>JAQPPZ010001946.1:1800000-2256666 GCA_028583015.1 Wollemia nobilis
TTGTCTTGCTTTGAAGGACTTAAAGTGCAAGGAATAACCTCAAAACACTTTCTTCTTTATGTTTCCCTAAAAACCCTAAAGTGCAAGGACACTCCTTTATCACAATTACATTCTTTATTCTCATTTTATTATTGTGTTTCTCTTGAAACCCTAAAGTGCAAGGGATAACCTCTACACTACTTCTATTTCTATTAAGAAGAGAGGAATCTATACTAGACAAAAATTAAGACAATTTACATGGAATAAACTTGATCTCTTATATCATATTTACTTTAAAAAATTTCCTCCACATATTCCTTTGCACCTTTAATTCCTTCTAAAGTTGAACTTGCACAATGTACTTTCTCACCCCTTAATATATTTCTTTATTTCTTTTTTCTTTGCCTATTCATTTGGAGTGGAATCTCCCTGATCTAGTCCAACTTCTATTACAATATGATTTCCTTGATTTATCTTAAATTTTGTCTCATGACTATAATTTTATGTCTTTTTTCATTGTTTTCACTTTGCAATCTCTTGCCCTGTGTCCAATCTCATAGCAATTTGGCATCAAAATGTAATATTTTTATAATCCACTTCATCCTATTCTCTTCATTTAGATTTGATCCTAATGGATTGTGGCAAAGGATTTGAAATATCCATAGCAACATATATTAATATATATATATATATATATATATATATATATATATAAAAATATAAAAATATATATATAGCATGCTTTCATTCCTTAGTAGTTGGCCCCTCGATGAATTTTCCTAGGGTATTTTATTGGAATATATTACATTATTTGGTACATGCCAATGTACCATCATGGGTACATCTATAGATTAGAAAAGGAGTCTTAGGATTTACTTTATGTAATGTAATGCACAAGTGTGCAATGATATTTTAGAATGTATATGTGCATAGTTATCTCTATGTACATGTGTCAATAGAGTAGTAGTATGAAGAGTCATAGGAAGAGTGAAGCCCAAGAAACCTCCATATGAAGAATCATATTCCATATATATATATATATATACATACATATCATACATATATGTATATGTATATGATATGTATATATATGGATGTATTGATGTAAAAGACATATGGTGAAGGAAAAAGAGTCACCTATGTAAGAAATGGAAGGTGATGTAATATGATGTATTTTGATCTCTTCATTCAATAAATATTTTTGAGTATTTTTAAGTATTTAGCATTAGCATTATTTGAGTTATTATATAGTAGATTCTGAGTTTATATGCTTGATTGATCAACATTATTATATCTTTCATATTGCAATTATATTATTGATCTTGAGGCAATATTATTTGAGTTTTTACTCATCAAAAGCTAACATATTTCTAATATTCTTCAAAACATACTTATTGATAAAATGATATATAAGTAAAAAACACCTAACCCACACTAGAATATTTTTAATAGTTTCTATCTTGACAAAAAAATTCTCACTCCATGGTCTTGAATAAAGGGTATCTCTCCCCCTAAACCATGGTCCACCACCCATTATTTTATCTCTAATTTCTGAATTGGAAAATATGATGAGGCAAAAATCCTTTAGGAAGAAAACTCATAACGTAATGTGAATAAAATCCCCACTTCTACTTGATCCAATTTTGAATCTCCAAAAACCTTGACTAGTATCCATGGAACTTACATATTAAACCTCTACTTTTAAGAACTAGTATATCATGCTCGATCATCTCATGGTGTAACATTTGTTCCCTTGATCAAACTTGACATATATTTGCTCCTCTTCCTATCTCCAACTTGTTCATCCATACTTCTAGGTAGTTAATCCTAACTTCCCATTAGGGATTTCAAATATCACTTTCCTTCCATGTTACCTAATGGGGCTTGCTCTTGGCTCACTTTTAACTCACACTCGATATTTTAAAATTATTTTTTATTAATTATATAAAAGTAAAATAAATATATATCAAAATATTACATCATAATATTTATATCTCATTATAAAAACCATGCAAATAAAATTATTGGACTCTTTTAAGTAAAGAAATTACACTATACATATGATACACATTTCTTGTACAAGGTTCAAGGACCTTTCAACACCCTTTCAACCAATCAAAAAAAAAATACACATTTATTATCATGACACCTAAACAAATAAAACTTACTAGACCTTTTTTTCAATATTTATGATATTCATACTTTGTTATAATACCCAAACAAATAAAATTTATTAGGGCCTAAAATTTTTAACTTAAATTTTATGATATTTATATCTCACCCACATAAATAAAACTTATTGGACTCCTTTTAAGCCAAAAATTCTCAATACTCAAATTGTATGATACCCATATCTCATAATGTTACACATACAAGTAAGATCCATTAGACTCCTTTTAAGTCAAAATTTCTTAACACTCAAACTTTAATTACATGAATTAATAAGTTTTTTTGCATATACTAGAGGAATCAGTAATTTGTTTTATTTTCATCACCTCTTCGTGCTCCTTGCTACCACTAAATTAATAATATTAATTTTTTATTTATAATAGTAAAATTTATATTAAAATATAATAATTTAAATAATTATATTTCATTAAATTTTAAAAATATATTTTTAATAAGAGTTATGACTAACTATTTTATTATATTAATAATGATGGTTTTAAGTCATATACACAAATTAGAAACTAACTTATGAAATCAACATGCATCTAATATTACCATAAAAACTTTAAAATCAAAGGGGTTTTGTAATAATTTCCAATACCAATTTCATCTCTAAATTATTATCAATGATAATATCTAACATTTTGATTTTTTTCAATTAGTTATATGGGATTGAAATAGCCCCATCCAAATTACATCATCACCACAACTCCCGAGGGCTAGGTGGATTGGTAAGTGCTTTTTGGCCAGGCACTTACCAAGAAGACACCCAGGTTCAAACCTCGAGGGCAACCTGTTTGCAAAGGTAGTAATCTGATCTGAATCCTTTGAGTGCATGCCAAACCGATGATGACGATATGAATCCCGAGCGACTGGTGGTTGCCTTCACACTGGGTCAACAATAACAAGGCAGAATAGGTTTGTGGGAGCAACCCATGTGGTTTGAACCCTGCACTTGTTAGTTACTAAAAATAGCGTGGTTGTGACCAACTCTCCTATGTAACCCCCCCCAAAAAAAACATCATCACCACATAGTGGTATTACAACAAAGCTTGGATATTATCCATATATCATTTTTGGCAAGATTTGAACTTGGATTTTCTCTTTAAACATTGATAAATCTAATCAGTTGAGCTAATACCACTTGATTAACATTTTGATTTTTTTTTTCAAAACAATTATTTAATATTTAAACATAATAGGTCCGAGGTGTAGATCAATTGGTTTGACCAAACCCCATAAGGGGGTGAAGGTCCAATGTTTAAATATCGGGCCTCATTGGATTGAACGCTTGTCCCTTTCCTGATGCTTTCAATGGCATAAAAGGTTTAAAATGATTGTGGCATGGTATTTATAGGGGTGGATTGCACGAAGATTTGTGTGGCGAATTTTAAGGTAAACAACGAAGAATACTATGACAGCCATTAAAGCTGAGAAGCCTACCCGAATTCATGGAGGCTACCGATTCCACAATGTAAATTCAAAAAAAATTTAAACATAATGCAATTTAAAAACAACTAACTAATTAAAAAAAATATTTTATTGATAGTTTATTTTACTAATTTTAATTATCTCTATAAGTTGATTTACATTTTTTTTAAAATGGTTGAGGCTTAATTGATTAAATTCATCAACTTTCAAAACTTACACTAGGTTCAAATCTTACCAAATAATATATGCATAATTGTTAAGATGATGTAATATTGTTGTAATACAATCATAATATAATACAAGTGGAGCCCATTTCAATACCACATAACTAATCTTATAGATAGGTAATGGCATGAGATCAAGTGGTTAAAAACTTGCATAGAGTAGGTTTGAATCTTGTTAATTAATAGATGAATAATTGTTAAAATGTTGTAATACTATGGTAATATATCATAATGTAATACACATTAGCCTATTTCAATATCACATAAAAGCATGTGGTTAAAAACTTGGGATCCTAAAATGTAAATCAAAGTTTTAATCTTATCTAGAAATATATGCATAAGTTCCAAAACGGTTTGTTGCAAGACAACCATGTGCTCCCTTTGAATGATATGTTAATACAAAGGGTTATCTTATCACAATATCTATCGTAAGGTAAGTATTTGAACTCAATTTGTTTGATATAAAGTTTTAAACTTGGTTTTGTGATAATATATGATTATTTTTTATTTATAAAGAATCCCAATGAATTAGGGTCAAACATTAGGGAATGAATACTTTCATACTATAATCCAAGGTTTTAATTCCATTGTTGACCTTTGAAAAAAAAAAAGAGTTTGCAAAAATTGATTAAGAACAATGAGTTTCACATCACATATCTTCACATCACATATCAAGATTCTAATATCATTGATGAACTTTAAAATTACAAGTCAAAGGGCATGAGCTTAAGTGGTTAAGTTATTATTCCTCTTACTCTTACAATAAAATAATAAGATATATGAATTGTATTCTATATATCTTCGTATGGAACATTATCGCCATAATATAACCATAGTAGTGTGACTCTTTAGATACTTGACTATTTCTCTCCATATGCCAAGTCTCATGACTCTTGGCTTATCTACTTGCCACTTACATCCTTGATGAACACTTGAATCTACAAATTTTGCACACCTTTACATGACTCTTACACTTCTACTTGCATACCTAATCTAAGACACTTGTGGACATTTATTCAACTTACACTTGCACTCTAACTTGCATGACACTTGTGCATTTTTAAAATATTCACACTTATATAAAGAGAGAAATATAACTCACACTCTAACTATAGACTCAACCCTAATCTATTATTTATAAATGTACCATGAAGGTACCATAGGGGTACATTAACATTTACCAAATAATGTAACATACCTCAACATCCCTCTGTATTACATTATTTAGTTATTGAAGACTTTAGTCTTAAATCTTGGTCTTTGTCTTTGTCTTTAATCTTCAAGAGACCTTGCATTGTTCAGGAACCTTTTCTTATCTTGAATCTACTTTATCATCTTGAACCTTGGGTTCAACTTTGGCCTTTATGGTATTTGCTCTGAATTCTTCTTCATATTTATTCTTTAACTCTATGGGATTTGTATCTTTGTGATCTAGATCATGAACTAATTGAACTTTTTATTTAGCATGAGGTTCATGTGCATGAATAACTTGAAATTCTAGATCAAGTGTTTAATTCTTAATTACTTTGTAAGATAATTTTAGACCATGTATGATCCATTTATTTTTCTTTTATTTCTAAACATTTTATTAAAAATGTTTTCCCTGTTGCACTATATTACATTATTTGATACATGCTAATGAACCTCTATGGTACCTTCTTGGTATATATATAATTTATAGATTAGAGTGTAAGTTATATTTGTCCTTTATATAAAGTGTGAATGTGCAAGAAATACACAAGTGTCATGTAAAATTGTAATGTGTAGAAATGCACAAATGTCATGTGAGTTAGAGTGCAAGTGTAAGTTGAGTCTATATGCACAAGTGTCTTGTATGTATGAGAACAATATATAATGTAAATATGTGCACAAGTGTCTTAGATTAGAGTGTGCAAGTTATAGAAGTGAAAAAGTCATATATAGGTATGCATACATTATAGTTTTAAGTGTTCATCGAATATGCAAATGTCAAGTAGATAAGCCAAGAGTCATGAGACTTGGCATATAAAAATGAATAGTCAAGTATCCAAAGAGTCACATTACTATGGCTATATTCTGGAGATAATAATCCATAAGAAAATGATAATTACAATAGGAAGAAAAGAGAAAGTCACTATCATATTTCTAAGAGAAAGAGGACTAATAAAATTGCATATATTTTGAGCAATTAATATTGTAAGTTATAGTACATTCTTTGTACATGTTGATTAAGGATATTTATATTTATATTGTTGCATATTATTGAATGTTATTTGGTATATTATAAACCTTCTATTATTAATTTGCTCAAATTATTCTACTCTTACCATTATTTTGACCTTATTATATTGTGGCTATATTATATTTAATCCTATGATATTTAACCTATAATATTTGTGGTAGTATTAAGGCTTTAAAAAACATCAGTGGTATCAGATCTACCACCAAAATTTGTCTAGATTGACAAGAGTTCATTTTAGCCACTTTTGCAAAATCTATTTTATCTAGTTTGATAAAGTTGATTAAGAGTCAATCCACTTTGAATACAGTGAGACTCAGACTCTATTATAAGGTCATATTGAGTAGAAAAGCTAGAGTCTTTCCATGGTTGAAGAATAACCAATGAAGACTAAGACTCAACTATATTAATTGGTGATTCAACTTTGATATAGTTGATCATTCAGGGACATAGCCAACCCTTGACATTGATAAAGTATACAATGACATTCAATATCACCTTGATATTGATAGATATTTTAGGGACTTTCAACGTCACCTTGATATTTGTAGAAGATACAGGGATATTCAATGTCACCTTGATATTTATAGAGATTTTAGGAGCATTCAAAGTCACCTTGACAATATTAAAGTTTTAAGATTAAGATATTAAGAAATAGAAAGAATATTTAGGTCACAAAGAGATTGACCTTGACATTGGTCTAAGAAGCCAATATATAAAATATAGTAGCAATAGAATGAGAAGCATTCATAGCTTTCTAAGAAATGATAGTAGTATATTGAGAAGCATTCAAAGCTTCCTAAGAGAAGATAGCTGTAGTGGATTGATAAACATTTAGAGCTTCCTAAGATAAAGAGAGTAGAACAAAAGATATTAGAAGTCAAAAATATCATTCTTGAATAAGGATAAAGAAGCACATAGATTACTTTATATTGCTTCAAGTATTAGATTGAAAATATCAGTGTTGAAGAAGGACAAAGAAGCACCTAGCTTACTTTATATTGCTTCAAGCAATGGATATAAAATGGATAGGAGTAGTAAGTTTTTAAGAAGATTCAAATATTGATATAGAAACAAAAATAGAAGAATAGATACCCTTCAAATAAAGAGGTCCATATAGATAATTTAGGCCCTTATAAGTGGAAATAAAATAGGCCCTTATACAAAAAAAATAATCCCTTTATAGAGTTGAAAAAGAGGCTTGAATACAAAGAAGAATTTAAGAGGCTCGAGGTGTAATATATGGAGGTATGTAAGCAAACATATAGTGAAAATAAAGGACCGATACATATTCAGAGAATAACAAAGAAGTAACCTAAGATATGTTTAATATATATGAGATCTTGAGATATATTTAGAGAGAAGAAGAGACCTGAGATATATTTAAAGAACAAAGTACGTAGAGGCCAAAGATAGAAGATCTTTTAGGGATCATGTTGAAAGTATAAGGTAGCCTATATTGATTAAAAGGAAAGCAAATATGTTTGCTACAGAAGAGACATTTACTATAGAAGATACATTTATAGGTCTTCAAGAAAATCCAAGGAGTAAGAGATGAAGTCTTAGAGTAAAGCAATAGTGTTACATGTAAAGAAATAAGATGTTAATATAAGCAAAGAGAATAAGTTTTATAGAGTTATCAAAAGTTTATTATTTGCAAGACCTACAAAAAAAACATTAGTCAGAAGCATTCACTAGAAGAATAAAATTCAAAGCATTTAAGAGCCAAGACCAAAATATTGTTGTAGAGCTAAAGTTGAAGTGCTAAAGATTTGAAGTAGGAACGTTGTTATAGAATTGAAGCCAAAGCAATAAAACCAGAATGTTGATGCAGAGGGAAGCCAAAGTGTTGAAGAGACAAAGCTAAAATGTTGATGCAAAGAGAAACTAAATAAATGAATAGAAGTCATAATGTTGAAGCCAAGGAAAATCAAATACGTTGGAGCACTACGTTGGAAGGCTACAAGGAGAGCGTTACAAATGTACCTAGTTGGTAGGCAAGCAAACATTGACCAACAGAGTTGATATAACACCTAAGCATTAATATTGCATTTCAGAATATTAGTAATTTTTGAAAAGCAACACACCCCTCTGATAATAAAATTTTGATCTTTTGATAATTAATTTTTATTTTTCGAGGGGACCCTCTTGAAGTTTTGGTTTTAATTCCAAATTTTGTTTTACATCAAGATTTTGAAAATTGCTTACATTAAGGTGTCAAAATTGCTTGCATAGAACATTGATTTGAATTGTTTTTTTTTTTAATATTTGTATGTCAATGATATTATTTTAGATTAAATGTTTCAAAAAAATTAATTTTCAATGGTTTTTCTAAGGTCTAAAATATTTTAATCACTTTTAGGGTTATTTAAATTTCATCATCTTATCCTAAATTTGCTTCAAATTTGAAATCACCATAACTTTTGATAGAAAAATCTATTTAAGGTGATTCAAAGCCTGGTGGAAATATCTTGAGCTCATATTTACAATGGTACTAAATTTATTTTCCAAAAATAGTATTTTTTTTGTGGTACTCAACGAGTTTTAAAATACAATATATCTTGAACTACAATATTTTTTTGTGATATCTCAATGGTTTTGAGTACCCATTTGGCTCATTTGGACACATGGAAAGTTTTGTAAAATTTTGGACACTTTTAATATTTTGCCATAATTTTGTGCCACTTGATATTTGCATTCGAAATTGTTTTCAAGTATTAGAAAATCATTATCAAGCAATAAGAAAATCCTTTGCAAACCTTTAAAATGCAAAATACAAAAGGCTAGAGTTTTTTAAAATCAATATAATATTAGAATGAAGTTTTACTATCTTAAGCTTGGTGGAAAAATGGGATGCCATCGCACCCAAATGGAGTTCCAAAAACCCACCACTTAGCAAGGTTGGAAGCTTGGTGGAAAATTGGGATGTCATCATTGAACAAACCTAAAAATCTTGACAATATAAATAAAGCCCAATAAATTATAAAATGAAATCTGACAATGAGAAAATGAAGTCTGGCCATGAAATTTTGCATCTGACAATTGGAGGCACCCGAATTGATGCCCTAGCAATGAGCACTAATGTAATTTCGGCAAAGCATGATCAAAATTTTTGAAAATGATTTGGTGCCTCTAATACTAAAAAACTTAGAAAATTAAAAATAAAAATTTAAAACCATAGGAAAATTAAAAATAATTATATAAATTATAATGTTAATGTTCTAACCTTTGTTTTTTTTTTTGTAAAAATTTGCTAGTGGCCACATTAAATATGGTGGATGTGATGATGGAAATGGAATTTCAATGCAAACTAAGAGCAGTGCAACCGTGCAAGATGGAAGATGGAGAATTAATGATCAACCCAAAATTTGTAAAATAATCAAGAATTAATGTGGCGTGGCCATTTTGGAATTATTGAGCATCATACGAATTGGAAGTTAATGAAGTGTGGCTATTGCAAAGCTAACAAGCATCATGTAGATGAAGTATTTATGAGGTATAGCCAAAGTAATGTGCACCAAATGAATACATTTCCAACTATTTGGAAAGTGAAGAAAATATCTACTTGCAATCATCGTTTGACAAAGATAATATTAGATTGTATCTTCACCATTTATGACGAGATACTCAAGCAGATATTTAAGAGTATTTGGGGTTGAATGGAAATCTATTAAAATATATTTTTCTATTATGTAGAAGCTCTATAGTGGGATTTTTATATTTTTGTTTATGTCCTTGGAAGCGAGATATTTTAAAAAATATGGGGGCATGTCTAAAATCAATATATACTTCCATTGAATGTAAAACAAGGATGTGAAAACTTAGAAATAAAGACTTCTTGCAAATTTCAGTAAATTTTGTTTTGAATGCTTTATTTTATACCTAAGACTCGTGTGCGATCGTCTTCAAAAAACCGTGGCCAAGAGCCTAATATTTTTTGGGTTATGATAAGTGCATTATCTTTTGTTTTCATCTCACTTAGGATTAATTTAATTTAATCGCAGATTTGTGGTTATTGAAATTGTGTTATGCTATTGAGCTTCATTATGTTTACTCTCTACCTAAGGAAATTAAAGACATAAGGATCGGGTCTGTGTTTTATTTGCTTTGTTCATATTGTGCAAGTTTTACTACTGGTGAGAAACACCAATTGATGTTTTTTTTTTGGTAGATAAGATACTATAGCATTAATACCGGGTTTTACAAAGTTGACCCAAAACCTTTTACAAAAATCAGCCCAGGGTTGTTGATGAACATATCCTTACTAAGGATCCTATATATGTAAAATCTACATGCCGCCAAAGCCATTACATCCGGTAAGGCACATAGCCTGTTATCAAAAAGAAACTTCCCATACAACATTTTGGGTATACCCCGAGAAAACACACATGCATCATAATTACAAAAAAGAAACAGACACGGATCCCTTCCTTGAGACAATGGAGAAACAAAAAGCTGCAGACACACATAGCAGAGTACTCGAAAAAACTCCCACAAGCTCTCGTATTGATAGTTACTCTTAATAATTCTTTGGTAATTGCTTTCTTCCGTATATGACATGCTTTGGTACCACATACTATCTTGGCCAATCAGCCTTGGAGAAGTGAACTTGCTGGCTAGATTTATGGCGGTGGCTATCTGGTGGTCCACGTGGCTTTGGTTCGAAGTCTTATATTGCCGTTTCTTTCCTTCCTTGTGATTATCAACCAACCTCAAATTACTAAGATGACTAGGAGCCATGTTATCTGACATGTGACTGTCCCCATTAGTCTTTGTGGTATTTCCAAGCAAGCATCCACGAAGACTGACAACTCGTATAATTTTTATTGTGAGTCCAATTCAAAAAAGAGACGGGAATACTCCTAGCCTTCGAACTTACAATGCCTTCCCTGTTGGTAAATTCGACTATCATTCTTGGCATTCTTGTTGAATAAGCTCCTCTACTTCACTCGGGACACCGTGTTCCCATTTGAAAAGTTCGTCACCATCGACACCCAAATTGGCCAGCTTATCAACAATTTTGTTAGCTTCTCGAAAGACATGTTGGGCTTTTTTGTCCTGTCTTCCCTGGAAAAGGATCCTAGCCTCTTCAACAATTGTTTTAATCCTCCAAGGAGGTGTTTTCCAATTATTGAGGAGATTTATAACATGCATAGAGTCTCCTTCTACGATCAAATTGCCTTCTAAGTCTTGAGTCATTTGAAGGCCTCTCCACATAGCTCTAGCTTCAGCTTCGTTGTTCGTCCTTGTTCCCAAATATTCGGAAAATGCAAGCATCATATTCCCATTATGATCTCGCACAATGCCACCAATGCCTGCTCTGCCAGGATTGTCCTTAGTCTGCTCCATCAAAATTAAGCTTAAACCAACCCGTAGGAGGTGGAGACCACTTAACATTGGCTCTGGGGTTGACTACCCTAGGCACAGACTCATCTAACAAGGTTAAGCTTAAATATTGAGCAATCGTGGTCTCCTGCAGATGAGGTTTACAACTATCAAAAGGGATAAGGTTCACATTCTCGTTGGCAAAGGATAGGATCCTGGCAATGATAGTTTGATGATCATGGATAGACTCATTAAAGACTCTATGGTTCCTTTCTAACCACACCCGCCAAAGATAGTGATTGAGACAAATTTTCCACATGTATCTAAGTCTTTGGCTTGAAAAGGGGCAAGGCCACTGGATGAACAAATCAAGTACGGTGGCTGGTTTAACCCATGAAATATTGAAGGCCTGAAAAACCCCACTTAGGACAGTCAAGGAAAAAGGGCACTCAAGGAAAATGTGATAAATGGTCTCCCAATTAGCCCTGCATAGATAACAATGATTAGTGATACAAATACCTTTACGCATCATATTATCAATGGTTAGAATTCTTCCTTGGATAACCAACCATGAAAAGACTACAATTTTTGGAATTAAATTTTTTATCCAAACTAAGTCCTTTTGGAGGACAAAATCCTCGTCATCAAGCGGAAGCTTGTAAGAGCCCCGATGTCACTTGATCTTCCTTGGGTCTCATGGGGATAAACTGTTGCCCGAGAATGTTACAAAGATCATTTGATTTCGCTTGAAATCCCTGAATTCTTATTTGTTTCCACTTCATTCTACCTCTGTCCTCAACCATATAATCGGAGACTTTTCTGCCAATGAGTTCTTTCGTGATATCTCTGATTCGGGCTAAGTTAGGATATTGCGTCAGTGGTTCATCCTTAGCCCACCTGTCATTCCAACAATTTATCCTCTCACCATTGCCTAAAACCCATCTTAAACCTTTTTTGATGATTTCCTTACAATTAAGAATTGCTTTCCAAAAAGCAGAACCTCTGATTGGAACTGAGTCACTTAGAAATTCCATATTTTGAAGATACTTTCATTTGATGATAGTTGTCCATTCATTTTCTTCACCAAAAATGAGACGCCACGCCTGCTTAGCTAGTAAAGCTAAATTTATATGAGCAATTCTCCTCAGACCTAAGCCCCCATTTTCCCTGGGTCTGCACACTTTGGTCCATCCTACAAGGTGTATCCTTTTTTTCTCCTCTGATCCAAGTCCATAAAAATTCTTTTTGGAGTTTCTCAATTTTCTGGAAAACCTTCACAGGGGCTTTGAAAACGGAGAGGAAATAGACTGGAATGCTCTGAAGAGAGGCCTTAGTGAGGGTCAACTTTCCTGCTTGAGATAGAAGATGACCTTTCCATCCAACAAGTTTTTTTTGAATTCTTTCAATAACCCCGTCCCACATTGACTCTCTCGGAGAACCAATGAAAAGAGGGAGACCAAGATACGAAGTGGGGAGGTTTGCTATATCACACCCTAAAATTTTTGCAATCCTTCCTTGCCTCTCGAATGGGGGTGTTCAAGAAATATAACTTGCTTTTACTGAAATTAACTTTCTGACCAACAACGTCCTCGTAGAGTTGCAGGATGTATTTAATTATTTTGGCCTCAACCACTGATGCCTTAGTCAATATAAGGGTATCATCGATGAATTGTTGGTGAGAAACAGCCCTAGTGAGAGATGTTGCCTTGATTCCCGATATTAGCCTTGAACTGCAAGCATTTTTTATGGTTCTGCCTAAAGCTTCTGCCACAATGATGAATAACATGGGGCTGATAGGGTCCCCCTGCCGAATTCCTCTACGACTTTGAAAGTAACCAGCAGTTGTTCCATTAACTAGAATCGAGAACCATGCTTTAGAAATACATTCTTTGATCAAATTAACCCATTGGTGGTGAAAACCAAACTTAAGGAGGACAACAATCAGAAAGTCCCAATTTAGCCTATCAAATGCTTTGTTCATATCAAGCTTGAGGGCAAAAATAGACCTGTTAGTCTTATGAGCAGAGTGCAGAGCTTCATGAACTGTGATAACTCCATCCAAGATTGACCTGCCTTGGACAGAGCTTCCCTGGCATGGATCTATGATGCGGGGTAGAATATCTCTCATTCTATTTGCAATGGCTTTAGTTAGGATCTTGTAAGAAACATTGCACATATTGATTGGCCTGAAGTCAACCATAGATTCAGGGGTTTGCTTCTTAGGAATTAGAGAAATAAAAGTAGAGTTGATACCTTTTGGGATATGATTGCTTGCTTGGAATTCTCTGACAGTAGAAATTACATCCTCACTTACGATGTCCCAAAAATCTTGATAGAAATGAGGGGGAAAGTCATCGGGTCCTGGGGCTTTGTCTGGCTCCATGCTAAACAAGGCTTCCTTAATTTCCTCATCAGAAAATGGAGCTAGAAGCTTAAGGTTTATATCCTCATTTATTATGCTAGGAATGGATTGCAAGAGAATATCTTTGGCCTCCTCATTGCACTACGATTCCTGACCAAGGATAGAATTGAAATAAGTTACTGCCTCCTTTCTGATTTCTGTTAAGTCTTGAGTAATAGAACCATCTACTTTTTTAAAAAAATTATCTTGTTATTGCTTCTGTTTCTAAGCATGGTGACGTGAAAAAACTTGGAATTTGAATCTCCATATTTCAACCAAAGAGCCCTTGATTTTTGCCTCCAATAGATTTCCTCACAGGCCAAAATGTTATGAAACTCTGCTAGTTTTGTTCGTTCCTCCTGCCTAGTAGTTTCATCAAGCATCACCATGTTGGATCCTCCGATCAATTATCTTCAAACTTTCAACAACCTATTTTTTATTTTCAAAGAGGTTCCCAAAGACCTCTTTGTTCCAAGTTCGAAGCTTTTCCTTAACAAACTTTAATTTTGCCAATAAGTTTAAAAGTCGCACTACCCCTGACAGGCGCTGCCACCACCGACTTAAGTTATCTCTGAAACTGGAATGTTTGATCCACATAGATTGAAATCTGAAAGGTTTCTTGAAGGACAGAGAGTTAGGGATCTCCAAAAAAATGGGATTATGATCAGAGGCAATTTTAGGAAGGGCTTGCAGGGTAGAATCACCGAACAAAGTTGTAGCCTCCTTTGATAGAAAAACCTATCAAGCCTTTCTTGAATGAGATGACACCCTATCCGCCGATTGCTCCAGGTATAATTCGCTCCTCTAAGTTTTACATCCATCAACATGTTGGAGTTCACAAAGTCATTGAACTCATCCATGCTCCTGATAGGTGGTCCATTTCCACCCATTTTGTCTAAAGGGTAAAGAGGAGTGTTAAAATCCCCAACCAGAATCCAGGGGACATTATGGAAGATTTCACTCAGATTGCCTAAGTACTCCCACAGTAGAGCTCTCCCTTGAATTGAAGTCGAGGCATAAATATTTGAAAGGATCCATGACCTGTTGTTGTTTATTTCCTTAAATAAAACACTAAGAACCCTATCATATTTCTGAATAATGGTGCCTTCTACTATCCAGGGATCCCACAAAGTCATAAGGCCTCCAGATGCTCCTCTGGCTGATTTGCAAACCATCTCCCCTTGATTCCAGATTTTTTTGCTATTTTTTTGACTGAATCTCATCAGTTTTTGTTTCTTGCAACATGATAATAGTTGGATTCACTTGATTTCTTATTGCACTGACTTCCCTGTGTTTGGGCAGGCCATTGAGGCCTCTCACGTTCCATGAGAGGAACTTCATTTAGATTGTTTGGGATTTCTTCCTCTCCCCCTCCCTTGAGGGGGTTTTCCTAATTTGTTGTCTTCAGAACCCGGAATAACCTGTTGAAACAAGGTTCTCTATTTTCCATTGGCAATGTCATTATCAGTTTTAATTTTTTGATGCTCAGCATTTGATATTCTCCCTCTTCTTTTTTCACTGCCAAAATCTATAGGAGACTTCACAGTGCTCCTGGTTTGTTTAGGACTAAACTGAGGGGAGGTAATTTGTTGTAGAACCGGACTGCCATATTCCTCAGTCTGAAGAGTTTCACATATCTCCACCCCTACATCCAAATATTCTCCTTTTTTCCTGTATTCCCCTGGTCTGTGGGATGACCCCTCAGTAGGATTCACTTGGCTCCTAGTGATGATGTTAGGGAGATGAGATTTTTTATTTTCCAATGCCTCAACTTTCTTCCTAAGTTCTTCAGCATTAGGGTTTGGCTTTGGGATGCCCACTGGGCTTGAAGTATTTCCAGCATTGGGGTTTAAGGATCCTGACTTGGATGTGGATTCTAGAGATCGTGCATTAGGGTTTGGATTTGTGATGCCCACGGGGCTTACAGTAATTTTAGCATTAGGGTTTGAGGATCCTGACTTGGATGGGGATTCGAGAGAGTCAGAAAGGTTAGCCTGAAGGTGCTGGGCTTCCATGTCTTCTGATAATCCTCCTACTCCCATATTGGATAGAATTGAAAATTTATTTGAAACTAGAGGATTGGAACTTACCTGAGTATTTTGGTTGCCAACAACCTGTTGTTTTCCTTTGTCTTGCTGGGACCCTGCACCCTCTCTTTTATTTTTTTGGTAGACATAGTTTGCCTGATTGAAATCACCTCTGCCAGGGAAACTCCTCAAATTTCCTCTGTCTAGCATTCCCTGCTTCTGCTTTTCTCTATTCATTGCCAGGTTAGGGCACTGATTGCATAGATGTCCTTGATTTTTACATTCTGCATAGAATGCTGGTCTGTTCTCGTATTCTACCGGCTATTTTCTATAGTATTCTCCATACTCTAGCTCCACAAACCTTGGCAATTCATTATTCAAATTAGCATTTACGTAGATTCGTGCATGAGTCATCCTTGTCCTGGCCAAGGTCGCATGGTCAATGGAGATCAGGTCCCCTATAGTTCTGGCTATGCCCTGCAGCCAATATTCATTGAAGAACTGGGCAGGTAGACTCGGGAGACGAACCCAAATAGGGGCAATGTTAATATTTTGCTTTTCAGGGTCAAAATATTCACCCCATCATCTGAGAAAAAGGCTCCTTTTGCCTAGAAACCAAGGACCTCCTGTTAAAATGTGGTTAGCATCCTCCATATTGTTAAAATGGATAATGAAGAACCCTCGAGTTAGAGCTACCAACTCCAAGCTGCCTACCAATTGCCATTTACCCATCGCCCAAGCCCTGATAGTCTCCATGTCCGGCCTACCTCCCAAAAACTTGCCTACCAGGGAGAATTCTTCCATTAAAAGAAAAGGGCTCATGGAACTTGTCGGGGCTGAAATTTTATTATTTACTGGAACTAGGGGCGGAAGAGAGAGAACCTCCTTTCTTTTTCCTCTAAGAGTCTCAGAAAAAGACAGCCACTTCTTGGGCCCCGCATTGTCCTTCGTATATTTTTTGTCGGGGTCTTTCTGAGGAGGGTCGGGCCCCGTGTGATGCCCGCCTCCAAATCTACCGTAGCCTGACCGCCTTCCTCTAGATCCTCGCTTGATCCATGCTCGAGGTTCCCACCCGCCCCTTCCATACCTGCTCTACCTCTACCACCTTGGCTGAGATTCCTGCCCAAAAAATTCAAACCCTCACTCCCGTCGCACCCGCTAAACCTCAGCTCACTCATTCCTCTTGCTGAAGGAGAATGAAATCTTGATTGTAAAATTTTAACACCAATTGATGTTAACCTCCCTTGTTTTTTGTAATTTTTTTTATCCTATATCGTTTTCATCCCATGCTCAAAGTGGAAGGTGATCTTAGAAAGATGGAAACCTTCCTCATTTGATTTTGTCTTGTTGTGAATCTAAGTAGTTTAATTAATTATAATAGTTATAATTTACAATTAGATTAGATATCCTCTTTATTTTGCTCTACCTTACTCTATATTTTTATTTTTAAGTAATCCATATTTATGTTCTTTAAAATTATTTATTCATTCAATTTGCTAAAACTCAAAGAGCTTGATCTATTTATAAATGCAAATATGATAAATGAACAATATAAACTACCACCAAACAAAAACGAATGGAGATTGAACCCGTTGCAGGTAAAACACAGTCCACTAAAACTATTCTAAAAGTGGAAAAGAGTGAAGATGTTCAAATCAACTCTGTAACTCACACCTTGGATATCCAACAAGATCTTAAAGTGAGAGGGAATTTATTCCCATTTAAAATTTACTTGTGTTTTATGTTTAATATTTACAAGGTGTGTATGAAAGCCGAGCCAACATAAATTTGATGCTAGAAGGACGACCACAAACCTCTATCTAGTGTTTATTGTGGTGTGTTTAATTAAATTGAAAAATATAGTTTTATATTATGTTTTATCTTTTGTGACCTGTGCAATTTTATCTGTAGACTGGCCGCTTGAACTTTCAGCTTTGTGGTTACAATCCATGTTTAGACAAATAATTTTTAAAGTTTCATTCTACCATTAGGATAACCAGATTCCAACCCCCAAGAGAAAAAATCTTAGAAGGGCCAAATATTTGTATGACATAATTTTGTCACTACTAGTGGTTCCCCATACTATGACTCAAAATCCTATCATCAATATGATAGTCATGGCTAATTGGTTGGGATTTATTACCTTGAATATCCCCGATGTAGCCCATGATTTACCTAGGAATCCTAAGAAATATCTTTCTGCCTAAAAGCATGATGAGATCAAGATAGTAGAAGAACACCTAGTAGCTTTTACAAATGTTTTGAAACTATTAAATGTGCAATATGAAGATGTGGCTTGTAGGTTATTCCCTTTCACTCTCGAGGAAGGAGCATATGATTGGTTTATAAATCTAACAAATGACAAATGACCTCCAACGATGATCTAAAGAAAGTTTTTCTATCTCAATTCGATCAAATAATAAATCCTAGTGTATTGTATCAACAATTCTCCAATATTAAGAAAGGATCCAATGAAACCGTCAAATATTTCAATGTGATATCTTAAAAGGCTTACAATAGAATGATTGATAATTACATACCGAGTGTATATTTAGCATTAAAAATATACAAAAAATACCTTAGATCCAATGACCTCTATTTTCCTCAAAAGAGACACCAATGTCATGACCTTGATAGAAGCTTACAAGGAAGCTCTAACTCTTGAAATGCAATATAGGACCTCAACCTTTGAATATTCCTTTGATACCCCCTATTACACAAAATACACCTATTCTAAATCCCATTCCACATTAGATACTAATGCCAATGTGTCAATATATGCCTAAGGAAACTCTATCAACCTTAACCCATACTAGACATGTACAGACTGTAGAGAAGAAATATAATAAAACTGGGTTGCAAAAGTTTCAAAGATGGTCCAAATACTGGCAAGTAACTTCCTAATATTTAAGAGACAAGTATCTGAGGGAGAAAGTTCAAACCGGTTTTCTGACCAACAAAACAAATTTCCTAGACCTCCGTATGAAGCCAATAAGGATCGCAACAAAGGTAAAGAACCTTGTCATGACCCTCCTTTGGTGAACTCTTTATTTTGATGATTGTATGTTTTGCTTAGATTGCTTTACTGATGAATGAATGACTATTTCATTTTTTAGCTATTCAAGAACATATGAATCCTATGGAAAGATGTGATATTTGCATTTATTTGTGAATATTGGATAATGACATATTACTTTTGGAAAAATGTATATTTTATGTCAGAATATGATACTGCCGATTGAGTTGTGTTTACAAAGGAATGGGTTTTTCTTGTAGGTGGAAGAAGGAACTAACCATCAAGAAAAGAATTCCCTAGGGGAAATGATGTGATGGGTTATTCATTGAAAAAATAGAATAGATTAACATGGATAAATGCCCCTTTCGTGATGTTACATGTCTTATTGTGCATAAATAAAGAAAATGCAAGTTCAAGTGTGTTCTTGTGTGATGCATAGTGGTTGCTAAAATGATGAAATATTGTTAGGAAGAAAGTGCATTGTTGTTTGGGTGTTGATTTTTTGTTTTCTATTATTGCCTTCTTAAAAAAATATTAGTTGTTGGTAATAATGTTACAGTAAAAAGAAAATGATTTATTGCTTTAATGAGAGACAATTTGGAATCTAGCTTCATGAATGTTTTTTGAGTAAAGTTAATGACTAGATATAGGTTATTTACTACAATAGAGTGGAGTAATGAAGTGTTAGTTAGAGAAGTTATGTGTGGAGAGCCATCCAATAAAGTGGAAGAGCAACTGAAGCATAGGAGATGCTTCAACGAGGAAAAATAAAAGGAATGGAAACGTAAAAATGATGGACTTTTTATTTTGAAAAAATGTTGGGCTCAAAAGTGGATGTGAGAGGAGGAAACATACGAAGACTAGAAGCGGGACCCGATAAGTGTACACAAGTCTCTTGTTGTTCAATTATATTTTGTAGATGAAATAAAGCTTTATGAGATTAATAGATAGTGTATTTTATTATTTGATTATTGGTATTTTTCAATTGTTGATTCCTGCTCGAATAAATATGAACGACTATTTTTCTTGACTTGTAAAGGTCATCATTAACCTATAGCTCTTGGAAAAAGTATTAAATGAGAATTCTTATACCATGTTGATGACACATTTTTATTTTTTGGCCCAAGATAAACTTAGTTTGACCAGAGACTACATTATGAGAGTAATAGAGTTACCTCAACAATGTAGAGATATTCATATGTCTTGCCCTCCATCACTATGTTCTAGATTGGTGTTCAACCAGATGAGTAGTGTAAAAGCTGTGTCTTTATTATGTTATTAATGAGTTGGATTTTAGGTGAAATGAGAATTATCAGTAACATAGTAGAGTCTTCAGAGTTATGTTTCTCAAGACTCACCCATACTCTGGAAGTGATTGACCTTATCATGAAGTGCAACAAATTATTGCATGGGTTGTTCTTTGCTATGTAAAAAGAGTAAGCTATGTGGGAATCCTATCTTGTCAAATCTATGATATCTTTGGTACTATGACATAGTGAGTTTATGTTAATTACCTAAAAAATATGTGATTCATTCTCTAATTCATGTGAATTGGATACAATGTATCAAAAACATAAAATATTATGTTAGTTGATCCCTCTAATGTTTAATAGTGTTTGAGGGATTATTGGGTATTTGATATTCTATTTTGTATTTGTTTATTGGTAAAGATTAGTTTGATAGATGCTTTTAAAAACTTTCAGCACGTCTTGTTTAGAACTCAACATCAAAATTAGTTATTGTTGCTATATTATAGACATTGATTGAGTTATTTTAAGTAAATATTTAGAATGGAATTAAAATGTTGTATGTATTTACCTGAAAGAAAATGCAGTCTGTTATGGGAATAATGAATTTTCCAAAAATGTGGATTTATGAATGAGATCCATTATGTGTGCAAATAGAGATGAATTGTAGAAATGTTTTTGTACACATTATACTTGTGGAAATGACTTTGTTTGCAAATAGAATTGCATCATAGTAAGGATTTCGTATGCATATAGAAATGCAATTTTAGATTTATTTGTCAACATATGGAAAAGCTTCATATAAGCTTGGGATCCGTATTTGATCCCCAAGTTAAGGGTATTCATTCTCAATGGATCTCAATATGGAAGGTGAGCAAAGATCGAGGAGTGTGGTTGGGCAAACTTTGGATTGAAGATCTGCAAGTGCCAAAGTGGCAGTGTTCTTTGAGAATCAAAATATGAGTTGACTTCATGTGCACAAATGTGGCAAGTTGATGATGAATAAAGAATTATCATTTATCTCCTACTAAGAAACTAGTGGAGAGTTTTAGATATCAAAGTTTATAGATATGTAAGGGCTGGACTAATTGCCCATGCAAACTATGTAAATCAACTTTGGTATCTCGGTTCATATCGTGCAATGTAATTGTTGACTACTATAAAAGTATGGTCTATGGCTGAAACTATGCTATTAAATTTAAGATATTTATTGTCTCTTGGAAAACATGTCTAGTTAAATGGATATCATAGATTTCTATTGATCTATTGTAATATTAAACCTAAGTGATTATACAGAGCTATGGATGTTCTTTTTTGTTAATTATGTTCCCTATCGTAGTGGTTGTTACTGCTATTTTTGCTAGATAGAATATATTTTAAAGAGTTGACTTATCTCAAGTTAATCTCAGAGTTGGTAGGGAATCGTGGAATTTAGAGCGAAGCTTACATTCAATTAAAAATATTTAATTTTAAGTTAGAGTTGAGATGTATGATGAACATCGAGTCTTAGATATATTTCCTTGGTTATGGCACTCATTATATCTTTAATAAAATTGAATTAAAGGTAGCCTCTTCGTGCAAAGGGATTTTAGAATCTATTAGGAGTTCCACTATAATGATTGTGCAAGTATGATTTCATGAACATGACCAACTAGCTCTTTGGGAAAAAGAGAGGGATAGTCGAAGTATTTACTACATCCATATATAAGGACTTATATGGGAAAAAATGTGGTTTATTAAATATCTTTTCTCAATGGACTAAGAAGGAGGTATTGTATAACGTAAATCATTTGAAAAACTGAAAGGAGGAGCTAGCCATTTTGGGGGAAAGATAGCTTGTCTAGTTAGCATCTAGTGCATTTGCATAAAGGGAACTATGTATAATGTAGTGATGGGGGCTACTATGACTAGTTCATGTTAGGTTAGAAAGAAGCAATCATAGGGAAATCTACTTAGTAAAAGGATTCTATGACTCTTAAATTAAAAAAAAGACTCTTGGATTTGGGATTTAAAATTTGGGGTATTACATTTTGGTATCAGAGCGTGGTTTGTAGTGGGATAGGTTCACTACGTAGAAAATAGTTTTATTATGTAATAGAAAGCATGCTTAAGAAGAAATAGAACCTTGCCAATAGAACACCTATTAGAAGTAAATATACTGAATTACTTGAGATGATAGGAAAATTGATTATTCGTAAGAAGGGCAATTTGAATGTTTAATTGCTAATGAATTCTTACTACCTATTTTGTGTATGGATAGGGAAAATACCACCAAATAGAAGAAGAGGAAGTGATGCCCCGTCAACAAGGTATAAATGATAGAATAATATGGAGGATAGGAATCTAGAGGTGGATACAAGGAACCCTAGTGATGAAATGGAAAATCCTAGCAATGAGAATATTACAGAGACATTGGATCTACTCCGGGAACAAGTAGAAACCCAAAAATAGTTGTTGGATTCCATGTTGAGTTGAGAAATACATGTGGGTAACCCTAGAGTGAATCAACCGAATGAACCTCTTACCGAGGCACAACAATCTAGGGTTATATTAGAGGTCGAGTTGGGAAAGGAAATAAAAAATTTAAAATCTTTCAAATTCTAAGGAGATGAAGATGAAAAAAAGTCAAAGCATGGCTAAAAGAGATAGAAACCTACTGTAATATAAAGAATTTCTCTTCTAGTACTAGAAAATCGTATGCGACATTGCATCTACAAGGCAATGACCTAAATTGGTGGGAAGCGCATAGTAATGAGCTAGGTCTTGTGGCAACAATTGAATTAAAATGGGAAGAGTTTATAAAATCCTTCGAAGATATATTTCTCAGGGATCACTTATATTCCCAAAAGTTTGCGGAGTTCACTAAGCTTTGATAGGGAATTAGAAAAATGGAGAAGTACTACCAAATATTTATCAAACTAATGAAATATGTGCCTGCTTATAATGAGAAAATGAAGATCCATAAGTTTATTTTGGGAGTAGATCCTAGAATAGGATATGAAGTGGATATGCAGGAACTTGGAACCTTGTAGAAGGCCTATGAGTTGGCTAGGAAAGCTAAAACATATCTCAAACCCTACTTTTATTATGAAGGATTAGATGAAGAGGGTAAGGAGGTACTATGAAAGAGAAACAATGTAGGTTTTATAAAATGGGAAGAGAAATAGGCAAGCAAGAACTTCTCTTAGCAGGATTGAGGAAATGATAGGAATAAAGGGAAGTTTAGGAAAAGGTTCCAAGGGAAGAATCAAAACAACATCAAGGGTAACAACAAACAGTTACATGGATAGGCTAATTCTTCATCTATAGGAAAAGTAGAAGAGGGAAGAAGTGGAAAGAACATCCAAGATTGAAAGAAGGATGTTATCTTTGTAGAGGACCACATTATGCTTCTAATTGTCCACAGAGAAAAAAAATGAATTCTAAGGGAAATGTAATCCACTTAAAATTCCATTCATAGCCTTGGAATTGTTCACATGTAACTGCTTACCATCCTTATCTATGGGAGGAGTAGTTGTAGGTGTGAACCCATCCTCAACACATTGCCATGTCTCATATCCTTGTTCCATCAAGTAAGTCTTCATCCTTATACTCCAGAAAGCATAATTATTCCCATAAAAAAATGGAGCCTTTTTTTATGAATATCCACTCTGAGATGCCATATGTGTTCCTATAATATATTCCTTCAAGTTGTTAGACTTTTTGAAGGAACTCGCTCTGATACCAATTGAAGAACACAAGCTTATACTGAGATGGGGGTTGAACAATATAAGATCAACTTTTACTTTTGTTTCCCAACTAATATTACTCAATATTAACAATTGCAATATCAATAGTAGTAATCAAATCAATGCACAAATAATCACACACACGAGAGACACAAATTTAACGTGGTTCACCCAATGTGGGCTACATCCATAGAGAATTTTTTTCTTCTAAATTTTCTCAACAAATCTCTTGGGAATCAATTCCCTATTACAATATTTATGGAAATATATCCAAAGGAGATACAAATCCCCTATGCTATGATTTATGGATCTCTCTCCATAGGAGAAATCTATCCCCTTGCTCTAGTTTGTGGATCTCTCCATAGGATAACTCTATCCCCTCTAATCTGGTTTATGGATCTCTCTCCATAGGAGAACTCTATCCCCTTTGCTCTAGTTTATGGATATCTCTCCACAGGAGAACTCTATCCCCTCTAATTTGGTTTGTGGATCTCCATAGGAGAACTCTATTCCCTATACTCTAGTTTTTTTGATATCTCTCCATAGGATAATTCTATCCCCTCTACTATGGTT
The DNA here is from genome assembly GCA_028583015.1 of Wollemia nobilis. NCBI lineage: Eukaryota > Viridiplantae > Streptophyta > Pinopsida > Araucariales > Araucariaceae > Wollemia > Wollemia nobilis. The sequence continues at coordinate 1,824,339 of JAQPPZ010001946.1, forward strand.
TATGGATCTCTCTCCACAAGAGAAATCTCTCCCCTTTGCTCTATTTTATGTCTCTCTCCATAGGAGAACTCTATCCCTTCTGCTTTGGTTTGTGGATCTCTCTTCATAGGAGAACTCTATCCCCTTTGATCTGGTTTGGGGATCTATCGCCATAGGAGAACTCTATCCCATTTGCTCTAGTTTGTGGATCTCTATCAATAGGAGAAATCTATCCACTTTGCTTTGGTCTACTCCAAAGCCTACTCTCAATTCTATCTCAAATCTACACCAAACCTTGTCACAAGGTTAGCACAAGTCTACTCTAACTCTGCTCATAAATCTGTCTCAATTTTATTTCAAGTCTTCCCAAGAATTGCTTAATATCTACCTCAAGGATGCTCCAAGTCTTCTTACAAGACTTGCTCAATTATGCCTCAAAGCTGCTCCAAGTCTTCTCACAAGACTTGCTCAAATCTACCTCAAAGTTACTCCAAGTCTTCTCATAAGACTTGTCTAAATCTACCTCAAAGCTGCTCTAGATATTCTCACAAGACTTACCCAAATATACCTCAAAGTTTCTCCAAGTATTGTCACAAGATTTGCCCAAATCTACCTCAAATTTGCTCCAAGTCTTCTCACAAGACTTGCTCAAATCTACCTTCAAGCCTTCTCAAAATAATTGCTTAAATCTACCTTCAAGAGTTCTCAAAAGACTTGCTCAAATCTACCTCAATACTGCTCATAGAACCTGCTCAAATATTTCCAAATATTACATACAAACAAAGCTTAAATATATTTCAGAAATGCTTTCTTAAAATAGATAATATTCTACTTAGAATTTATTTAACCTCTAGAACATATAGAGAATGATATGCACTATCAAAAACCCAATATGTTCTTCACATTCACAAATATTGCATTCAACTAATCCATATTTATCTCTTACAAAATCCCTTTCAAATCAAATCAAAACAATGTATAACTTGCTTCACAAAACTGGTCTATCTTTCTTGTAAATTTACTCTCAAAGATAAACCATATTAATGCACAAATTTCCCTCACAAGATTGATCTCAAACACTTTCACAATTACTTTCAATATCTCTCAAACCAATGCTCAAAAGGTTTCACAATGATGCACAAACTTGTCTTCAAACCTAGCACAAGTAGTTCACAATCTCTAGCACAAATGTCTCAATCTCTTTCAATAATGGAAGCACAACTTGTTCTCAAACTCTATCCCAAATATTTTCAAAACCATTCAACAATGAAGCACAAGATCTCAAACTCAAGCACAAATGGTTTCCATTTCATTCATCAATGTAGCACAAACCCTAATGCAATTGTTTTAACTTTATCTCAAAAATTGATGCACATGTAGGTCTCAAACCTTAAACAAAATATTTTCAACAATGCATACCAAACAATCCTTTTATCTCCATATTATGTTCCAGAAACATTTACTCAACAAAACACCTTAAATAAGGAATGAGATGCCTATACCTTTTATTTTGCTTTGATGAAGATATTTCCTCAAGTACATGTCTCAAAAATAATATCTTTTGCAAATTCAAAAGGATTAGCACAACACCTTTTAATATATTTAAAAACCTTCTCAAAATGTGTGCATAATTTTATTCCAAATCAGTGTTGTATAACTCTCTTGATTTCTCAATAAAACATCAAATCATGAACCAATCCCTTCAATATTAAAGCAAATATTACAAACAATAAAAGCACATTATACACCTTTTATCTCCCACTTAAATATTTCAACAATACACCCAAAAATTGATTTACCACTAATTACCTTATAACTCCACAAAATAACACTTAAAATTTAATTGTAATTTCCCTTTGAAAACAATGGCAAAAATAAAATATTTTAATTGCAATTTGCCCCTTTTAATTTCCTTCTATAACAATGGCAAAAATAAAAATTTATTTCCCTTATAACTCCCCTTTTATTTCCTTCTAACAACAATGGCAGAAATAAAATATTTATTTCCCTTATGACTCCCTAAGTCCAATAGCGCATAAAAATCAAACAAAACTTAGGCCCTTAATATTTCAACCTTAGCATTAATAAAAAAATTATTTTTGCTTACCACAACTACCATGGGTGGGAATCAACCACGAAACCTCCTACCTGCCAATGTTCTAGCACCACTTAGGCTGCCGCTAGCCAACTGCCCACACAAGAGCTTAAATGCACAATATACAATTTATCCTTTTGGCCAAACCCTTCCAATAAAAAAAATACAAAAATATATTGTCGTCGAGTTTAAAAATTACAACCTACTGTCTTCCTTGTGCCTTAGTGCTACCTAGTCTACCGCTAGGCCAACCGCCTGGTTGAGGATAAACTCCCACGATCCTCTCTTTATTCGACCATGAAAACTGTTGCCTTTTTTAAATTAAAATTTTATCTTTCTTTTATCTAATCCATGCACGTAGAAAATCTATTTCACTTAGCAATTCGAACACACACCATAGAAATTTGAAAACATAAAACATTATTGCATAATTTAATCTATATTAATATGGATTTCTCCTTATTTCCTTTGATGTCAGTGCTTTAGCTTTAATTTAAAACCTTTGACAATGTTTGGCACCAAAACCAATCTTGGGTTTAGAATTATAATATAAAGTATTATAATAATATTTGTTATTAAACCTTTGGCTTCAACCTTTTGTCCTTAATATTATACTATTATTTATTTTTTTAAGCCTTAGTCACTTGCTTTCTACATGGTCTTTAAACTGGGGTTTTCAAAATTTTAACCAAACACTTAGAGCTTTGTCCCAAACCTCTTTGGCTTATAATATTTAAAATAAATATTATAACATTTTCCTTTTTATCAATTTCCTTGCATTGGGATGAACTTTACCTTGCATATTTAACCAAATTATAAACCTTATATTTTTGTCATGCCAAGCTATCTTTGACATCAATGACAACCAATGTCATCAACCTATGACATCAATCCTTTGACATCAATGACAACAATATACTCAAAATTTCCAACATTTTTTCCACTAGTTTAGCTAAAGATATTTCAGAAAGACCAGGAATATTGGTTCATGGGTGGAAAGTTGAGTATGGTTTAGGATAAATATACTTTGTTAACCAATATTACCCTATGGCAAAAATTGCCTTACCTAATGGAAAAACTGTAGGATACTTGTATGTAGCTCCACTCCATGCTTTTGATATAATCCTAGGGATGGACTAGTTGCAAGTGCACAAGGCAATACTCAACTTTTAGTATAGATGGATTAAGTACATAGATGATAAGGGTGTTGTGTGTAGGATGTATAGCCTTCAGGGAAATTTTCAACCTCAAATCCTATCAACAATGCAAATTAAGAAGTCCATAAAGAAAGGAGGAATGGTCTATATAGTTAAGATAAATAAAATGAATAAAGAGAAGAAGGAAGAGGTGTTTGAGAAACACCCAATTCTTATAGAATTTAGGGATATTTTTTCTAAAGGATTTATATATATTACCCCCTAAATGGAAATTTGAATTTACTATTGAGATTCAATCGAGAACAAAACCCATCTATAGAGCTCATTACAAAATGAATTCCATAGAAATGCAAGATTTGAAGGTGCAATTGCAAGGGTTACTAGAGAAAGGGTTGATCAAACCAAGCATATCACCTTGGGGTGCAAAAATACTATTTATAAAGAAAAAGTATGGTTCCTTGAGACTATGCATAGATTATAGAATATTAAACAAGGTCACTTTCAAGAACAAATATCCTTTACCTGGAATCAACGATCTCTTCGATCAACTCTAGAATGCCACAATCTTTAAAAATATTGATTTGAAGTCAGGATATCACCAATTGAGGATTTGTGAGGAGGATACACATAAGACAACCTTTAAAAATTGTTATGAATATTATGAGTTTGTTCTATTGCGTTTTGGTTTAACAAATGCTCTAGCGACATTTATGAATTTGGTGAACATCATCTTTAGGAAGTACTTGGATAGATTTGTATTGGTATTTTTGGATGATATTTTGATATATTTCAAAAATAAGACAGAGCATGATGAACATATCTAGATTGTGCTCGAACTATTAAGGAAGAATCAGTTGTATTGGAATCTATCCAAATGTGAATTCTATGTGTCAGAAATACAATAGTTAAGACACATTGTTTCGGCTAAAGGGATCATAATGGACCCTAAAAAAATAGAAGCCATTTTGAATTGGACACCACCAACAAATGTGATAGAAGTTTGAAGTTTCATTGGCTTAACTAGTTATTATAGGTGATATGTGAGGGACTATTCCAAGATCACCTCACAATTAACCAATCTTTAGAGAAAAGGAAAAGAATTCAAGTGGACAAAGAAGTGTGAGGAAGCCTTCGGTTTGCTTAAGAAAAATCTTACCATGCCTCCTATACTGAAGATATCTAATATTTAGGAAATTTTCTTAGTTTGTAAGGATGCATCATTAGAAGGTTTGGGAGGAGTGCTCTCACAAGAAGAAGTAGTGGTAGCTATGGATCCAAAAAACTAAAAAATACATGAAGTTAATTATGCAACTCATGACTTAGAATTGGCAACTATAGTTTTTGTTCTCAAGAGTTGGCAACATTATCTATTTGGTAGACCCTTTGAGCTAAGGATATATCATCAGAGTCTACAATACATATTTACTCAACACTTGCTCAATGCTAGGCCAAGGAGGTGGATGGAATTCCTTGTAGAATACAAATTTTTCATTAATTCTTGAGATTGGGAATTTGAGAAGGATGATTATGAACGAAGCATGCAGGTCTCCATATTTTAATCATCTAGGGAGAGCCAAAATAAGGGAGAATATGAAAAAGACTTTCTTCTTACCAGGAACAAAGAGAGATATAACTGAATTTTTCACTCAATGCCTTGAGTGCCAAAAAGTAAAAGCAAAACAAAGACATCTTGTTGGTTTGTTGTAATCACATGATGTGCCTATGCAAAAATGGCAAGTGATTTCGATGGATTTCATAGTAAGGCTACCTAAGAATATATTTTAGCATAACACAATACTAGTAGTGGTTAAAAAACTAACCAAAGTTGCACAGTTTATACCCGGGAACACCAAGGATGACATCGAGGATGTGGCTAATAGATTTTCCAAGGAAATATTTTGACTTCATGTTTTTTTGGAGGCAATCATATGAGATAGGGATCCAAAATTCACATATGAGTTTTGGTAATATTTGCATTGTGCCACTGGTACTATGTTGAATATTAGTTCTGCTTACCATCCAAAGACTGATGGAAAAATTAAAAGAGTGAACCAAGTGCTAGAAGACATGCTTCGCATGTATTGCATGGATCAAAAACCCATTGGGAAGATTACTTACATTTGGTAGAATTTACCTACAATAACGAACACCATTCAACCTTAGGTATGGCTTTGTTCAAATCTTTGTATGGTAGAAAGTGCAGTACACCATTGACATAAGGATAATCCAGAAGATCAAATTATTCTTGGCCCAGACATGGTCAAAGAAATGGATCAATAGTTGAAGGTGATCAGAGAGAGGTTGAAGGAAGTTGCAGACCATCAAAAAAGTTATGTTGATCTTAAGAGATCACCAAAAGACTTTGTTGTGGGTGATAGAATATTTGTAAGGGTAAAGCATAAGAAGAGCACAATTAAGTCAACAAAGCTAAATCCTCACTTTTTTGATCCCTTCAAAATCATAGAGAAGATTTGTCCTCTGGAATACAATCTTGCCTTACCACCCAATTTTTCCAATATTCAAAACACCTTTCATTTATATTTGCTTAAAAGGTATGTTGCTAATCTAAAGCATGTGTGGGATTTTTCTAATTTTTAGATGGTAAACCTAGAGATTATAGAAGTTAAACCAATAAGAATCCTTGAGTTTCAAAATATAAGCCATTTTGAATTGGACACCACCAACAAATGTGATAGAAGTTTGAAGTTTCATTGGATTAACTAGTTATTATAGGTGATATGTGAGGGACTATGCCAAGATCACCTCACCAATAACCAACCTTTAGAGAAAAGGAAAAGAATTCAAGTGGACAGAGAAGTGTGAGGAAGCCTTCAGTTTGCTTAAGAAAAAGCCTACCATGCCTCCTATACTGAAGGTACCTAATATTTAGGAAAATTTCTTAGTTTGTACTGATGCATCATTAGAAGGTTTTGGAGGAGTGCTCTCACAGGAAGAAGTAGTGGTAGCTATGGATCCAAAAAAATGAAAAATACATGAAGTTAATTATGCAACTCATGAATTAGGATTGGAAACTATAGTTTTTTCTCTCAAGAGTTGGCAACATTATCTAATTGGTAGATCCTTTGAGCTAAGGATATATCATCAGAGTCTAAAATACATATTTACTCAACCCTTGCTCAATGCTAGGTCAAGAAGGTGGATGGAATTCCTTGTAGAATACAAAATTTTCATTAAATATTATAGAATTCTTGAGATTGGAATTTTGAGAAGGATGATTATGAAAACAAAGACTTTGACCTCAAGGATGGTTTCTTATGTTATAATATTATGATAGTAATTCTTGAGACTGGGAATTTGAGAAGGATGATTATGAATGAAGCGTGCAGGTCTCCATATTTTTATCTAGGAAGAGCCAAAATAAGGGAGAATATGAAAATACATTCTTCTTTCTAGGAATGAAGAGAGATATAACTGAATTTGTCACTTAATGCCTTGAGTGCCAAAAAGTAAAAGCAAAACAAAGACATCTTGTTGATTTGTTGTAATCGCATGATGTGCCTATGCAAAAATGACAAGTGATTTCGATGGATTTCATAGTAGGGCTACCTAAGAATATATTTTAGCATAAAACAATACTAGTAGTGGTAAAAAAACTAACCAAAGTTGCACACTTTATACCCGAGAACACCAAGGATGACATCGTGGATGTGGCTAATAGATTTTCCAAGGAAATATTGACTTCATGGTTTTTTGGAGGTAATCATATGAGATAGGGATCCAAAATTCACATATGAGTTTTGACAATCCTTGCATTGTGCCACTGGTACTAGATTCAATATTAGTTCTACTTAAAATCCAAAGACTGATGGAAAATTTGAAAGAGTGAACCAAGTGCTAGAAGACATGCTTCACATGTATTGTATGGATCAAAAACCCATTAGGAGGATTACTTACATTTGGTAGAATTTACCTACAATAATGAACACCATTCAAAATTAGGTATGGGTTTGTTCAAATATTTGTATGGCAAAAAGTGCAGGACACCATTGACATAGGATAATCCAGAAGATCGAATTATGCTTGGACCAAACATGGTCAAAGAAATGGATCAATAGTTGAAGGTGATCGGAGAGAGGTTGAAGGAAGTTGCAGACCATCAAAAAAGTTATGTTGATCTTAAGAGATCACCAAAAGAGTTTGTTGTGGGTGATAGAATATTTTTAAGGGTAAAGCATAAGAAGAGCACAAATAAGTCCACAAAGCTAAATCCTCACTTTTTTAATCCCTTCAAAATCATAGAGAAGATTAGTCCTCTGGAATACCGTCTTGCCTTACCACCCAATTTGTCCAATATTCACAACACCTTTCATTTTTATTTTCTTAAAAGGTATGTTGCTAATCTAGAGCATGTGTGGGATTTTTCTAATTTGTAGATGGTAAACCTAGAGATTATAGAGGTTCAAGCAATAAGAATCCTTGAGTTTCAAAATAGAAGCCATTTTGAATTGGACACCACCAACAAATGTGATAGAAGATTGAGGTTTCATTGGCTTAACTAGTTATTATAGGTGATGTGTAAGGGACTATGCCAAGATCACCTCACCAATAACCAATCTTCAGAGAAAAGGAAAAAAAATCAAGTGGACACAGAAGTGTGAGGAAGCCTTCGTTTTACTTAAGAAAAAGCCTACCATGCTTCCTATACTAAAGGTAGCTAATATTTAGGAAATTTTCTTAGTTTGTACTGATGCATCATTAGAAGGTTTGGGAGGAGTGCTCTCACAGGTAGAAGTAGTGGTAGCTATGGATCCAAAAAACTAAAAAATACATGAAGTTAATTATGCAACTCATGAATTAGAATTGGCAACTGTAGTTTTTGCTCTCAAGAGTTGGAAACATTATCTAATTGGTAGACCCTTTGAGCTAAGGATATATCATCAGATTCTACAATACATATTTACTTAACCCTTGCTCAATGCTAGGCCAAGGAGGTGGATGGAATTCCTTGTAGAATACAATTTTTTCATTAAATATATTAAAGGAAAAGAAAATAAAGTAGTTGATGTGTTGAGTAGGAGAAGACATATAATGGTTTTGTCTTGCATCCATGTCGACTTGATGGAACAAGACAAGCAAATGCAAAATCAGGATGCATATTTCAACCGAGTTTTGGAAAATATGGAAAGGAAACCTGATGAAAACAAAGAATTTAACCTCAAGGATGGTTTCTTATGTTATAATATTATAATAGTAATTCTTGAGACTGGGAATTTGATAAGGATGAATATGAATGAAGCGTGCAGGTCTCCATATTTTGATCATCTAGGAAGTGCAAAAATAAGGGAGAATATGAAAAAGAATTTCTTCTTGCCAGGAATGAAGAGAGATATAACTGAATTTGTCACTCAATGACTCGAGTGCCAAAAAGTAAAAGCAAAACAAAAATATCTTGTTGGTTTGTTGTAATCGCATGAAGTGCCAATGCAAAAATGACAAGTGATTTCGATGGATTTCATAGTAGGGCTACCTAAGAATATATTTTAGCATGACACAATACTAGTAGTGGTCAACAAACTAACCAAAGTTGCACACTTTATACCTGGGAACACTAAGGATGACATCGTGGATGTGGCTAATAGATTTGCCAAGGAAATATTTTGACTTCATGATTTTTTGGAGGTAATCATATGAGATAGGGATCCAAAATTCACATATGAGTTTTGGCAATCTTTGCATTGTGCCACTGGTAGTATATTGAATATTAATTCTGCTTACCATACAAAGACTGATGGAAAAATTAAAAGAGTGAACCAAGTGCTAGAAGATATGCTTCGCATGTATTGCATGGATCAAAAACCCATTGGGAGGATTCCTTACATTTGGTAGAATTTACCTACAATAACGAACACCATTTAACCTTAGGTATGGCTTTGTTCAAATCTTTGTATGGCAGAAAGTGCAGTACACCATTGACATAAGGATAATCCAGAAGATCAAATTATTATTGGCCTAGACATGGTCAAAGAAATGGATCAATAGTTGAAGGTGATCAGAGAGAGGTTGAAGGAATTTGCAGACCATCAAAAAATTTATGTTGATCTTAAGAGATCACCGAAAGAATTTGTTGTGGGTGATAGAATATTTCTAAGGGTAAAGCATAAGAAGAGCACAATTAAGTCAACAAAGCTAAATCCTCACTTTTTTGATCCCTTCAAAATCATAGAGAAGATTAGTCCTCTGGAATACCGTCTTGGATTACCACCCAATTTGTCCAATATTCACAACACCTTTCATTTTTCTTTGCTTAAAAGGTATGTTGCTAATCTAGAGCATGTGTGGGATTTTTCTAATTTGTAGATGGCAAACCTAGAGATTATAGAGGTTCAACCAATAAGAATCCTTGAGTTTCAAAACAGAAACCATTTTGAATTGGACACCAACAACAAATGTGATAGAAGTTTGAAGTTTCATTGGCTTAACTAGTTATTATAGGCGATATGTGAGGGAATATGCCAAGATCACTTCACCAATAACCAATATTTGGGGAAAAGTAAAATAATTCAAGTGGACATAGAAGTGTGAGGAAGCCTTCGGTTTGCTTAAGAAAAAGCCTACCACACCTTCTATACTGAAGGTAGCTAATCTTTAGGAAATTTTCTCAGTTTGTACTGATGCATCATTAGAAGGTTTGGGCGGAGTGCTCTCACAAGAAGAAGTTAGTTATGAAACTCATGAATTAGAATTGGAAACTATATTTTTTGCTCTCAAGAGTTGGCGATATTATCTAATTGGTAGACCCTTTGAGCTAAGGATATATCATCAGAGTCTATGATACATATTTACTCAACCCTTGCTCAATGCTAGGCCAAGGAGGTGGATGGAATTCCTTGTAGAATACAATTTTTCATTAAATATATTAAAGGAAAAGAAAAGAAAGTAGTTGATGTGTTGAGTAGGAGAAGACATATAACGGTTTTGTCTTGCATCCATGTCGACTTGATGGAAAAAGTCAAGAAAATGCAAAATCAGGATGCATATTGCAACCGAGTTCTAGAAAATATGGAAAGGAAACCTGATGAAACAAAGACTTTAACCTCAAGGATGGTTTCTTATGTTATAATATTAAGATAGTAATTCTTGAGACTAAGAATTTGAGAAGGATGATTATGAATGAAGCGTGCAGGTCTCCATATTTTTATCATCTAGGAAGTGCCAAAATAAGGGAGAATATGAAAAAGACTTTCTTCTTGCTAGGAATGAAGAGGGATATAACTAAATTTATCACTCAATGACTCGAGTTCCAAAAAGTAAAAGCAAAACAGAAACATCTTGTTGGTTTGTTGTAATCGCATTATGTGCCTATGCAAAAATGACAAGTGATTTCGATGGATTTCATAGTAGGGCTACCTAAGAATATATTTTAGCATGACACAATACTAGTAGTGGTCAAAAAACAAACCAAAGTTGCACACTTTATACCTGGGAACACCAAGGATGACATCATGGATGTGGCTAATAGATTTTCCAAGGAAATATTTTGACTTCATGATTTTTTGGAGGTAATCATATGAGATAAGGATACAAAAATTCACATATGAGTTTTGGAAATATTTGCATTGTACCACTGGTAATAGATTGAATATTAGTTTTGCTTACCATCCAAAGACTAATGGAAAAATTGAAAGAGTGAACCAAGTGCTAGAAGACATGCTTCGCATGTATTGCATGGATCAAAAACCCATTGGGAGGATTACTTACATTTGGTAGAATTTACCTACAATAACGAACACCATTCAACCTTAGGTATGGCTTTGTTAAAATATTTGTATGGCAGAAAGTGCAGGACACCATTGAAATTAGATAATCCAAAATATCAAATTATGCTTGGCCCAGACATGGTCAAAGAAATGGATCAATAGTTGAAGGTGATCAGAGAGAGGTTGAAGGAAGTTGCAGACCATCAAAAAATTTATGCTAATCTTAAGAGATCACCAAAAGAGTTTGTTGTGGGTGATAGAATATTTTTAAGGGTAAAGCATAAGAAGAGCACAATTAAGTCCACAAAGCTAAATCCTCACTTTTTTGATCCCTTCAAAATCATAGAGAAGATTACTCCTTTGGAATACCGTCTTGCCTTACCACCCAATTTGTCCAATATTCACAAAACCTTTCATTTTTCTTTGCTTAAAAGGTATGTTGCTAATCTAGAGCATGTGTGGGATTTTTCTAATTTGTAGATGGAAAACCTAGAGATTATAGAGGTTCAACCAATAAGAATCCTTGAGTTTCAAAATAGAAGCCATTTTGAATTGGACACCACCAAAAAATATGATAGAAGTTTGAAGTTTCATTGGACTAATTAGTTATTATAGGCGATATGTGAGGAACTATGCCAAGATCACCTCACCAATAACCAATCTTCAGAGAAAAGAAAAAGAATTCAAGTGGACATAGAAGTGTGAGGAAGCCTTCGGTTTGCTTAAGAAAAAACCTACCACGCCTCCTATACTGAAGGTAGCTAATATTTAGGAAATTTTCTAAGTTTGTTCTGATGCATCGTTAGAAGTTTTTGGAGGAGTGCTCTCACAGGAAGAAGTAGTGGTCGCTATGGAACCAAAAAAATGAAAAATACAAAAAGTTAATTATGCAACTCATGAATTAGAATTGGCAACTGTAGTTTTTGATCTCAAGAGTTGGAAACATTATATAATTGGTAGAACCTTTGAGGTAAGGATATATCATCAGAGTCTACAATACATATTTAATCAACCCTTGCTTAATGCTAGGCCAAGGAGGTGGATGGAATTCCTTGTAGAATACAATTTTTTCATTAAATATATTAAAGGAAAAGAAAATAAAGTAGTTGATGCATTGAGTAGGAGAATACATATAACGGTTTTGTCTCCCATCCATGTCGACTTGATGGAACAAGTCAAGAAAATGCAAAATCAGGATGCATATTGCTACCGAGTTCTGGAAAATATGGAAAGGAAACCTGATGAAAACAAAGAATTTAACCTCAAGGATGATTTCTTATGTTATAATATTATGATAGTAATTCTTGAGACTGGGAATTTGAGAAGGATGATTATGAATGAAGCATGCAGGTCTCCATATTTTGATCATCTTGGAAGTGCCAAAATAAGGGAGAATATGAAAAAGACTTTCTTCTTGCCAGGAATGAAGAGAGATATAACTGAATTTGTAACTCAATGCCTCGGAGTGCCAAAAATTAAAAGCAAAACAGAAACATCTTGTTGGTTTTTTGTAATCGCATGATGTGTCTATGCAAAAATGACAAGTTATTTCGATGGATTTCATAGTAGGTCTACCTAAGAATATATTTTAGCATGACACAATACTAGTAGTGGTCAACAAACAAACCAAAGTTGCACACTTTATACCTGGGAACACCAAGAATGACATCGTGGATGTGGCTAATAGATTTTCCAAGGAAATATTTTGACTTCATGATTTTTTGGAGGTAATCATATGAGATAGGGATCCAAAATTCACATATGAGTTTTGGCAATATTTGCATTGTGCCACTGGTACTAGATTGAATATTAGTTCTACTTACCATCCAAAGACTGATGGAAAAATTAAAAGAGTGAACCAAGTGCTAGAAGACATGCTTCACATGTATTGCATGGATAAAAAAACCATTGGGAGGATTACTTACATTTGGTAGAATTTACCTACAATAACGAAAACCATTCAACCTTAGGTATGACTTTGTTCAAATATTTGTATGGCAGAAAGTGTAGGACACCATTGAAATAGGATAATCCAAAAGATAAAATTATGCTTGGCCCAGACATGGTCAAAGAAATGGATCAATAGTTGAAGGTGATCAAAGAGAGGTTGAAGGAAGTTGCAGACCATCAAAAAAGTTATGTTCATCTTAATATATCACCAGAAGAGTTTGTTGTGGGTGATAGAATATTTCTAATGGTAAAGCATAAGAAGATCACAAGTAAGTCCACAAAGCTAAATCCTCACTTTTTTGATCCCTTCAAAATCATAGAGAAGATTAGTACTCTGGCATACAGTATTGCCTTACCACCAAATTTGTCCAATATTCACAACACCTTTCATTTTTCTTTGCTTAAAATGTATGTTGCTAATCTAGAGCATGTGTGGGATTTTTCTAATTTGTAGATGGCAAACCTAGAGATTATAAGGTTCAACCAGTAAGAATCCTTGAGTTTCAAAATAGAAGCCATTTTAAATTGGACACCACCAGAAAATGTGATAGAAGTTTGAAGTTTCATTAGCTTAACTAGTTATTATAGGCGATATGTGAGGGAATATGCCAAGATCACCTCACCAATAACAAATCTTTAGAGAAAAGGAAAAGAATTCAAGTGGATAGAGAAGTGTGAGGAAGCCTTCGGTTTGCTTAACAAAAAGCCTACCATGCCTCCTATACTGAAGGTAGCTAATATTTAGGAAAATTTCTCAGTTTTTATTGATGCATCATTAGAAGGTTTGGGAGTAGTGCTCTCACAGGAAGAAGTAGTGGTAGCTATGGATCCAAAAAACTAAAAAATACATGAAGTTAATTATGCAACTCATGAATTAGAATTGGCAACTGTAGTTTTTTCTCTCAAGAGTTGGAAACATTATCTAATTGATAGACCCTTTGAGCTAAGGATATATCATCAGAGTCTACAATACATATTTAATCAACCCTTGCTCAATGCTAGGCCAAGGATGTGGATGGAATTCCTTGTAGAATACAATTTTTTCATTAAATATATTAAAGGAAAAGAAAATAAAGTAGTTGATGCATTGAGTAGGAGTAGACATAATGGTTTTTTCTCGCATCCATGTCGACTTCATGGAACAAATCAAGCAAATGCAAAATCAGGATGCATATTGCAACTGAGTTCTGAAAAATATGGAAAGGAAACCTTATGAAAACAAAGACTTTGACCTCAAGGATGGTTTCTTATGTTATAAGATTATGATAGTAATTCTTGAGACTGGGAATTTGAGAAGGATGATTATGAATGAAGTGTACAGGTCTCCATATTTTGATCATTTAGGAAGAGTCAAAATAAGGGAGAATATGAAAAATACTTTCTTCTTGCCAGGAATGAAGAGAGATATAACTAAATTTTTCACTCAATGCCTCGAGTGCCAAAAAGTAAAAGCAAAACAAAGACATCTTGTTGGTTTGTTGTAATCACATGATGTGCCTATGCACAAATGACAAGTGATTTCGATGGATTTCATAGTAGGGCTACCTAAGAATACATTTTAGCATGATACAATACTAGTAGTGGTCAAAAAACTAACCAAAGTTGCACACTTTATACCCGGGAACACCAAGGATGAAATCATGGATGTGGATAATATATTTGCCAAGGAAATATTTTGACTTCATGGTTTTTTGGAGGTAATCATATGAGATAGGGATCCAAAATTCACATATGAGTTTTGGCAATCTTTGCATTGTGCCACTAGTACTAGATTGAATATTAGTTCTGCTTACAATTCAAAGACTGATGGACAAATTGAAAGAGTGAACCAAGTGCTAGAAGACATGCTTTGCATGTATTGCATGGATCAAAAAACCATTGGGAGGATTACTTAAATTTGGTAGAATTTACCTCCAATAACGAACACCATTCAACCTTAGGTATGGCCTTGTTAAAATATTTGTATGGTATAAAGTGTAGGACACCATTGACATAGGATAATCCAGAAGATAAAATTATGCTTGGCCCATACATGGTCAAAGAAATGGATCAATAGTTGAAGGTGATCAGAGAGAGGTTGAAGGAAGTTGTAGACCATCAAACAAGTTATGTTGATCTTAAGAGATCACTAGAAGAGTTTGTTGTGGGTGATAGAATATTTGTAAGGGTAAAGCATAAGAAGAGCATAATTAAGTCCACAAAGCTAAATCCTCACTTTTTTGATCCCTTCAAAATCATAGAGAAGATTAGTCCTTTGGCATACCATCTTGCCTTACCACCCAATTTGTCCAATATTCACAACACCTTTCATTTTTCTTTGCTTAAAAGGTATGTTGCTAATCTAGAGCATGTGTGGGAATTTTCTAATTTGTAGATGGCAAACCTAGAGATTATAGAGGTTCAACCAATAAGAATCCTTGAGTTTCAAAATAGAAACCATTTTGAATTGGACACCACCAAAAAATGTGATAGAATTTTGAAGTTTCATTGGCTTAACTAGTTATTATAGGTGATATGTGAGGAACTATGCCAAGATCACCTCACCAATAACCAATATTTAGAGAAAAGGAAAAGAATTCAAGTGGACAGATAAGTGTGAGGAAGCCTTCGATTTACTTAAGAAAAAGCCTACCACGCCTCCTATACTAAATATAGCTAATCTTTAGGAAATTTTCTTATTTTTTACTAATGCATCATTAGAAGGTTTGGGAGGAGTGCTCTCACAGGAAGAAGTAGTGGTGGCTATGGATCTAAAAAACTAAAAAATACATGAATTTAATTATGCAACTCATGAATTATAATTGGCAACTATAGTTTTTTCTCTCAAGATTTGGCAACATTATCTAATTGGTAGACCCTTTGATGTAAGGATATATCATCAGAGTCTAAAATACATATTTACTCAACCCTTGCTCAATGCTAGGCCAAGGAGGTGGATGGAATTCCTTGTAGAATACAATTTTTTCATTAAATATATTAAAGGAAAAGAAAAGAAAGTAGTTGATGCATTGAGTAGGAGAAGACATATAATGGTTTTGTCTTGCATCCATGTCGACTTGATGGAACAAGTCAAGCAAATGCAAAATCAGGATGCATATTGCAACCGAGTTCTAGAAAATATGGAAAGGAAACCTGATGACAACAAAGACTTTAACATCAAGGATGGTTTCCTATGTTATAATATTATGATAGTAATTCTTCAGACTAGAAATTTGAGAAGGATTATTATGAATGAAGCATGCAGGTCTCCGTATTTTGATCATCTAGGACGTGCCAAAATAAGGGAGAATATGAAAAAGACTTTCTTCTTGCCAGGAATGAAGAGAGATATAACTGAATTTGTCACTCAATGCCTCGAGTGCCAAAAATTAAAAGCAAAAAAGAGACATCTTATTGGTTTATTGTAATCGCATGATGTGCCTATGCAAAAATGACAAGTGATTTCAATGGATTTCATAGTAGGGCTACCTAAGAATATATTTTAGCATGACACAATACTAGTAGTGGTCAAAACATTAACCAAAGTTGTACACTTTATACCTGGGAACACCAAGGATGACATCGTGGATGTGTCTAATAGATTTGTCAAGGAAATATTTTGACTTCATGGTTTTTGGAGGTAATCATATGAGATAGGGATCCAAAATTCACGTATGACTTTTAGCAATATTTGCATTGTGCCATTGGTATTGTTGGTCATCAAATCTACCTAGGAAAGGATTTTGTAAATGTATGTGCCCTAGACCTGGACCAACATTGAAAGGCCGAAGGGAAGAGATGCCCCTCGTGCCAATCTCCGGAGAAAGGTTGGCTCCTATGCTAAACAACTTTGGGGTTTGAAGATAAGAGTGCAGGAAAGAGATAAAAGAATTTAGGGTTAGAGAAATAAAATAAAAAGGGGTAAGGGAAGAGAGAGTGATGATTTCAGGTGGGAGAGAACAGGAAGCACGATCACTAACTAGCAACTGGAATGGAAGCAATGAACACCAAGAATAGACAAAAGAAACATGATATCCCCTTCCTATGTATCCTTCAGGCGAGTTTTAGGGTACTGTCCCCGATCGCACACCGAACACAGGATTCAGCTTTCTCAGTGTGACGAACGAAGACAGACAAAAGAATCAAGCACAGAAGGTAGCATAAAAGAAAACCAATATTACGCTTTTCCAATCCTATGTATCCTTTAGAACGAGTTTCAAGGTATAGTCCTCGATCGCACACTGGACGTAGGGTTCAGCTTTCTTAGTGTGGCGAACCAAGATAGACAAAAGAACATAAAAGGCAGCATAAAAGAGAGAAATGAAGCTCAAGACTCTTTAGTATTGATCGTAGGACATCAAGTTACAGTAGCTTTCTAGCAGATAGTTCCCCCCCTTATCCCTTACAATGCCTAGGTTTTTATAGAGGACCCGGGCCTTTGAGTCATAATTACATAGAAAAGAAGAGTACGCCCTCGAGCCCTGAGAATCGGCTCCCCGAGGCTCTCGTGATTGAGCTTTCAAATCTATTACCAAAATCAGCAACTGCAATCGGGTCAACCGTGGAAAGGTGCATTGATGAACCATCTGGACGTCCTTGGTCTCTGGGTGCAGTGCTCAAGTTGCTGCCATGCTCGCTGGGCTCTCCATCATGGCTTGATACTTCATTTTTGATTGCCAAAAATTAGCAGCAGGCTTGCTGGGCATGAAAAGTTGCATTTATGAGGCACTTGATCACCTCGAGAAAATACCCAACTTGGAACGCGTGCCCGTGAAGCGCTTCACTAAGTTTTCATTCAAAACTTCTCTTCACAATGGTTCTGGGTCGAAGCAAAAACTCCTCTTTGGTTTTTACTTCACAAAATTGAGCTTCACAAAACTGCTTCGGGGGTGGGGAGTGCCGAAGCATATTTACTTTGCAAAATGGGTTTCTTCGCCTTTGTCGCATCACTGACTAAATTACTTCGCTGATGCCCTTGAGAAATGCTTCACTGTGATCCTCTTCTGAAAATGTGGTTCGGGAAGATTTCGATCGAAGCAATTATCTCCTTCCACTTTGGGCAGAAGTACTTTGCACAAAATTAGCCAAAGCAAATGCTTCGGGGGTGGGGAGTGCCGAAGTAAAAATGGTTCGCTGATGGAGGGGCCCGAAGTGAGTACTTTGGCAACTTTCTAGCGAAGTACTTTCAATGCTCCTTTGAGTTCCGCTTCACTGATTTCTTGACCGAAGTATTTGCTAAAAATACTTCGGGCACGAAGTAGATTTCTTGCCTTTGTCTTTGTATTTTACTTCGACGATGCCGCTTCACAAAAAAAATTGCTCGAAGTGTTTGCTGGAAATGCTTTGGGCTCGAAGTTCATTTTATCGCTACCTTTGTATTTTACTTCGGTGATACTACTTCGCAAGAAACTCTACCCGAAGTAGTGTTGAAAATGCTTTGGGCGTGAAGCTCTTTTCCTTCTGAATGCCGCTTCGCTCAACTATCGCCCAAAGTAGCTGCTGGAAACGCTTTGGGCATGGAGTAGTTTTCATTTTTCCTTGGTGAGGCTCTTTTCATAGCTTTTTTGGCAGCGAAGCTATTTCTTTTCTACTTTATATACAAAGGGGTGGCATTGGAAGCCAAAATTGCTGCAACTTTTCAAAATAAAAATAACAAAGCAAAAACTTTACACAACATTGTACAAAACTTGTTTCTTTTTCTACCCCTTAAAAATGTGACAAGATTGTCAACATTCTTGGCGGCTCGCAGGGCAATGAGCTCGTCTTGGTGGGAGAACCCTTTAACTTTGATCCATTGGGCCAGAGTCTTTTCTTGATCCTTCCCCTCCTTATTCCTTTGGGAGCGCTTTCGTAGCTAGTTCTTGTTCTTCTTCTTCTTCTTCTGCCTCTCCTTCTTCCTCTACTCCTTCGTCTGCTGGCGTGTCCTCTTGCTGTGGTGATGGGACAAGATGGTCGTAGATTTTCTTCAAGGTTCGATGAACATGAGCCCATACCCCTTTCTAAAATGGTTCTTGGTCTTCGAGTGCCTTGAACAAAACATGGAACCGATCAATCTGCCCTATGTCAGCGTGTTTGATTCTTGCAACCAGGTCATTCAGGCAAGCCGTGATTCTGCAATGTCTCAAGATGAAGTTAGTGACTTGTCCCTTTGTGATTGGCTCTTCCCATTCATCAATTTCAGAGACGTCACTCTTGAAATGGAGCCATGTCAGCTTAAGTTCTTCTCAGGTGAGAAGGTTCCCATCATCATTTGTGAAACTCAAGAAACCCAAAGAAAAGAGGTCTTCGAAGTAACTCATAGAGTGCACTGATGCTGCTCAAATATATCTAGGAGGTCCTTCGCCTTTTGGGCTTTCTTCACCTTGGAGAAGAAAGCACGAACAATGTCTTGGGTAGTAGACCAATCCCTAGTTGTTCGACTCATAGCAGCAACCTATAGGTATTGATATCTGATGCTTTGAACCTCAAAGGCAAGCTTGAGTCGCCTCTTGATTTTCTAGATCACCTCATCAACAATGGCATGCTGAGCTTCGGTGACATAAATCAAAATTGACAGGGCACTAGAGGTTCGAGATCTAAAACCTTTGAGTAGGTGAGAGAGGATCTCCTTGATCCTACCTTTGTCGAACAGCTCTAGGCTTGCCTTTTCAAACAATTGCTGCTGGGCCTGTAGGATCTTGTTCTCGAGCTCTTTGGATTTTAGCTCATTTTTAGCCTATTTTTGTGCTTGTTGCTCGGTCGAAGTCTAGAATTTTAGAATTTGCTATTTGAGGGCATGTGTTTCCTTTTTCAACAACTTGCACTGCTTCTGTGAATATTCCAGCTCAGAGCGGATCCTAGCCAGCTCTCCTTCCAACTTGATGTTGGCATTTTCTGCCTCAAACCTGCGCTGATTAGCAACATTTGCATGTGCTCAAAAAGTTTCAACCCAGATATGCATGGATTCGAATTCGTCATCTATATTTAAATGCTCCAAATCCTTGGTCTTCTCCTGGTAGTCATAGTCAACTGGAGTCATTTCATCCAGAGGCTTCTGGACCTTAGGGACCTTCCTAACCTTATGTAACTTTTCACCCTTCAAGTCAAAAACTACACATTTTTCAACTTGGGCCAGAGATCGCCATCTTTTCTTTCTTGCCTCCTTCAATATTTTCTCTATATTTTGTCGAGCTAGGAGTAGCTTCTCAGCCAAGGGGCACTCCTTTATTAAAGATAAATCTGTTTCAAAAAATATTGAATCTCCAGCCAAAGGTGTGAACAAATATAAAGAACTAACGGGGAAGGATTCCCCTGATAGCTCTAGGATGGGTGTAGCAGGGGCTTTGGCAAGCAGGACTATGCTTTGAGCTATGGGTGAGTGGGTTACAGGGATTGGTGTTGGGATGCTACCTTCGCCTTGACCTAGGATTGAAGGAACGACGACATGGTTAGGCGAAGTGGTTTCAACAAGCTTATCCTGGTCAGACGACTCGAGAGGAATGGAGCTATGCAGGATTGGACTGGAAACGAGAGGTTTTTGAGTGGGGGATTGAATCTGTGGGGGATGGAGAGATTTATTAGGGATTCCACTTGGGACTTTCATGGATGTGTCAAAGACCAAAGCGAAGGGAAGAGGGTGCGTACCTATGTGCCTTCCTAGAAAAGTGGCTGTGGTAACTTCTTGGGTGATTGGCTCTTGTTCCTCTTGGGCCTCATCACTCTCGACCTCCACAACTTCTACTTCGGGATCTTTATCTTGTTGGAGGAGTTCCTCCACATCAATGATACCTATTTTGGGGACCGTCTCAGCACTTGGTGCCTTCGCATCTTTAATATTTGCTTCAACCGGGCCTGATGCAGGGGATCCAGCAGAAGTACTTGTATGATTTGTGCGAGGGCGCTTTGGGTGGCTTGGAGGCACTTGAATTTGCTCTTGCATTTTCATTTTATTTCTCTCCAATGGTTGCTCTGCTTCTTCGGTGCTTGCTTCCTTTTCTTCCTTTGAAGCATCCTTAGTGGCTCCTAGGCTTTTGCCTGACGCTGGGGTAGCTAGGGGAATAAAATCCGCAAAGGATATAGACTTCCAGGTTTCGACATTGGTGTCATAAGGAATTGCAAAGTATCTATCTGATGCTAAGAGTCCATAGGAGTTTGCTTTTTGATGATGGACTCTCATCATCCACAATTCCTGAAGCTTTTCCTTGCTCCAATATTTTACCTCCTCCTTCAAATTGTCCCTTGCTTTCTTCCAAAATGTGGAGCTTGGAGTCGGGAGGGGATACTGATCAGGGTCAAACTCGACCTCCATAGGATAGAACTCATGCCATGGAGGCAATGTCCTCATTATTTCTAAATGCCACTCTAGATCTTTTCCATTGGGGTTATTTCTTTATTCCACAATTTTGGTGTGAGGACAGATGTGGAAGTTCTTGAATTTCAAATGATCTCTCATCACGCCCAAAGGATCATAGAGCCATTGCTGAGGAATCTAGAGTAGGCCAAAATTGGTAAGTTGTTCCTCCAGGAAGACATTCTACTTTAGGGCAAAGACTTCGATTACACTCATCCTGAAAGGGAAGTCCAAGTATGTGCTCACTTTTGGCCATGACTGTATACTGCATTTGTAGAGTCGCTCTGTCGAGCGACTTCCAATGCGAACTGATATTTAGAGGGGTAGACTGGTAACAAGAAGGGCTTCCCTATGAAGCCGAATAGGCGAATCACCAGTCCCTATGTCAATTGGAAGACGTCCCCATTTTTTCCTAGCACCACTCTATCTCTCAAACTGAGTGGTACCCAAGGACAAGAACCTTTTAACAGGTGCATGGCAGGTCCCAAAAACTGCTGATTAAAAGGATAATAGGACTCTTCCTTTAATAATAGGGGAGTCCATTGATATACTGGCAGAGGATTTCCATCCTTTCCGCATGGAGATATGGCGATATGAGGAAACCGCTTATGAACTTGGTAGAAGTACAACCAGAAAAGAAAAGAATAAGGTGCGAAGTACTGGCCTATTGCTGAATTCTTCATGCTAGTGAGCCTTGTATGCAGGGTTCGGGCCACCCATTCTGCCCGATCGAAGAAAACTGGGTTGGTGTTTGGCCTTGAGGCATCAGGGGCATAAAACTCCCCTCTTGAAATGCATTCGGCCAAAGACACCTGCCAGGGCTGTACTGAAGCATCTATTGACAAGCCTGCCACCCATGCTATAATGGAGAAAATATCCGTGTTCTTGAAGGCCTCCAAGGGTAAGGGCATCTGGGGAAGCTTTTTTGAAGGTAGCTCGCTCTTGATATTCTTACGCAGGAATTTCAAAATGTAGCTGTTGGAGGTGAATCTCTCCATTTTTTCACTTAGGATGACATTGCAAATAGAATAGCCTTTGGGCAGACCCTGCTATGGTGCGAAGGCTGCTTGTACATCTTCCTTCAGGATGGAAAATAGTTTGTGACCCGAAGCATCTAAAACTTGTCTAGACGCAAGTTGGTAATTATGTGTGATAGCGTAGATCAGCTTGGGACAATGGTGAGTAGGCAGGATTAAAAACCAGTAAATCTGGGAGTAATATGCAGCAGCTCTCTTATTTTTTGGTGTGAGTCTGCTTGTCATGAACTCTATGGTGCATCGAAGATCGGATACACCCTTAGAGATCTATGTGTCTCTGATCTTCTCCCATCCATCAATTGGTGGCTCCACAAGCGATTCTTCCTCCGAATCGTCCCCCTATTCCATTGGCTGCTTTTCGGGTCGAAGGGGAAGATTCAGCTTCTTCGGAGTTCACTTTTTTTCTTCCTTGCCTTTTTTTGTTTTTTTGAGGCCTGCAACTTCGGGCTCTTTCCTCTTTTCCTTGGAGTTTTTCTTTCCCATGTTGCAAGTGACAATGACAAAGTTCTTGATACAGAGAAATTTAATGCGAACGGTTGGATGCAAAGGATAGGAGGGTTGTAGAGTATCTGGAAGTTCTTAGTCTAGCTTGAACTGATGGACAATTAACTTTCCTCTAGCTAGGAATTCACTTTTATAACCAAAAAAGCAACCACCTGAATTTATGGCACCTACAAAAATTAAATTTGCACCTCGGACGAAAGATATTACCGTATTATTAAACTAATTCTGCAGCGACGTGGTATACGGGGCTGCATGCTTCGATGATTACACTTGGTACTGGAGACGCCACACACTGCCACCTCGTACCTTAGTGCGAGCTTTTCCTCTCCCTTTTATAACTTGGTTACATCGAGCAACACTCCACCACCTTTTGCCTTAAATTTGTCTGCTTCTTACTCCTTTCAAGGCTGCTACTGGCATATTTTCTGAGGCACATTTCAAATTATCCATCTCACGCGTGTTCGGTTCGACGAAGTTGGGCTTAATGTTGAAAATGCTTTGCGGTGAACCTTTGGTTCGGACTGCATTTCGATGCTTCAGGCTCAAAGTATTTCTTATTCACCACGTCGCCGCTCTGCTTTGCCAAATTCTGCTTCAGAAACTACCTCATGAGGGCCCTTTTAAAATCTACTTCGCAAAACGGCTACCTGAAGTAGTTGCTGAAGACACTTCGGGTGTGAAGCTCTTTTCGTGCCTTTGGTTCGAATTTTGGTTCAGCTTCCTTTTGGGTAACACACTTCATGGCAAACCTCCTTGAAACTGCTCCTTCGTGTAAAAAGGTCTCCGAAGGAGATTTTGAAGTGTAGTACTTGGAAGAGGATGTATGCACAAATGCAAACTATATACAAAAGTACACATACATTAATTATTTTTTTAAAAATAAATTGAATTGTACTCTAGCGGTGAAAAGTCTTTAGATGAAGACCATTGACGGAGATCGGCAGGACCTGACCATCTGCATATTTGAGGATGAAAGAATTGGCCAAGTTCACCTTCATAATTTCAAACGGTCCTTCCCAAAAGGCGTCCATATTGTCGTGATTCCTAGGCTTGGCCTTCCAAGAGTTCCACATTAACACCAGGTCTCCCACGTTGAATGTGCGATCGGATGGCTTTTTCTTGAACCAGTCTCGGGTGACCTGAGTATGCTTAGTGAAGTTCTAGTATGCTTCTTCGTGATCTTCCTCTAGTCGCAGCAGCTGGGCTAACCTTTTTTCCATCGAATTAACTCTGTATTCTGCTTCTAACAACCGTAGTGCAGGGATCTCCACATGGATGGGTAAGATGGCCTCCTTGCCATAAACCAGGGCATAAGGCAAAGTTTTGATTGATCGGGCCATGGTTTATGGTAAGCAGAACTAATATTGAATCTAGGCCCGATCTAGAAGGAGGTGCCAAGTCCTTTTATTCGTCTCTACGAGCTTTCTTAGCATCCTCAAAAGAGTCTTATTAGTGGATTCTGCCAAGCCGTTGCCTTGTGGATAGTAGTTGGAGGATACTTTATGGTGTATCCCATATCTATAGAAGAATTCATTAATTTTGGCACCTGTGAAGCCAGGGCCATTGTCTGTGATGATTTCTTCGGGGATGCCGAACCTGGTGATCAATCCTTCTAGGAATGTGACTACAGTCTCTTGATTTGCATGCTTGGTGGGAATCGCTTCGGCCCACCTGGTGAAGTAGTCAGTTGTGATCAAGATGAACTTATGTCCCGCAAAGAATTTTGGTGATACGACCCCTATAAAATCCAACCCCCATTTCTGAAAGGGATTTTCCACCTGTATTAGGTGAAGGGGCATCGAAGCATTTTTGCTTCGACCGATGAACTTCTGACACTGCTCGCATTTACGAAAAACAGCGAAGGCATCAGCGAAGAGTGTGGGCCAATAATAACCCGCTTTGATAATCTTTAGGGCCGTTGTTCTTCCTGCGAAGTGACCTCCAGATAGTCCCGAATGGAACTCTCCTAGGACTTTTCTTTTATCATTGTCTTTGATGCATTTGAGAAGGATCCCATCAATATTTATGAAGAACAGGCCTTCGGGGCACAGAGTGTACCAGGAGGACCGCACCCTAAAATGCCTTCACTGTGAAGCATTTAGATGCGAAGGACAACTACCAGTGTTGAAGTATTCAAATATTTCATTGACCTAGTATTTCTCGTCCTCTTCCTGGTTGATGAAGCATTCTTCAGCTGGTAAGCCATCCCACTGGAAGTCTGCAGCTTCGATCGCTGCGCTTTTTGCTAATTCTTGACACAGTGCACGACTGCGAACCAATTTGGTGGGCTTGATCTCAATGTCGAACTCCTGTATCTTGTTCACCCAACTAGCTCTTTTGCTTCCCAATTCTCCTTGGATGATGAAATTGCGCACATCGGGGTGAATGACAAAGACTATGACCCGAATTTGAGAGATGAACTATTTGAATTTTCTGAGGGATTTCATTACTGCATGCACTTGACATTCTATGAAATTATATTTCTCTTCATGGGGATTGATCACTTGGCTCAAAAACACGATGGGGTGCTCCTCACCATCTTCCCCATTTTATGTCAGGACAACAGCATGGCTTTCAGGCTCCCCTATAGCATATAGGATAAAATCTTGATTATAATCTGGATTGATCAAGACTGGTGCCTGAACGATTCGAGCCTTAATATCCTTGAACACCTCCTTTCTTTCCTTAGTTCAGCTAAATTCGATGCCCTTCTTCAGGAGTTGGGACATTGGCTTGATGACTTGGGCGAAGTCAGGGACAAAATTCCTCATGAAGTTAATCTAGCTGAAGAAATATTGAAGTCCTTTCTTGTCTGCGAGAAGTGGGAGCTTCATTAGAGCCTTGACTCTGTCAAGATCTACAGTGAGGCCCTTCTCTGATATCGCGTGTCCCAACAACTTTCCTTCGATGACTATGAATATGGACTTCTTTGGATTGATCGAGATGCCGAAATCTCAACATTTTTTGAAAACCTATTGTATATGCATGGGGTGGTCTTCCCTCTTTCAGGAAAAAATGGTCATGTCATCTAGATAGATGACAATAACCTTATTTAGAAGCTCACCAAAAGCAAGATCCATTGCTCTTTGGAAAGTGGCACCAGCATTCGATAGTACGAATGGCATTCGCTGGTAAGCAAATGTTCCCCACTTGGTGGTAAATGTTGTTTTGTGCTGGTCTTCCTCCCTGACCCAAATCTGATTGTATCTAGAAAAACCATCGAGTAGAGAGAAACATTGAGCTCCAGCCACTGAGTGCAAGATTTGGTCAATTTGTGGGAGAGGATAGTGATCCTTGAGGGACGCCTGGTTTAGGTTGCGAAAGTCCATGCATAACCTTATGTCTCCGTTCTTTTTTTTGATTGGGACTAGGTTCGCTACCCATGAAGAGTTTTTAATGGGATATATGATCTTTACCTCGAGCATCTTTAGGATTTTGGCCTTCATTAGGACCTTGATCTTGGGATTAATTGGTCTTTGCTTTTGTCAGAAGGGTTTGACCCCCTCCTATAATTTGATTGTGTGTTGAACCAGCTGCCGATTGTATCCTCTGAGATCTTGATAAGACCAAGCAATTATATCAGAAAACTTATTGCACAGATTCTGTATCTGTTCTTTCTCTTCTGAAGTGTAGTCGGTTCCAACCTTTATTGCTTTTTCGGGTTCAAGCTCTAAATCCTGATACTGCTTTTCATTGACTTTGATGATGTGAGAGAGTGCTCAATCATTGCGATCGAAGAGGCTTTCAAGAGTGACCAGTCCCTTGGGGACGTAGTTGTTCTTCAATTGAACCAGCCATTCATATTATTATTCATCAGAGCTTCTGTCTTCGACTGTGGCGGCTTCTTAGATCATGAAATTTACAATCTGCTCATCATTGTCGAAGGCTTGCCAATGCAGACCTTTGTCTAGGACAGAGGGTCTATAGATCATCCTCACAGCTTTGGGCTTGTGCACCATGTCTTCTGCTGGAGAATACTTGGCTGCGATGGATGCCAGAACATCAGCATGTCGATTCTTTTCTCTCGGGATTGACCACAAATTGAGAGACTCGAACTAGTCGAATAGGTCCCATAACCTGTTGTGGTATGATTTTAGATAATGCTTCTTTGAAGTACATTTATTTATGACCTAGTTGCAAACCAGTTTAGAATCTCCAAAGATTTGGAGATGCTTTATGCCTAACTTATCAGCTTTCTTGAGTCCTAGGCATAATGCTTCATATTCTGCTGCATTGTTAGTGTAGCTCCCTGTTAACCGATAGCAATATTCCTTTTGCTCTCTGGAGGGTGAAATTAGAAGAATCCCTGCCTTGGCATCATTTTTACATCGGGTGTCGTTGAAGAATAACTTCCATAGTCCTTCCTGGACACTCGTTCTATTCTCTGGTTGGGAGTGTTTTTTAGGCTTGGCGATCGCATAACACCCTATCTCGGTCTCCACCATGGCATTAAAGTTTGCCAATGAGAACTCATCTTCGTAACTCAACTGCGCAAGAGATTCCTCAACCAGCTCTACCTGCTCTATCTCCTCCACCATTGCGTTCACTGGTTTGCTACTTTCTTCTTCGGACATCTTCTGCACAAGAAAGGAAGAAGGATATTCATTGTAGATTTTCACCTGAAATATGGCTCTAAGTTGACTACAACTACCTCTTGTATGACTGTGATCTGAGGCATCTTATGTAGTTAGATAGGAATGTCCTTGATCACTCCTACAGTCTTCACCAGAGTACCATCCAACTGGAGTACACCTTGGCTGCTTCATGTATATTCCATTCCTATTTCTTCGTAGACTGCTCTTGGCATGACTGTTGTAGCGGCTCCAGAGTCGATCATGCAGTTATGTACAATATACCCATCCATTTTTAGGGACAGGTAGAACGGAGGTGGTCTATTCTTTTTCGATGACATATGTGGATAGGGTCTGCACAATAGTAAGCGGTGCCGCATTTTTTTCTTTGATTGTCTTCAATGATTCTTGCAACAAGTCCACTTGTCCTGGTAGTTGCAAAGCATCATACAAGCTGATCTTGGCTGGGATATTCTTCAACTCCTCTACAATGTTATACACTAGGGATTTGAGCACTTTAGGTTCCTTTTTGGGCTCGTATCTGGTGCGATACTACTCTGTAGCTTCAACTCTTTTCCACTTAGTCAGTGAAGGAAACTTGAGCTTTTCCTTAGCCTGTTCCTTAGTTTCTGCCTGAGGCGGTTCAACAGAAGCCTTTTGAGCCTTTTCTTTGATTGGTGTAGGTGGAGGAGCTTCGCTCGGGGCTAAAGTAGACGATTGTCCTTTCTCGGGTCGAACTTGCTCTTTTGAAGGAGCCTTCTAAGTAGCATCTGCTTCTATTGTCTTCCTTCCTCCTTGGGTGAGTACTGCAACTAGCTCCTCCTCACGAATTGTCAGGTTCTGACTCATCTGCATAATGATGTTGACTTGACCACTGTGACTACTGTTTGCCAGTGTTTGTACATAGTGTTGGTGCAGGGTGCAGGTATTCTCTTCATGCGGATCATTGCATGTAGAGCACCAATATACATAATCAGAAGTGCTCGGAGCTTCATCAATTGCAACATTTCTCGTCGAAGCCTTCCCTCATTGGACTGCTTGGTCTTTGGTAAGTACAGGCATAGGATAAGATCTTCTCAGCAGGAACTCCTGTTGTGCTTGATTTTTCTTCACAATGGTCATGTCATTGGATAACATCTGAACCGTAGAGTTCAAAGACTGCATCTCTTGTAGAATTTTAGTTTGTATATCATCGACTTTCGAAACGAGTGGCAATGAAGCCATCGTCGATATTGGAGGAAGGGTGGGGTTTTGAGGTGGTGCTGGCAGTACATGAAATGCCAAAGAGACAGTGGGCTGTGGAGTTGAAAATGTAGGGAAGTGGACTTGTGGAGCGGTGATTTGAGACACGATAGGATTCGGGTTCCAAGATGAAATCGGGAGTGCTGGGGTTGTAGATATTTGCGAAGTGACTGTGCTTGCATACTAGAATTGAAGGAATTCGAGAAGTATGGGTGTCGTCATCCTTTAGGGAAGCTTTCCCACAGCTATCAAATCTATTTTTGCCCTCTTGGCTAACTCATATAACTCTAGAAAAGTATTAACGTTAGAATATCTCACCATGAGACTAATATCAGGATTGAAAGCCCAAAGGAAATAAAGTGTCACAGCCTCGTTGATTGGCCGAAGTCCAACTGGTACTCTCTACCAGGTTCGAGCAAACCTAACATTGAAATATATGATTTCTTCTTGTGGATGTCTCTTGATCGAAGTGAACTGATGCAGAAGAGAAGTAGGATCGAAAGACTCATTGAAGTTTCCCATAATTTTCCCTGCTAACTGGTCCCATCCTGTAATACTACCAGGTGGTAGAGATATATACCAATAGAGGAGTTTTACTCTAAGGGAAAGAACCAAAATATTTACCATAATTTGTTCTTCTATAATGTCATGGATCGTCGCCAAAGATATTATGTCTTGAATATTCTCTAGAGTAGTCTTCCCAGTTCCATCGAACGTTGGGATCTTCTTTATGGTAGCAGGTGGCACTTGCCCTTGTCTTGCTAGATTCAGTGGTGATAAAGAATCCCATGCTAGGCACAACCTGGGCAGGGGTGATTGCTACATTTGCTGTTGTTGTTGTTGCTGCTGTGCCATACTTGCTCCTAGATTTTGAGAAACCAGGATTCCTGAAGCTCCCCCTTGATTGCTAGTAGGACAACTAATAGTAATGGAGGGATTAGGATGCTTCGGTGAGTTGGGAGGATTGGGAGGAAAACTAGATGTTGTACTATCTAAAGTTAGGCCTTGTCTACCAATAGAGGATGTTCCTTGTAATAGTGACTTGGGGGTGACCACCCTTGATCGCTCCCCAAAGGCGTCAATATCTAGCTCAAAGAACTTGATTTCCTCTCCTTTATTCTTAACTCTCCATCTTATTTGCATGAAGGCACAAAATTTTGGTACTGGTCTTTATGACTTAAAGATTCTTGGGTAAACAAAGTCGCCAGATGCTAAGAGTCTTTCAGTAATGAAGGCATCGGTACTCACTATTACTAGTTATGTGAGATTGATCGGGTCACACCGGGAACTGATTAGAACTATTAGCCCTGGTGAAGATGGGTTTTACATTTAAAACATGGGACCTTGATTGGTTACAGATCTTTCTGAGATAGACACAGTCAGGTCCCACCAGGCGTGCCAAAAATTGTTGGTCATCAAATCTGCCTAGGAAAGGATTTTGTAAATGTATGCGCCCTAGACCTGAACCAACATTGAAAGGCCGAAGGGAAGAGATGCCCCTCATGCAAATCTTCGGAGAAAGGCCAGCTCCTATGCTAAATTACTTAGGGGTTTGAAGATAAGAGTGCAAGAAAGAGATAAAAGGAGTTAGGGTTAGAGAAATAAAATAAAAAGGGGTAAGGGAAGAGAGAGTGATGATTTCATGTG
Organism: Wollemia nobilis; assembly: GCA_028583015.1. Taxonomy (NCBI): domain Eukaryota; kingdom Viridiplantae; phylum Streptophyta; class Pinopsida; order Araucariales; family Araucariaceae; genus Wollemia; species Wollemia nobilis. The sequence continues at coordinate 1,854,547 of JAQPPZ010001946.1, forward strand.
GGAGAGAATAGGAAGCACGATCACTAACTAGCAACTAGAATGGAAATAATGAACACCAAGAATAGACAAAAGAAATGTGATATCCCCTTCCTATGTATCCTTCAGGCGAGTTTTAGGGTATTGTCCCCAATCGCACACCAGACATAGGATTCAGATTTCTCAGTGTGACGAACGAAGATAGACAAAAGAATCAAGCACAAAAGGCAGCATAAAAGAAAACCAATATTACACTTTTCTAATCCTATGTATCCTTCAGAACGAGTTTTAGGGTACAGTCCCCGATCGCACACTAGATGCAGGGTTCAACTTTCTTAGTGTGGTGAACCAAGATAGACAAAAGAATCAAGCACAGAAGGCAGCATAAAAGAGAGAAATGAAGCTCAAGGCTCTTTAGTATTGATCACAGGACATCAAGTTATAGTAGCTTTCTAGCAGATAGTTCCCCCCCTTTTCCATTACAATGCCTGGGTTTTTATAGAGGACCCGGGCCTCTGAGTCATAATTACATAGCAAAGAAGAGTACGCCCTCGAGCCCTAAGAATCGGCTCCTTGAGGCTCTCATGATCGAGCTTTCAAATATATTACCAAAACTGGCAACTGCAATCGGGTCAACCATGGAAAGGTGCATTGATGAGCCGTATGGACGTCCTTGGTCTTCGAGTGCAGTGCTCAAGTGGTCACCATGCTCACCGAGCTCTCCATCATGGCTTGATACTTCATTTTTGATTGCCAAAAATGAGCAGCGGGCTTGCTGGGCATGAAAAGTTGCATTCATGAAGCACTTGATTGCCTCGAGAAAATACCTAGCTTGGAACGTGTGCTCGTGAAGCGCTTTGCTAAGTTTTCATTCACAACTTCTCTTCACAATGGTTCTGGGTCGAAGCAAAAACTCCTCTTTGGTTTGTACTTCACAAAATTGAGCTTCACAAAACTGCTTCGGGGGTGGGGAGTGCCAAAGCATATTTACTTCACAAAATGGGTTTCTTCACCTTTGCCGCGTCACTGACTAAATTACTTCACTGACGCCCTTGAGAAATGCTTCGCTGCGATCCTCTTCTGAAAATGTGGTTTGGGAAGATTTCGGCCGAAGCAATTGTCTCCTTCCACTTTGGGCAGAAGTACTTCACACAAAATTAGCCGAAGCAAATGCTTTGGGGGTGGGGAGTGCCGAAGTAAAAATGGTTCGCTGATGGAGGGGCCTAAAGTGAGTACTTCGGAAACTTTCTGGTGAAGTACTTTCAATGCTCCTTTGAGTTCCGCTTCGCTGATTTCCTGACCGAAGTATTTGCTGAAAATACTTCGGGCGCGAAGTAGATTTCTTGCCTTCGTCTTTGTATTTTACTTCGACGACACCGCTTCGCAAAAAAAACCGCCTGAAGTGTTTGCTAGAAATGCTTTGGGCCCGAAGTTCATTTTATCGCTACCTTTGTATTTTAATTTAGTGATACTACTTCGCAAGAAACTCTACCTAAATCAGTGTTGAAAATGCTTCGGGCGCAAAGCTCTTTTCCTTTTGAATGTCGCTTAGCTCAACTGTCACCCAAAGTAGCTGCTGGAAATGCTTTGGGTGTGAAGTAGTTTTCATTTTTCCTTGGTGAGGCTCTTTTCATAGCTTTTTTGGCAGCGAAGCTCTTTCTTTTCTACTTTATATACAAAGGGGTGGCATTGGAAGCCAAAATTGTTGCAACTTTTCAAAATAAAAATAACAAAGCAAAAAATTTACACAACACTGTACAAAACTTGTTTCTTTTTCTACCCCTTAAAGATGTGACAAGATTTTCAATAGGTACTAGACTCAATATTAGTTCTTCTTACCATCCAAATACTGATGGAAAAATTGAAAGAGTGAACCAAGTGCTAGAAGACATGCTTTGCATGTATTGCATGGATCAAAAACCCATTGGGAGGATTAAATACATTTGGTATAATTTAAATACAATAACGAACACCATTCAACCTTAGGTATGGCTTTGTTCAAATCTTTGTATGGCAAAAAGTGTAGGACACCATTGAAATAGGATAATCCAAAAGATCAAATTATGCTTGGCCCAGACATGGTCAAAGAAATGGATCAATAGTTGAAGGTGATCAAAGAGAGGTTGAAGGAAGTTGTAGACCATCAAAAAAGTTATGTTCATCTTAATATATCACCAGAAGAGTTTGTTGTGGGTGATATAATAATTCTAAGGGTAACATAAAAAAAGCACAATTAAGTCCACAAAGCTAAATCCTCGCTTTTTTGATCCCTTCAAAATCATAGAGAATATTAGTCCTATGGCATACCGTATTGTCTTACCACCCAATTTGTCCAATATTCACAACACCTTTCATTTTTCTTTGCTTAAAAGTTATGTTGCTAATCTAGAGCATGTGTGGGATTTTTCTAATTTGTAGATGGCAAACCTAGAGATTATAGAGGTTCAACCAATAAGAATCCTTGAGTTTCAAAAAGAAGCCATTTTGTATTGTACACCACCAAAAAATGTGATAGAAGTTTAAAGTTTCATTGGCTTAACTAGTTATTATAGGCGATATGTGAGGGACTATGCCAAGATCACCTCACCAATAACCAATATTCAGAGAAAATAAAAAAAATTCAAGTGGATAGAGAAGTGTGAGGAAGCCTTCGGTTTACTTAAAAAAAGGCCTACCACGCCTCCTATACTGAAGGTAGCTAATATTTAAGAATTTTTCTCAGTTTGTACTGATGCATCATTAGAAGGTTTGGGATGAGTGCTCTCACAGGAAGAAGTAGTGGTAGCTATGGATCCAAAAATCTAAAAAATACATGAAGTTAATTATGCAACTCATGAATTAGAATTTGCAACTATAGTTTTTGCTCTCAAGAGTTGGAAACATTATCTAATTGGTAGACCCTTTGAGCTAAGGATATATCATCAGAGTCTACAATACATATTTAATCAACCCTTGCTCAATGCTAGGCCAAGGATGTGGATGGAATTCCTTGTAGAATACAAATTTTTCATTAAATATATTAAAGGAAAATAAAAGAAAGTAGTTGATGCATTGGGTAGGAGAAGACATATAACGATTTTGTCTCACATCCATGTCGACTTGATTGAACAAGTCAAGCAAATGCAAATTCAGGATGCATATTACAACTGAGTTCTAGAAAATATGGAAAGGAAACTTGATGAAAACAAAGACTTTGACCTCAAGGATGGTTTCTTATGTTATAAGATTATGATAGTAATTATTGAGACTGGGAATTTTAGAAGGATGATTATGAATGAAGCATGCATGTCTCCATATTTTGATCATCTAGGAAGAGTCAAAATAAGGGAGAATATGAAAAAGACTTTCTTCTTGCCAGGAATGAAGAGAGATATAACTGAATTTATCACTCAATGCCTCGAGTGCCAAAAAGTAAAAGTAAAACAGAGACATCTTGTTGGTTTGTTGTAATCACATGATGTGCATATGCAAAAATGACAAGTAATTTCAATGGATTTCATAGTAGGGCTACCTAAGAATATATTTTAGCATGACACAATACTAGTAGTGGTCAAAAAACTAACCAAAGTTGCACAGTTTATACCCGAGAACACCAAGGATGACATCGTGGATGGTTTTTTGGAGGTAATCATATGAGATAGGGATCCAAAATTCACATATGAGTTTTGGCAATTTTTGCATTGTGCCACTGGTACTAGATTGAATATTAGTTCTACTTACCATGCAAATACTGATGGAGAATTTGAAAGAGTGAACCGAGTGCTAGAAGACATGCTTTGCATGTATTGCATGGATCAAAAACCCATTAGGAGGATTACTTACATTTGGTGGAATTTACCTACAATAACAAACACCATTCAACCTTAGGTATGGCTTTGTTCAAATATTTGTATGGTAGAAAGTGTAGGAAACCATTGACATAGGACAATCCACAAGATTGAATTATGCTTGGCCTAGACATGGTAAATGAAATGGATCAATAGTTGAAGGTGATCAGAGAGAGGTTGAAGGAAGTTGCAGACCATCAAAAAAGTTATGTTGATATTAAGAGATCACTAGAAGAGTTTGTTGTGGGTGATAGAATATTTCTAAGGGTAAAGCATAAGAAGAGCACAATTAAGTCCAAAAATCTAAATCCTTGCTTTTTTGATCCCTTCAAAATCATAGAGAAGATTAGTCCTTTGTCATACCGTCTTGCCGTACCACCCAATTTATCCAATATTCACAACACCTTTCATTTTTCTTTGCTTAAAAGGTATGTTGCTAATCTAGAGCATGTGTGGGATTTTTATAATTTGTAGATGGCAAACCTAGAGATTATAGAGGTTCAACCAATAAGAATCCTTGAGTTTCAAAATAGAAGCCATTTTGAATTGGACACCACCAAAAAATGTGATAGAAGTTTGAAGTTTCATTAGCTTAACTAGTTATTATAGGCGATATGTGAGGGAATATGCCAAGATCACCTCACCAATAACAAATATTTAGAGAAAAGGAAAAGAATTCAAGTGGATGTTGATTGCCAATCAGATTCCATCTTTGAAATGGGGCCCTTTTGTTCTTTACTGGCAAAATTGCTTCGGCTGGAAAATGTTTTGGCCCGATTCTCTCTCAAAACTGTGGTTCGGGGCATATCCTCCCGAAGCACTCTTCTGCTTCCGACACATTGTCATTTTGCTTCGGGCACCACTGCTTCGGGTGAAAACTGGCCAAAGTAGGTGTCAGAAATACTTTGGGCCCGAAGTAGTTTCCTTGCCTTGGCTGATTTGGATTATGCTCTCCTCCTTTGACGAAGTCATTTGGATGCTGCTTCGCAAAACTTCCACCCGAAGCGGCTGCTGAAAATGCTTCGGGTGCGAAGCATTATCTTTGTATTTTCTTCGATGAAATTACTTCGCAAGGTTTTTGGCCGAAGTGGTGATTTGAAGTGCTTCGGGCCTGAAGCATTTTTCACATTCTCCTTTTTTTCCTTTCGGTAAAGCTATTTTCGTTTGTCTGTTTGGTCATGAAGCTATTTCTTCTTCATTTTATAAAAGGGTGATAGGGAGGATCAAAATTGCTATAACTTAAAATAAAAGAAAAACTATCAACAAGGAAAAATTATACAAAATTCTACTATTCTTCTACCCCTTGTATAATGTGACAAAAAGTGTCAACATTCTTGGCGGCTCACGGGGTGACGAGATTGCCTCGGCAGAAGAACCCTTTAGTCATGATCCATTGGGCTAAGGAGTCACTGGTCTCCCCCAGACCCTTCTTCTACAGTCTATTCCTCTTCTCCTTCTTATTCTTCTTCCCCTTCTTCCTCTGGCACGGATTTTGGCTGAGGTGATGGTTCGAGGCAATCACGGATCCGCTTCATCATTCTTTGGACATGAGTCCAAGCACTCTTTTGGAATGGTTCTTGATCTTGTAGTGCCTTAACCAAAATGCAAAACCGATCAATTTGCCCAATGTCAGCATGTTTGGCCTTGATGAATAAATCATTTAGGCATGCGACCATCTTGCAGTACCTCAAGATGAAGTCGGTCACTTGCCCTTCTGAGATCGGCTCTGCCCACCCATCTATCTCTGAGACATCGTCCTCAAACTGGAGCCAGAATGGCTTGAGGTCATATTTAGTCAGAAGGTTCCCATAATCATCTATGAAACTTGGGAAACCCAAGGAGGAAAGGTCCTGAAAATAATTCATTGAGGCACGCTGATCATTGTCAAAGATGTCCTGGAGGCTTCTCGCCTTCTGGGCTTTTCGCACCTTGGAGAAGAAGGCGCAAACTGTGGCCTAAGTCGTGGACCAATCTCTAGCTGTCCGAGTCATCATAGTGACCTGCAAGTCTTGATATTTTGTATTTTGGACGTCGAAGGCTAACTTGAGCCGGCGCCTGGCTTTCTGCGTGACTTCATCAATGATTGGCCCTCCTTCGGCAATAGCGTGCTGGGCTTCGATGATGAAGGTTAGTATTGTGAGGGCGTTGGAACATCGAGACCTAAAATTCTTGAGCAAGTGGGCACGAATCTCCTTGATTCTACTCCTATCGAACACCATCAGGTCTTCCTTTTCGTACATTTGGGCTTGCATTTGTGTAATTCTGTCTTCCAGATCTTTGGCCTTTAGATTGCTCTCGATCTGTTTCTGCACTTGGCTCTCGGCTGTAGACTGGAGCTGTTGAACCTACTGTTTTAGGGTGCGCGTTTCCTTTTTCATGGCCTTGCACTTCCCCTCGGCCTTCACCAACTTGGAGCGAACCCTCGCCAGATCTTCTTCTAGCTTAACATTGGTGGCCTTGGCCTCGATCTTGTGCTGGTTGGCGATGACTGCATGAGCCCTAAAGGTCTCAATTCGGACATGCATGGATGCCGATTCATTGTCTACATTCAGATGCACCAGGTCCTTAGGTGTTTCCTGGTAATCATAGTCTGTTGGAGTCATTTCATCCAGGGGTTTCTACACCTTAGGGAACTTATTGATCTTGTGCATCTTTCTGGCTTTCAAATCAAACACGACGCATTTTTCAACTTGAGCCGTCGCTCGCCCTCTTTTCTTTCTCGCCTCCTTCAAGATTTTGTCGGTATTCTACCGAGCTTGGAGCAGCTTCTCGGCAAGGGGGCGTTCCTTGATCAAAGACATCTCTGATTCAAACAAGGCTGGGTCACCAGCCAAAGGAGTGAACAAATATAGGGAATGGATGGGGGATGTCTCGCTAGAAGGTCCGACGGTGGGTGTAGCGGGCATTTCGACAATGGCGGCCACATCATGCGAGACGAGGGATTGGATGGTGGGGCTCGGTGTTGAAGCGATACCTCCACTTCTGCTAAAAATCAAGGGGGTGGCAGCGCGAGTGGGCGAAGTGACTTCAATGGATTTATCCCGGTCGGGATCGTGGGATGGACTTGGACTAGTCACGGGTGACGTGTGATGGGGCGATGGGCTACGTAGGGGAGACTGGTGAGAACTCTCGGCCATGGCCACAAGGGGTATGGGTGAGTCTTGAGAAAGGGGTGGAGAATGCATACCTGAGTGCCCTCCTAGCATTGTGGTAGTGGTGGCTTTCGGTGCAGCCGCATCTTGTTCTTCTTCTGCTTCGGCATCTCCAACCTCCATGGTTTTCGCCTCGACGTCCCCTTCGGATTGGAGGAGTTCCTCCACATTGATGACATTGATATCCGGGATGGTTGCGGCACTTGGTGGCGTGGCACTCTCAATAATTGCTTCGAACGGACCCGATGTAGGTTGCCTAGTGGAAGGGCTCGAAAACCCTGTGCGAAGGCGCTTTGGATGGCTTGGAGGCACTTGCACTGATTCTGGCTTCTTTCTCTTTGTCCTCACCAGCGGTTGTTCAGACTCTTCGAAACTCATGTCTTGGCCTCCCACAGGTACTGGAGGTGGCCTCTATGGCATGGATTTGGCCCTCTTTCCTTTCTTTGGCTCCGAAGTAGTTTCCTTTCTCTTTGGGCTTTCACCCGAACCTGGGATAGCTGGAGGAATGAGGTCGGCGAAGGATAGAGGCTTCCATGTCCCGACATTGGCCTCATAGACCACTATGAAGTCTTTGTCAGATGACAAAAGATCGTAAGAATTTGTCTTTCGGTGATGGACCCTCATTATCCACCACTCTCTTAATTGGGCCACGTCCCAATCTTTCGTTGCTTCCTTCAAATCATCTTTTGCCTTCTTCCAGAAGGTAGAGTTGGGGCTCGGGAGAGGGTGCCGAACTGGGTCATATGCGACCTCCATCGGGTAGAACTCATGCCAGGGAGGTAGCGTTTCCATTTTCTCCAAATGCCACTCCAGATCCCTCCCGCTGGGATTGTTCCTCTGCTCCATAATTTCGGGATAGGGGCAAGCGTGGAAGTTCTTGAATCGAAGATGATCCCTCATTACCCCCAAGGGGTCATAGAGCCATTGTTGAGGAAGCTGGACTAGGCCAAAATTGGTGAGCTTCTCCTCCAAGAAAACATTTTGTTTGAGGGCAAACACCTCGATAACTCCCATTTTGAAAGGGAAATCATAGGTGTGAGCCCATTTCTGTCCATGGCCATAAATGGTGTTTGTTGCATCACTCTACCAAGCGGCCTCCAATGCAAACTGGTATTCGGAGGGATAGACTGGCAGTAGAAAAGGCCTCCCTATGAAGCCGAATATGCGAATTACAAGCCCCTATGTTAGCTAAAAAATGTCTCCCCTCCTCTCTTGTACCACTTTGTCCCTTAGGAGGAGGGGAACCCGAGGGGAAGACCCTGTTAGCATATGCATCGCGGGTCCCAAAAATTGTTGGTTAAAAGAATAATAGGACTCCGTCTTCAATAGGAGAGGGGTCCACTAGTATACAGGCAGAGGATTTCCATCCTCGTCGCTCGTCGTAATAGCAATATAAGGGAAACTTCTATGTACATGAAAGAAAAATAACCAAACAAGAAGGGAACAAGGCGAAAAGTACTTATTTGTCCTAGGATTCTTCATCTTTGGCGAGCCGGGTATGTAGGGTCCTGGCCACCCATTTTGCCCAGTCAAAAAATACTGGGTTGGTGCTCGGCCTCGAAGCATCGGGGGCATAAAATTCCCCTCTGGAGATACACTCGACCAAAGACACCTGCCATGGGTGCACCGAAGCGTCGGTAGATAGGCCTGCCACCCATGCAATGATGGAGAAGATGTCGGCATTTTTGAAGGCCTCCAAGGGTAGGGGCATCTGGGGCAATTTTCTCGAAGGAAGCCCACTCTTGAGGCTCTGTTGCAAAAAATTGATTATGTAGTTGGAGGATGTGAACCTCTCCATCTGTTCGCTAAGAATAACGTTGCGAACTGTGTACCCCTTAGGAGGGCCTTGCTGTGGCGCAAAGGCTACCTGGACATCTTCCTTCAAAATGGAGAAAAGCTTGTGCCCGGAGGCGTCTACCACTTGCCTGGAGGAGGGCTGATAGTTCTGTGCGATGGCATCAATCAGCTCAGGGCAATGATGTGTGGGGGGCGTCAGATACCAGTATATCTGGGAGTAGTAGGCGGTAGCTCTTTTGTTGTCTGCCGAGAGCCTACTCTTCATGAACTCGATGGTGCTCCTGAGTTCGGCCACGCTCCTCGATAGCTTGGTGTCTCTGATCCTATCCCACCTGTCAACTGGTGGTTCTTCAGGTTGCTCATCCCCAGAATCCTCCCTTTCTCCCATGATTTGTTTCTCGGGGTGACGACTAACATCAACTTTCTTCGGCCCTTTGTCATGGCCTTTTGCTTTTGGCTGCTCGGGGGCCATCACTTCTAGTTCATTCCCCTTTTCCTTAGAGTTCTTCTTCCCCATAGTGCTAGGGGTGATGGAGAAAACAATGCGGAGGGCTTCGGGATCGGAGGCTTTGAAGCGCAAGATAGGGGAGATTGAAGGCTAGTAGCGAAGTTTGCATGAATTATCGGGCAAATAGCTTCGTTACTATTGGAGCCTACGTTATATAGCCGTAGAAGGCAACCACCAGTATTTATGGCACTTGCCATAATTAACTTCGCCTCGCTTCGTCCAATTCGCCGCATGGTGGAGTAGTGCACAGGGTTGCGTGTTATGATGATTGCGGCTTGCTTTGGAAGCATGACCCTCTGCCACTTTGTACCCGAGCATGAACTTTTCTCCTAACCGAATCCCTAGAGGACGTACCCGCCACCTTTTCATTTAACTCACCCACTTTGGATGCTTTTGAAGGTGGCTGTCGACACGTTCCCCTAGGCACATTTTAAATGCCCCCGCCTTTTCCGTCGTTGGGTTGGTGAAGCCGAAGTCAGAGTTGAAGTGCTTCGGGGTGAACCCTTGGTGCGAGTTGTTTCTTTTATGCTTCGGGCCCGAAGTAGGTGGCTCGTCGGTCCTCCTTTGGAAACTATTTCGCTTGAACTCCCCTTGGCGAAGTACTTCTCGGGCCTTGGTCCGAATCGTTGCTGCGAACCATTTTTTTTTTTGAGTTGCCGAGGTAAAACTCGACTTGAGCTTTTGCAACATTTTATTTATCAGCCGAACTATTTACACTATTCACAAGCTTGCGGCATAATGGGCATGCCGCCACCATGGACTCAACTTCGGGTGATTATCCGGTGAACCTGCAGTGACCCGACCAGATCAGGTTGAACTTTAGCTGACCTTCGGAGTTTGGATCATTTCTACTCGAAGTTGTCCATGCTGCGAATAGGAAGCAACGCAGCCGATTTTCATTTCTGCCAATGCTCAGATTGTTGGCGAAGAAGTTCGCCACTCGAAAGCCTTCTTGGGGCATCGGTCTTAGGGATAGCCGAAACCAGTACCAGACCCAATGCCAGAATTCTACAGATTCTTCCAAATGAAGGTCGGGCACAGGTTCTTCCATCCTACTATCATGGTAACAAGGTTCCTTCGACGAAGAGTAGTCCTCCAGGAACTCTTCGGGCTCATCCTCTGAATCGGACGGGCTTGATGAGCTTTGGCCGAACTCTTGCATGCCATCTCTTGGGACACAAAAAGGGTGCAAAAATGTGCCCTCTTTGTTCTCGGGTTCTACCACTCGAGTCTGCTTCTCTCCTCGGTTCACCTCTTGATGGAGATCGCGAGCAGCCATGTTGTTCATTAGGTGGGCCGTGCTTGCGTATTCCCATTGTTGGGCTAGTATGAGGTCTACCTCCTGAGCTCCAAATGACTGCGTCTCAGGCCTCGGCTCAGTGTGAGGAATGCCCCATGAAGAGTACTACGTTGGCCGAACAGGAGCCGTAATTATCGGGGGAAGCAACGGAGTTTCTCTCCACTGCCACTTTCTCGATAGGAGCAGAAGCCGTTTCGCTCGTATTGCCTCCTCAAATATTTGAGGGAACCTTCGTTCCCCTGATTGTAGTAGAATGAGGCTTACGTCCGGGTGGAAGGCCCGAACATAGAAGAGATGGGCTTGGGCGGGCGTCGGTTGGATCTCCAGTGGGATTCTCTTCCAACTTCTGCAGAATCGGACATTGAAGTCCGTGATACCTTTCGAAGGTGCTCTCTTGATGGTGGAGAGGTATGCGAAGAGATGGAAGGGGTCCTGAGAGCCATCGAACATTTCGATCAATGCCCCCGCTAAGTCATCCCATGAGCAGATGCTTTTGGGCCTGAGCAATCTGTACCACCGCAGCGCCCTTCCTTCCAGTGATAAAACAAGAAGTCTGATCATGACATCTTCATGGATAATGTCATGGAGGGTCGCTAAATCGACAACATCTTCAAGGTGCTCTCGGGCCATTCCCGCGGTGCCGCTGTATTTTGTCAATGATTTCAAAGCACTTTTGGGAATCTCGTGGTAGCTTTGGATATTCAGGGGGCCTGGATCGTTCCAGCTAGGAAAGCTTCTCCCAGCCATTACGACAGTAGCCTATGGAAATCGTGGTTGTCGCCACTGAGGCGGAGTCGTTAGGTGGACATTCTTTCTCCGCTTATGAGGTCAAGGCTGCTCACCGAACCTTGATTCCTCCGGGATATCTTCTTTCGGATTTGAAAGGCACCTACGACCAGGAAATCTGGATCTTCGGCTCAACTGAGTCGCTAGGTGATTTTATCGGATGAAGACGAGGCCAGAGATTCACCGAACTCGGACCTTCTTAAGACATGGGGGCTCCTGGTTACGAGAACCAGGTTTAGGCACTGGTCTTCACGACTTTAGAGATTCTTCGGGTAAAATAGAGTCGCCAGATGCTAGGAGTCTTTCGGTAATGAGGGCATCGATTCTCACTACTACTCAGAAGATGAGACTGACCGGATCTCACCGGGAACTTTGTTAGAACTACTGGCTCCGGTGAAGACGGGCTAGAAATTTTCTCAAATATGGGACCTTGTGTCCCATCGGGCATGCCAAAAACTGTTGGTCATCAAATCCGCATAGGAAAGGACTTTCGATGGGTTTGCGTGCCCTGGACCTGCGACCAACATTGAAAGGCCGAGGGGAAGAGATGCCCCTCGTGCCAATCTTCGGAGAAAGGCCGGCTCCTATACTAATCTACTTTTGGGGTTTGAGATAAGAGTGCGGGGAAAGAGATAAAAGGAGTTCGGGTTAGAGAAAGAAATAAAAAGGGGTAAGGGTTAGAGATTGATGATTCAAGGTGGGGAAGAACAGGAAGCACGATCACTCACTAATAACTCGAATAGCAGCAAAGAACACCAAGAATAGATGAAAGAAACGCAGTGTCGACCTTCCTATGTATCCTCTGGATGGGTTCGCAGGGTTCTCCTCTCTCTCTCGTTGGAATTCAGGGTTCAGAGTAACAACGATTAAGACGAGGGAATAACAGAAACCTCGATCCACCAGACAACATAAAAGAAAGCAACAGGGACGTTTTTCCTCTCCTATGTATCCTTCAGGGCAAATTTCAGGGTACAGTCCCCAATCGCACACCGGATTCGGGATTCAAAGTCTCGGTATACGAGTGCGAGACAGACAAAAGAATTAAGCACAGAAGGCAGCATAAAAGAGAGAAATGGAGCACAAAAATCTTTAGTATTAGACGTAGGACATCAAGTTACAACAACTTTCTAGCAGAAAGTTCCCCCCTTTTACATTGCAAAGCTTGGGTTTTTATAGAGGACCCGACCCTCTGAATCATTATTACAAAAATGGTGGAGTACACCCTCGGGCCCTGAGAAATCGGCTCCTCGTGGCTGTTGCAACTGAGTTTTCAAATCGGTTGCCAAAACTGGCAACTGTGATCGGGTCAACCGTGGAAACATTCATTTAATGCGTCGCCCGAGTGTCCCTGGCTTTTGGATGCTGTGCTTGAATGATCGCTATGCCCGTCGGGTTTTACTTCGAGGACTGTTACGTCCCTTTCATTTGCCAAGAATGGTCAGCGAACTTATCGGGCAAGAAAGGGGGTACTTATGAGGGGCCTTCGATCACCTTGGGAAGCTGCCCACCTTGGAACGTGGGCCCAAAAAGTGGTTCGCTACATTTTCGCCTCGCCGAAGCCTTGGGCCGAAGTAGATTCTCCTTCTTTTGTTCTTCGCAAAATAATGCTTCGTAGAAACTTCTTCGGGGATGTTGATTGCCGATCGGGTTCCATCTTTGAAATGGGGCTCTTTGTCCTTTGCTGGCGAAACTACTTTGGCTGGAAAATGTTTCGGCCCGATTCTCTCTCAAAACTGTGGTTCGGGGAATATCCTCCCGAAGCATTTCTCTGTTTCGACACATTGTCATTTTGCTTCGGGCACCATTGCTTCGGGTGAAAACTGGTCGAAGTAGGTGTTGGAAATACTTCGGGCCCGAAGTAGTTTCCTTGCCTTGGCTGATTTGGATTATGCTCTCCTCCTTCGGCGAAGTCGTTTGGATGCTGCTTCACAAAACTTCCGCCCGAAGCGGCTGCTGAAAATGCTTCGGGTGCGAAGCGTTATCTTTGTATTTTCTTCGGCGAAATTACTTCGCAAGGTTTTCGCCCGAAGTGGTGATTTGAAGTGCTTCGGGCCCGAAGCTCTTTTCACATTCTCCTTCTTTTCCTTTCGGTGAAGCTATTTTCCTTGGCCTGTTTGGTAGCGAAGCTCTTTCTTCTTCATTTTATAAAAGGGCGATAGGGAGAATCAAAATTGCTGTAACTTAAAATAAAAGAAAAACTTTCAACAAGGAAATATTATACAAAATTCTACTATTCTTCTACCCCTTGTATAATGTGACAAAAAGTGTCAACAGTTATTATAGGCGATATGTGAGGGACTATGCCAAGATCACCTCACCAATAACCAATATTCAGAGAAAAGGAAAATAATTCAAGTGGATAGAGGAAGCCTTCGGTTTGCTTAAGAAAAAGACTACCATGCCTCCTATATTGAATGTAGCTAATATTTAGGAAATTTTCTCAGTTTTTACTGATGCATCATTAGAAGGTTTGGGAGGAGTGCTCTCACAGGAAGAAGTAGTGGTAGCTATGGATCCAAAAAACTAAAAAATACATGAAGTTAATTATGCAACTCTTGAATTAGAATTGGAAACTATAGTTTTTACTCTCAAGAGTTGGCAACATTATATAATTGGTAGACCCTTTGAGCTAAGGATATAACATCAGAGTATAAAATACATATTTAATCAACCCTTGCTCAATGCTAGGCCAAGGGGTGGATGGAATTCCTTGTAGAATACAATTTTTTCATTAAATATATTAAAGGAAAAGAAAAGAAAGTAGTTGATACGTTGAGTAGGAGAAGACATATAACAGTTTTGTCTCACATCCATGTCGACTTGATGGAACAAGTCAAGCAAATGCAAAATTAGGATGCATATTGCAACCGAGTTTTGGCAAATATGGAAAGGAAACCTGATGAAAACAAATACTTTGAACTCAAGGATGGTTTCTTATGTTATAAGATTATGATAGTAATTATTGAGACTAAGAATTTGAGAAGGATGATTATGAATGAAACATGCAGGTCTCCATATTTTGATAATCTAGTAAGAGAAAAAAATAAGGGATAATATGAAAAAGACTTTCTTATTGCCAGGAATGAAGAGAGATATAATTGAATTTGTCACTCAATGCCTCGAGTGCCAAAAAGTAAAAGCAAAATAGAGACATATTGTTGGTTTGTTGTAATCACATGATGTGCCTGTACAAAAATGACAAGTGATTTTGATGGATTTCATAGTAGGGCTACCTAAGAATATATTTTAGCATGAAACAATACTAGTAGTGGTCAAAAAACTAACCAAAGTTGCACAGTTTATACCTGGGAACGCCAAGGATGACATCGTGGATGTGGGTAATAGATTTTCCAAGGAAATTTTTTGACTTCATGGTTTTTTGGAGGTAATCATATGAGATAGGGATCCAAAATTTACATATGATTTTTGACAATATTTGCATTGTGCCACTCGTACTAGATTGAATATTATTTCTGCTTACCATCCAAAGACTAATGGAAAAATTGAAAGAGTGAACCAAGTTCTAGAAGACATGCTTCACATGTATTGCATGGATAAAAAACCATTGGAAGTATTACTTAAAAATGGGTAGAATTTACCTACAATAATGAACACCATTAAACCTTAGGTATGGCTTTGCTCAAATATTTGTATGGCAAAAAGTGCAGTACACCATTGACATAGGATAATCTAGAAGATTGAATTATGCTTGGCCTTGACATGGTCAAATAAATAGAGCAATAGTTGAAGGTGATCAGAGAGAGGTTGAAGGAAGTTGTAGAGCATCAAAAAATTTATGCTGATCTTAAGAGATCACCAGAAGAGTTTGTTGTGGGTGATAGAATATTTCTAAGGGTAAAGCATAAGAAGAGCACAAGTAAGTCCACAAAGCTAAATCCTTGATCTTTTGATCCCTTAAAAATCATAGAGAAGATTTGTACTCTGGCATACCGTCTTGCCTTACCACCCAATTTGTCCAATATTCACAACACCTTTCATTTTTTTTTGCTTAAAAGGTATGTTTCTAATCTAGAGCATGTGTGGGATTTTTCTAATTTGTAGATGGAAAACCTAGAGATTAAAGAGGTTCAACCAATAAGAATCCTCGAGTTTCAAAATAGAAGCCATTTTGAATTGGAAACCACCAACAAATATGATAGAAGTTTGAATTTTCATTGGCTTAACTAGTTATTATAGACGATATATGAGGGACTATGCCAAGATCACCTCACCAATAACCAATCTTCAGAGAAAAGGAAAATAATTCAAGTGGACAGAGAAGTGTGAGGAAGCCTTTGGTTTGCTTAAGAAAAAGCCTACCACACCTCTTATACTGAAGGTAGCTAATCTTAAGGAATTTTATCAGTTTTTACTGATGCATCATTAGAAGGTTTGGGAGGAGTGCTCTCACATGAAGAAGTAGTGGTAGCTATGGATCCAAAAATTAAAAAATACATGAAGTTAATTATGCAACTCATGAATTAGAATTAGCAACTGTAGTTTTTGCTCTCAAGAGTTAGAAATATTATCTAATTGGTAGACCCTTTGAGGTAAGGATATATCATCAGAGTCTACAATACATATTTACTCAACCCTTGCTCAATGCTAGGCCAAGGAGGTGGATGGAATTCATTGTAGAATATATTTTTTTCATTAAATATATTAAAGGAAAAGAAAAGAAAGTAGTTGATGCGTTGAGTAGGAGAAGACATATAACGGTTTTGTCTAGAATCCATGTCGACTTGATGGAACAAGTCAAGCAAATGCAAAATTAGGATGCATATTGCAATCAAGTTCTGGAAAATATGGAAAGGAAACCTAATGAAAACAAAGACTTTGATATCAAGGATGGTTTCTTATGTTATAAGATTATGATAGTAATTCTTGAGACTGGGAATTTAAGAAGGATGATTATGAATGAAGCGTGTCGGTCACCATAATTTCATCATATAGGAAGAGATAAAATAAGGGAGAATATGAAAAAGACTTTCTTCTTGCCAGGAATGAAGAGAGATATAACGGAATTTGTCACTCAATTCCTCAAGCGCCAAAAATTAAAAGCAAAACATAGACATCTTGTTGGTTTGTTTTAATCACATGGTGTGCCTATACAAAAATGACAAGTGATTTTGATGGATTTCATAGCAGGGCTACCTAAGAATATATTTTAGCATGACATAATACTAGTAGTGGTCAAAAAACTAACCAAAGTTGCACACTTTATACCTGGGAACACCAAGGATGACATCATGGATGTGGGTAATATATTTGCCAAGAAAATATTTTGACTTCATGGTTTTTTGGAGGTAATCATATGAGACAGGGATCCAAAATTCACATATGAGTTTTTGCAATCTTTGCATTGTGCCACTGGTACTAGATTCAATATTAGTTCTACTTACCATCCAAAGATTGATGAAAAAATTGAAAGAGTGAACCAAGTGCTAGAAGACATGCTTCACATGTATTGCATGGATAAAAAACCCATTGGGAGGATTACTTACATTTGGTAGAATTTACCTACAATAATGAACACCATTCAACCTTAGGTATGACTTTGTTCAAATCTTTGTATGGAAAAAAGTGCAGGACACCATTGAAATTAGATAATCCAGAAGATCGAATTATGCTTGGACCAGACATGGTCAAAGAAATGGGTCAATAGTTAAAGGTGATCAAAGAGAGTTTGAAGGAAGTTGCAGACCATCAAAAAAGTTATGTTGATCTTGAGAGATCACTAGAAGAGTTTGTTGTGGGTGATAGAATATTTCAAAGGGTAAAGCATAAGAAGAACACAATTAAGTCCACAAAGCTAAATCCTCACTTTTTTGATCCCTTCAAAATCATAGAGAAGATTAGTCCTCTTGCATACCATCTGTCCTTACCACCCAATTTATCCAATATTCACAACACCTTTCATTTTTCTTTGCTTAAAAGGTATATTGCTAATCTAGAGCAGGTGTGGGATTTTTCTAATTTGTAGATGGCAAACCTAGAGATTATAGGGGTTCAACCAATAATAATCCTTGAGTTTCAAAATAGAAACCATTTTGAATTGGACACCACCAAAAAATGTGATAGAAGTTTGAAGTTTCATTGGATTAACTAGTTATTATAGGCGATATGTAAGGGACTATGCCAAGATCACCTCACCAATAACCAATATTCAGAGAAAAGGAAAATAATTCAAGTGGACATAGAAGTGTGAGGAAGCCTTTGGTTTGCTTAAGAAAAAGCCTACCATGCCTCCTATATTGAAGGTAGCTAATCTTTAGGAAATTTTCTTATTTTGTACTGATGCATAATTAGAAGGTTTGGGAGGAGTGCTATCACAAGAAGAAGTAGTGGTAGCTATGGATCCAAAAAACTAAAAAATACATGAAGTTAATTATGTAACTCATTAATTAGAATTGGCAACTATAGTTTTTGCTCTCAAGAGTTGGAAACATTATCTAATTGGTAGACCCTTTGAGCTAAGGATATATCATCAGAGTCTACAACACATATTTACTCAACCCTTGCTCAATGCTAGGCCAAGAAGGTGGATGGAATTCCTTGTAGAATACAATTTTTTTGTTAAATATATTAAATAAAAATAAAAGAAAGTAGTTTATGCGTTGAGTAGGAGAAGACATATAACGGTTTTGTCTCGCATCCATGTCGACTTGATGGAACAAGTCAAGCAAATGCAAAATCAGGATTCATATTGCAACCGAGTTCTGGAAAATATGGAAAGGAAACCTGATGAAAAACAAAGACTTTAACCTGAAGGATGGTTTCTTATGTTAGAAGATTATGATAGTAATTCTTGAGACTAGAAATTTGAGAAGGATGATTATGAATAAAGCGTGCATGTCTCCATATTTTGATCATCTAGGAAGTACCAAAATAAGGGAGAATATGAAAAAGACTTTCTTCTTACTAGGAATGAAGAGAGATATAACTGAATTTGTCACTCAATGCCTCGAGTTCCAAAAAGTAAAAGCAAAACAGAGACATCTTGTTGGTTTTTTGTAATCGCATGATGTGCCTATGCAAAAATGACAAGTGATTTCGATGGATTTCACAGCATGGCTACCTAAGAATATATTTTAGCATGACACAATACTAGTAGTGGTCAAAAAACTAACCAAAGTTGCACACTTTATACCTAGGAACACCAAGGATGACATTGTGGATGTGGCTAATAGATTTGCCAAGGAAATATTTTGATTGATGTGCATAAAAAATCTCATATTTTGTATACATTTTCTTGATTATTATGCGGCTGTATAATAAGGATTGCATATGTTTATGAATGATTATATAATTATTTGATGAAATTATGCGTGTTATCTAATTCATGTTTTTTTAGTGCATTTTTGTGGAATTGCAGTTGATTTAGTTATATTTGGATCAATTGAGGTCTTTTCATGGACCTGGCATTTTGTTTCTTTCATAATAAATGCAGGGAAGGTAGGCGCCTTCCTCTTCCAGGAAGGTGTCAAGCGTAAGTAGGCACCTTCCTCTTCCAGGAAGGTGCCAAAGGAAAGACAAGCGCCTTCCTCTCCCAGGAAGGCGCCAATAGAAATCCAGCGCCTTCCTCTTCCAGGAAGGCGCTAAAGGAAAAGAAGTGCTTTCCTCTCATAAGGAAGGCACAAACAGGAAGGCACCACTAAAAGGCAAGCACCTTCCTCTCATAAGGAAGGTGCCACTAGAAGGAAATTGCATTCCTCCCATAAGAAAGGTGTCGATAGGAAGGCGCCACTAGAAGGCAAATGCCTTCCTCTCATAAGGAAGACACCACTAGAAGGCAAGTGCCTTCCTATCATAAGGAAGGTGCCACTAGAAGGCAAGCACCTTCCTCCCATAAGGAAGGCACCGATAGGAAGGCACCACTAGAAGGCAAGTGCCTTCCTCTCACAGGAAGGTGCCAACAGAAGATAATCGCCTTCCTCCTCTAGGAAGGCACCAATGGTAGTAAGGCACCTTCCGCATAGATAAGGCACCCGACATACTTAAGCACCTTCCTCATAGGGAAGGTGCCCCTGTTCTTTGCCCATTGACCAGACAATCACAACATGGACAACAACAACTGGTGCAGTTTCAACTCTACGTCATGTAGAGTTAAATTGGGGATTGCATCGATGTATGAGAACATCCTACCAATGCCAGGAAAAGCACAAACCAATCAGTGAACACGCCACTGTTAGAAACGAATGCCAGTTTTAGTAGACATCAATCACATTTACCAGACTATCTTAGTTTAGTCTGGAATGAATCGACTGTTATAACTTCTTTGTAACAAAATATCTACTGGTGTGCTATATAAGCACACACAGACCTCTCTGAATATATAGAATATTTTGATAGTAATTATAGGGAGATATACAGAAGAAACATTGTAATACTTTGATCATTATAATACAATCCTAAGAGTTTCTAAGTGCATGTTCAGCTTGGAGGAAGCTGCTGGAGCCTGGGCCCACTCCAAGCCAGTATTTCTTCCCCTATTTTTCCTATGTTTTCTAGATTAGTTTACCACTTTTATAAGATTTTTTATCGCATTGTTATTTATAGTATTGCAGTAGGTTTACTTCCAGGAATGTGTGAATATTTCCTTCATGTAGATTTAATTTTTTTTACATAAATTATTGAGGAGTGCATGAATTATTGACAACCATTTGAAACACCCCCAATAGTAGAACTAGCGGACTCATCTCAAGTGGTATTGTAAGCAATCTTGTTCAAGACCCTTCGCAAGTTTACGAAGCTCCCTGGGTTGATAAATAAAATGCACGGGCATGTGACAAAAGTAGGAAAGAAATTGACCTTGTTTGGCCTGCAACATTTTGGTGCCATTATCGGGGAAGCATCTCAACTAGATTATTTACAATACTTGGAAACCTTCCATCTAACCTTGTATGAGTTTTTTGAGAAGAAGAGGACTTGACGATCGGTTTATAAAAACCAATCCATCAGAACCTAAGTCAGCAAAACATTCTGAATTTGAATTAGACTCGCCCGACCCACCTCCAGCAATCCATTGGAGTGGGGAGCCGCACTTTGTGCAAAGTGCCTCCTCATCCCATCAACATGGGGAAGAAAAAATCATCATAAATCCCCTATTTAATAGGAAACCCTTAGAGGAAGCCCTGTTATGGAAAGTTGTAGAAGATAGAACGATAACACCGGACAACCTTAGAGCCTTGACTCAGAAAGTCTTAAACGACCGTAAGGCCATAAATATTGCATTAGAGACCACATTTCCTAAAAAAATAGCTGACAACGAAGAAGTCTCATCTGGCTTTAGTTTCTCGATTGATGAAGGGGTAGGAGATACCTATTGGTCATCAAATCCGCACAGGAAAGGACTTTCGGTGGGTTTGCGCGCCCTGGACCTGCGACCAACATTGAAAGGCCGAGGGGAAGAGATGCCCCTCGTGCCAATCTCCGGAGAAAGGCCGGCTCCTATACTAATCTACTTTTGGGGTTTGAGACAAGAGTGCAGGAAAGAAATAAACAGAGTAAGGGTTAGGAAAAGAAATAAAAAGGGGTAAGGGTTAGAGAAAGAAATAAAAAGAGTAAGGGTTAGAAGATGATGATTTAAGGTGGGAGAGAACAGGAAGCACGATTACTCGCTAACAACTCGAATAGCAGCAAGAAATACCAAGAATAACATGAAAGAAACGAAATGCCGAACTTCCTATGTATCCTCTGGACGGGTTCGCAGGGTTCTCCTTTCTCTCTCGCTGGAATTCAGGATTCGGAGTAACAACGATTGAGATAAGGGAATAACAGAAACCTCGATCCACCGGGCAGCATAAAGGAAAGCGACAAGGCATTTTTCCTCTCCTATGTATCCTTCGGGGCGAATTTTAGGGGTTCGAGTCCCCGATCGCACACCGGATTCGAGGATTCAGAGTCTCGGTATGCGAACGAGAAAAGACAAAAGAATTAAGCACAGAAGGCAGCATAAAAGAGAGAAATAGAGCACAAAAGGTCTTTAGTATTAAACGCAGGACATCAAGTTACAGCAACTTTCTAGCAGAAAGTTCCCCCCTTTTTACATTACAAAGCCTGGGTTTTTATAGAGGACCCGACCCTCTGAGTCATTATTACAAAAATGATGGAGTACACCCTCGGGCTCTGAGAAATCGGCTCCTCGTGGCTGCTGCGACTGAGCTCTCAAATCGGCTACCAAAACTGGCAACTGTGGACTCGGGTCAACCATGGAAACATTCATTTAATGCGTCGCTCGAGTGTCCTTGGCTTCTGGATGCTGTGCTTGAGTGATCGTTACGCCCGTCGGGTTT
Source organism: Wollemia nobilis (assembly GCA_028583015.1). Classification (NCBI taxonomy): domain Eukaryota; kingdom Viridiplantae; phylum Streptophyta; class Pinopsida; order Araucariales; family Araucariaceae; genus Wollemia; species Wollemia nobilis. The sequence goes on from JAQPPZ010001946.1 coordinate 1,876,188, forward strand.
TACTTCGAGGATTGTTACGTCCCTTTCGTTTGCCAAAAATGGTCAGCGGACTTATCGGGCAAGAAAGGGGGTATTTATAAGGGGCCTTCGATCACCTTGGGAAGCTGCCCGCCTTGGAACGTGGGCCCAAAAAGTGCTTCGCTACATCTCCGCCTCGCCAAAGCCTTGGGCCGAAGTAGATTCTCCTTGATTTGTTCTTCGCAAAATAATGCTTCGCAGAAACTACTTCGGGGATGTTGAGTGCCGAGCGGATTCCATCTTTGAAATGGGGCTCTTTGTCCTTTGTTGGCGAAATTGCTTCGGTTGGAAAATGTTTCGGCCCGATTCTTTCTCAAAACTGCGGTTCGGGGAATATCCTCCCGAAGCACTTCTATTTTCGACACATTGTCATTTTGCTTCGGGCACCACTGCTTCGGGTGAAAACTGGCCGAAGTAGGTGTCAGAAATACTTCGGGCCCGAAGTAGTTTCCTTACCTTAGCTGATTTGGATTATGCTCTCCTCCTTCGGCGAAGTCGTTTGGATGCTGCTTCGCAAAACTTCCGCTCGAAGCGGCTGCTGAAAATGCTTCGGGTGCGAAGCGTTATCTTTGTATTTTCTTCGGCGATATTACTTCGCAAGGTTTTCGCCCGAAGTGGTGATTTGAAGTGCTTCGGGCCCGAAGCTCTTTTCACATTCTCCTTCTTTTCTTTCGGTGAAGCTATTTTCCTTGGCTTGTTTGGTAGCGAAGCTCTTTCTTCTTCATTTTATAAAAGGGGCGATAGGGAGAGTCAAAATTGCTGTAACTTAAAATAAAAGAAAAAACTTTCAACAGGGAAATATTATACAAAATTCTACTATTCTTCTACCCCTTGTATAATGTGACAAAAAGTGTCAACATTCTTGGCGGCTCGCGGGGTGACGAGCTCGTCTCGGCGAAAGAACCCTTTAGTCCTGATCCATTGGGCTACGGAGTCACTGGTCTTCCCCAGACCCTGCTTCTGTGGTCTGTCCCTCTTCTTGTTCCTCTTCTCCTTCTTCTTCTCCTTCTTCCTCTGGCGTGGCTTCTGGCTGAGGTGATGGTTCGAGGCGATCACGGATGCGCTTCATCGTTCTTCGGACATGAGTCCAGGCACTCTTTTGGAATGGTTCTTGATCTTGTAATGCCTTAACCAAAACGTGAAACCGATCAATTTGCCCGATGTCAGCATGTTTGGCCCTGATGAATAAATCGTTTAGGCATGCTACCATCTTGCAGTATCTCAAGATGAAGTCGGTTATCTGCCCTTTCGAGATCGGCTCTGCCCACCCGTCTATCTCCGAGACATCGCCCTCGAACTGGAGCCAGACTGGCTTGAGGTCATCTTTAGTCAGAAGGTTCCCGTCATCGTCTGTGAAACTCGGGAAACCCAAGGAGGAGAGGTCCTAAAAATAATTCATCGAGGCACGCTGCTCATTGTCAAAAATGTCTTGGAGTCTTCTCGCCTTCTGAGCTTTTCGCACCTTGGAAAAGAAGGCGCGAACCGTGGCCTGGGCCGTGGACCAATCCCTAGCCGTCCGAGTCATCGCAGTGACCTGCAAGTCTTGATATTTCGCATTCTGGACGTCGAAGGCTAACTTGAGCCGGCGCCTGGCTTTCTGCGTGACTTCATCAATGATTGGCCCTCCTTCGGCAATAGCGCGCTGGGCTTCGGTGATGAAGGTTAGAATCGTGAGGGCGTTGGAACACCGAGACCTAAAATTCTTGAGCAAATGGGCACGAATCTCCTTAATTCTGCTCCTATCAAACATCGTCAGGTCTTCCTTCTCGTACAGCTGGGCTTGCATTTGTGCAACTCTGCCTTCCAGCTCCTTGGCCTTTAGATCATTTTTGGCTTGTCTCTACGCCTGATTTTCTTCAGTATTCTGGAGCTGTAGAACTTGCAGCTTTAGGGCGCGTGTTTCCTTTTTCATGGCCTTGCATTGCTCCTCGGCCTCTGCCAACTTGGAGCGGACCCTCGCCAAATCTTCCTCTAGCTTAACATTGGTGGCCTCGGCCTCGATCCTGCGTTGGTTGGCGATGATTGCATGAGCCCTAAAGGTCTCAATTCGGACATGCATGGATGCCGATTCGTTGTCTACATTTAGATGCACCAGGTCCTTAGGTGTTTCCTGGTAATCATAGTCTGCTGGAGTCATTTCATCCAGAGGCTTCTGTACCTTAGGGACCTTCTTGATCTTGTGCATCTTCCCAGCTTTCAAATCAAACACGATGCATTTTTCAACTTGAGCCGTCGCTCGCCCTCTTTTCTTTCTCGCCTCCTTCAAGATTTTGTCGGTATTCTACCGAGCTTGGAGCAGCTTCTCGGCAAGGGGGCGCTCCTTGATCAAGGACATCTCAGACTCAAACAAGGCTGGGTCACCAGCCGAAGGAGTGAACAAATACAGGGAGTGTATGGGGGATGCTTCACAAGGAGGTTCGATGGTGGGGCTCGGCGTCGAAGCGATACCTCCGCTTCTGCTAAGAATCAAGGGAGTGGCAGCGTGAGTGGGCGAAGTGACTTCAATGGACTTATCCCGATCGAGATCGTGGGATGGACTTGGACTAGCCACGGGTGACGCGTGAGGGGATGAGTGGCCCTGTAGGGGAGACTGATGGGAACCTTCGGCCATGGCCGTAGTGGACATGGGTGAGTCTTGAGCAAAGGGTGGAGAATGCGTACCTGAGTGCCCTCCTGGCAAAGTGGTTGTAGTGACTTCTAGTGCAGTCGTATCTTGTTCTTTCTTCTGCTTTGACATTTCCAACCTCCATGGTTTCTGCCTCAGCATCCCCTTCGGATTGGAGGAGTTCCTCCACATTGATGACATTGATATTCGGGATGGTTTCGGTGCTTGGTGGCGCTACGCCTTCAATATTTGCTTCGGACGGACCTGGTGTAGGTCGTCCAGTGGAGGGGCTCTGAAAACCTGTACGGAGTCGCTTTGGATGGCTTGGAGGCACTGAGCTTTGTTTTGGCCTCTTTCTCTTTGTTCTCACCAGCGGTTGCTCTGACTCTTCGGAGCTCGTGTCTTGGCCTCCCATAGGTACTTGAGGTGGTTTACGTGGTGTGGCTTTGGCCTTCTTCTCCTTCTTTGGCTCCGAAGTCTTATTTTCTCTTCTTGGGCTTTCGCCCGAACCTGGGATAGCTGGAGGAATGAGGTCGGCGAAGGACAGAGGCTTCCATGTCCCGGCATTGGCCTCATAGACCGCCATGAAGTCCTTGTCAGATGACAAAAAACTGTAAGAATTCATCTTTCGGTGATGGACCCTCATTATCCACCACTCTCTTAGTTGGGCCACGTCCCAATCTTTCGTTGCTTCCTTCAAATCATCTTTTGCCTTCTTCCAGAAGGTGGAGTTGGGGCTCGGGAGAGGGTGCCGAACTGGGTCATATGCGACCTCCATCGGGTAGAACTCATGCCAGGGAGGTAGCATTTCCATTTTCTCCAAATGCCACTCCAGATCCTTCCCATTAGGATTGTTCCTTTGCTCCACAATTTTTGGATAGGGGCAAGCGTGGAAGTTCTTAAATCGAAGATGGTCCCTCATTACCCCCAAGGGGTCATAGAGCCATTGCTGAGGAAGCTGGACTAGGCCAAAATTGGCGAGTTTCTCCTCCAAGAAAACATTTTGTTTGAGGGCAAACACCTCGATAACTCCCATTTTGAAAGGGAAATCGTAGGTGTGAGCCCATTTTCGTCCATGGCCATAAATGGCGTTTGTTGCATCGCTCTGTCGAGCGACCTCCAATGCGAACTGGTATTCGGAGGGATAGACTGGCAGTAGGAAAGGCTTCCCTATGAAGCCGAATATGCGAATTACGAGCCCCTGTGTCAGCTAAAAAATGTCTCCCCTCTTCTCTTGTACCACCTTGTCCCTTAGGAGGAGGGGAACCCGGGGGGAAGACCCTGTTAGCATGTGCATTGCGGGTCCCAAAAATTGTTGGTTAAAAGAATAATAGGACTCCGTCTTCAATAGGAGAGGGGTCCACTGGTATACAGGCAGAGGATTTCCATCCTCGCCGCTTGTCGTAATAGCAACATAAGGGAAACTCTTATGTACATGAAAGAAAAATAACCAAACAAGAAGAGAACAGGGCGAAAAGTACTTATTTGTCCCAGCATTCTTCATGCTGGTGAGCCGCGTATGTAGGGTCCTGGCCACCCATTCTGCCTAGTCAAAAAATACTGGGTTGGTGCTTGGCCTCGAAGCATCAGGGGCATAAAATTCCCCTCTAGAAATACACTCGACCAAAGACACCTGCCACGGGTGCACCGAAGCGTCGGTAGATAGGCCTGCCACCCATGCAATGATGGAGAAGATGTCAGCATTTTTGAAGGCCTCCAAGGGTAGGGGCATTTGGGGCAATTTGCCTAAAGGGAGCCCGCTTTTGAGGCTCTGCTGCAAAAAATTGATTATGTAGTTGGAGGACGTGAACCTCTCCATTTGTTCGCTAAGAATAACGTTGCGAACCGTATACCCCTTAGGAGGGCCCTGTTGTGGCGCAAAGGCTGCCTGGACATCTTCCTTCAGAATGGAGAACAGCTTGTGGCCGGAGGCGTCTACCACTTGCCTGGAGGAGGGCTGATAGTTTCGCGTGATGGCATCAATCAGCTTAGGGCAGTGATGTGTGGGGGGCGTCAGATACCAGTATATCTGGGAGTAGTAAGCGGCAGCTCTTTTGTTGTCTGTCGAGAGCCTGCTTTTCATGAACTCGATGGTGCTCCTGAGTTCAGCCATGCTCCTCGATAGCTTGGTGTCTCTGATCCTATCCCACGCATCAACTGGCGGTTCTTCAGGCTGCTCATCCCCAGAATCCTCTCTTTCTCCCATGACTTGTTTCTCAGGGCGGCGGCTAACATCAACTTTCTTCGGCCCTTTGTCATGGCCCTTTGCCTTTGGCTGTTCGGAGGCCACCACTTCTGGTTCCTTTCCCTTTTCCTTAGAGTTCTTCTTTCCCATAGTGCTGATGCTGATGGAGAAACAATGCGGAGGGCTTCGAGGTTGGAGGCTTGAAGCGCAAGATAGGAGAGCTTGAAGGCTAGCAGTGAAGTTTGCATGAATTATCGAGCAAGTAGCTTCTCTACTACTGGAGTCTATGTTATATAGCCGTAGAAGGCAACCACCAGTATTTATGGCACTTGCCATAATTAACTTCGCATCGCTTCATCTAATTCGCCGCATGGTGGAGTGGTACATAGGGCTGTGTGTTATGATGATTGCGGCTTGCTTTGGAAGCGTGACCCTCTGCCACTTTGTACCCGAGCATGAACTTTTCTCCTAACCGAATCCTTAGAGGACGTACTCGCCACCTTTTCATTTAACTCACCCGCTTTAGACGCTTTTGAAGGTGGTTGTCGACACGTTCCCCTAGGCACATTTTAAATGCCCCTGCCTTTTTCGTCATTGGGTTGGTGAAGTCGAGGTCAGGGTTGAAATGCTTCGGGGTGAACCCTTGGTGCGAGCTGTTTCTTTTACGCTTCGGGCCCGAAGTGATTCCCTTCGCAGGAGACTAGTTTCGAAGTGCTTTCCATTCGAGAAGTGGTTCGCCGGTTCTCTTTCAATACTGCTTCGCTTGGATTCCCCTTGGAGAAGTACCTCTCGGACCTCGGTCTGAGTCTTGCTAACATTCGAGCCATTTTCCATCAACTACTTCGTAACCTTCCCGAGCTTTTTTTTTTTTTTTTAGAGTTGCCGAAGTAAAACTCGACCTGAGCTTTTGAGCAACACCTTATTTATCAGCCGAACTATTTACAGTATTTACACAATGTTTATGGCATAATAGGCATGCCGCCACCATGAATTCAGCTTCGGGTAATTATCCGGTAAACCTGCAGTGTCCAGACCAGATCAGATTGTATTTTAGCAGACCTTTGAAGTTTGGTTGGACCCTTCCCGAAGTTGTCCATGCTGCGAACAGGAAGCAATGCAGCCGATTTTCATTCCTGCTAGTGCCTAGATTATTGGCGAAGAAGTTCGCCACTTGAAAGCCTTCTTGGGGCATCGGTCTTAGGGATAGCCGAAACCAATACCAGACCCAATGCCAGAATTCTATAGATTCTTCGAAATGAAGGTCGGGTACAGGTTCTTCCATCCCACTGATATGGTAACAAGGTTCCTCCGATGAAGAGTAGTCCTCCAGAATCTCTTCGAGCTCATCCTCTGAATCGGACAGGCTTGATGAGCTTTGGCTGAACACTTGCATGCCATCTCTTGGGATACAAAAAGGGTGCAAAAATGTGCCCTCTTTGTTCTCGGGTTCTACCACTCGAGTCTGCTTCTCTCCTCGGTTCACCTCTTGATGGAGATCGCGAGCAGCCATGTTGTTCATTGGGTGGGCCATGCTTGCGTACTCCCATTGTTGGGCTAGTATGAGGTCTGCCTCCTGAGCTCCAAATGATTGCATCTCAGGCCTCGGCTCAGTGTGAGGAATGCCCCATGATGAGTACTGCGTTGGTCGGACAGGAGCAGTAATTATCGGAGGAAGCGACGGAGTTTCTCTCCATTGCCACTTTCCCGATAGGAGCAGAAGTCGTTTCGCTCGTATTGCCTCCTCAAATATTTGAGGGAACCTTCGTTCCCCTGATTGTAGTAGAATGAGGCTTACGTCCGGGTGGAAGGCCCGAACATAGAAGAGATGGGCTTGGGCGGGCGTCGGTTGGATCTCCAGTGGGATTCTCTTCCAACTTCTACAGAATCGGACATTGAAGTCCGTGATACCCTTCGAAGGTGCTCTCTTGATGGTGGAGAGGTATGCGAAGAGATGGAAGGGGTCCTGAGAGCCATCGAACGTTTCGATCAATGCCCCCGCTAAGTCATCCCATGAGCAGATGCTTTTGGGCTTGAGCAATCTGTACCACCGTAGCACCCTTCCTTCCAGAGATAGAACAAGAAGTCTGATCATGACATCTTCATGGATAATGTCATGGAGGGTCGCTAAATCGACAACATCTTCAAGGTGCTCTCGGGCCATTCCCGTGGTGCCGCTGTATTTTGTCAATGATTTCAAAGCACTTTTGGGAATCTCGTGGTAGCTTTGGATATTCAGGGGGCCTGGATCATTCCAGCTAGGAAAGCTTCTCCTAGCCATTACGACAATAGCCTGTGGAAATCATGGTTGTCGCCGCTGAGTCGGAGTCGTTAGGTGGACATTCTTTCTCCGCTTATGAGGTCAAGGCTGCTCACCGAACCTTGATTCCTCCGGGATATCTTCTTTCAGATTTGAAAGGCGCCTACGACCAGGAAATCTGGATCTTCAGCTCAACTGAGTCGCCAGGTGATTTTATCAGATGAAGACAGGCCAGAGATTCACCGAACTCGGACCTTCTTAAGACACGGGGAGTCCTGGTTACGAAAACCAGGTTTAGGCACTGGTCTTCATGACTTTAGAGATTCTCGGGTAAAACAGAGTCGCCAGATGCTAAGAGTCTTTTAGTAATGAGAGCATCGATTCTCACTACTACTCAGAAGATGAGACTGACCGGATCTCATCGAGAACTTGTTAGAACTACTGGCTCCGGTGAAGACGGGCTAGAAATTTTCTCAAATATGGGACCTTGGGTCCCATCGGGCATGCCAAAAACTGTTGGTCATCAAATCCGCATAGGAAAGGACTTTCGGTGGGTTTGCGTGCCCTGGACCTGCGACCAACATTGAAAGGCCGAGGGGAAGAGATGCCCCTCGTGCCAATCTCCGGAGAAAGGCCGGCTCCTATACTAATCTACTTTTGGGGTTTGAGACAAGAGTGCAGGAAAGAAATAAACAGAGTAAGGGTTAGGAAAAGAAATAAAAAGGGGTAAGGGTTAGAGAAAGAAATAAAAAGAGTAAGGGTTAGAAGATGATGATTTAAGGTGGGAGAGAACAGGAAGCATGATTACTCGCTAACAACTCGAATAGCAGCAAGAAATACCAAGAATAACATGAAAGAAATGAAATGCCGAACTTCCTATGTATCCTCTGGACGGGTTCGCAGGGTTCTCCTTTCTCTCTCATTGGAATTCAGGATTCAGAGTAACAACGATTGAGATAAGGGAATAATAGAAACCTCAATCCACCAGGCAGCATAAAGGAAAGCGACAAGGCATTTTTCCTCTCCTATGTATCCTTCAAGGCGAATTTTAGGGGTTCAGTCCCCGATCGCACACCGGATTCAGGATTCAGAGTCTCGGTATGCGAACGAGAAAAGACAAAAGAATTAAGCACAGAAGGCAGCATAAAAGAGAGAAATAGAGCACAAAAGGTCTTTAGTATTAAACGCAGGACATCAAGTTACAACAGCTTTCTAGCAGAAAGTTCCCCCCTTTTACATTACAAAGCCTAGGTTTTTATAGAGGACCCGACCCTCTGAGTCATTATTACAAAAATGGTGGAGTACACCCTCGGGCCCTGAGAAATCGGCGCCTCGCTGCTGTTGCGAATGATCTCTCAAATCGGCTACCAAAACTGGCAACTGTGACTGGGTCAACCATGGAAACATTCATTTAATGCACCGCCCGAGTGTCCCTGGCTTCTGGATGCTGTGCTTGAGTGATCGTTACGCCCATCGGGTTTTACTTCGAGGACTGTTACGTCCCTTTCGTTTGCCAAAAATGGTCAACGGACTTATCGGGCAAGAAAGGGGGTATTTATAAGGGGCCTTCGATCACCTTGGGAAGCTGCCCACCTTGGAACGTGGGCCCAAAAGTGCTTCGCTACATCTCCGCCTCGCCAAAGCCTTGGGCCGAAGTAGATTCTCCTTGATTTGTTCTTCGCAAAATAATGCTTCGCAGAAACTACTTCGGGGATGTCGAGTGCCGAGCGGATTCCATCTTTGAAATGGGGCTCTTTGTCCTTTGCTGGAAAAACTGCTTCGGCTGGAAAATGTTTCGGCCCGATTCTTTCTCAAAACTGCGGTTCGGGGAATATCCTCCCGAAGCACTTCTCTTTTTTGAAACATTGTCATTTTGCTTCGGGCACCACTGCTTCGGGTGAAAACTGGCCGAAGTAGGTGTCGGAAATACTTCGGGCCCGAAGTAGTTTCCTTACCTTAGCTGATTTGGATTATGCTCTCCTCCTTCGACGAAGTCGTTTGGATGCTGCTTCGCAAAACTTCCGCCCGAAGCGGCTGCTGAAAATGCTTCGGGTGCGAAGCGTTATCTTTGTATTTTCTTCGACGATATTACTTCGCAAGGCTTTCGCCCGAAGTGGTGATTTGAAGTGCTTCGGGCCCGAAGCTCTTTTCACATTCTCCTTCTTTTCTTTCGACGAAGCTATTTTCCTTGGCTTGTTTGGTAGCGAAGCTCTTTCTTCTTCATTTTATAAAAGGGGCGATAGGGAGAGTCAAAATTGCTGTAACTTAAAATAAAAGAAAAACTTTCAACAAGGAAATATTATACAAAATTCTACTATTCTTCTACCCCTTGTATAATGTGACAAAAAGTGTCAACAATACCAAAATGAAAAACATATCCCCTGCTCACCTTTCGACCTTTAGAGGATACCCAACTGAGGACCATGACCTATTTTTATTTAAGTTTGATGTCTTATGCAGGTCTGTGGACTACAAATATGATATGCAAAAGCTGAAACTCTTTCCTTCCATGTTGGACGATGCAGCTCTATGGTGGTTCATCGATCTGGGAGACAAACACATTGCCACTTGGGATCAAATGAAGAAGCTCTTTTTAGAGCAATACCAAGATTTTGGGAGAGCAAGAGACTCCAGAGAAGAGGTCCTGAGCATGACATAGAAAGAAGATGAGTCTCTCGAGGAATACTGAGAGAGATTCAACTTCAATCTTCAATGATCTCCTCACATGAAACTATCTGATAAGTCCCTCAAAAGCATATTTTTGAGAGGACTTACCAATGAATCACTAGAGGCTCTTAACATGATTTCTGGAGGTGATGTCTACCAGCACGCTATGGAAGACATCCGAAAACTATGTCGAAACTACTCAAGAAGGAGAGGCAAGACCACTTCTAGAACCATGAAAGCGACTGCTTTAGTCATGAAGATAGAAATAGGTAACATGCTGGAATATTTAAAGAGTGAAATGCTCTCATCTCTAGCATTGCAGATGGATACGCTATTGTTAGAGAAAAAGAAGCAAGAAAATGAAGCAACATTGGCTTATTTTTGTCCAAAATGTAGAGGGAAGCATGCAAAGAATGCATGCCCAAAGAACAAAGTCAGAGTATGCACAGTTTGTAGGCTGAACCATAAAACTTGATTGTGCCCGCAACTGCCCAGTAATCAGGAGGATGCTGAAAGCACGGATGCCTATTTCATAGGCAATCGAAAGAGTTGGCCACAACCCCCTATGGGGAATATGCCAACCGAAATGTCATCATATGGGGGAGGACCATACATGCACCAAGGCCCACCTCAACCACCTAACATGGGGTGGTGGGGGCCATCACCCTAGTCCAACGCACCCCCAACAACATTCCCAAACCAGCAGCCATGGATGCCATATCCATATCCTAGATAGCAGTGGAGAGGCCACACTGCATGGAATCAGGCTCCATAGAATGTAGCACCAGATCACCCCCAACAAAATTTATCGGCATTGCTAGCAGTGAGACCTACGTAGCTACCCATACAATCGACGACAAATCTGAATAACAGGGTGAACCAGCTAGCATACAACATGGAGGGTGAGATGTATCCGATGTACCATATTCATCTTAGGTCTGGTAGACAACTAGGAGTAGGAACGCCTCCATTGGTAGAAGAGGAGGAAGAGGTAGGAGAAACACCTCTTGTAGAAGAGGTGATAGAAGAAATGCCTGAGAGAGCAAAGGCTCCATTTCCCAACCGGCTGCAAGAATAGAGGAAAGTAACGTAGCCGGAGTTCGATATCTTGTCTAGCTTGAAGAACCTCACCATGACAATTCCATTATTTCAAGCCATCCGAGATGTTTCGATATATACCAAGGCGATAAGAGAGATGTGTCTAAGGAAGCCAGGATGAAGAGCAACCCAGACTATCAATGTCATGGGTAAACTAGTAGATTTGATGATGGGCAAAATGTGCCATCCTAAGTATGCAGACCCGGGAAGCCCGATGCTGATTGTAAAAATCGAGGGACATTCCCTATCCAATACGTTGGTCGATCTCGGAGCAACCATCAACGTAATGCCTCAGGAGACCATGTAGAGGCTACAACTCATGAACTTGAAACCCACTATGATAGTGTTGCAGCTGGCCGATCGATCGACCGTGGCATCGAAAGGAATGTTGGAAGACATAATAGTGACAGTCAATGCATGGGAATACCCAACCAACTTTTTAGTCTTGCAATCTAAAACTAGGTTGGGCGGTTACCCGCTCATCTTGGGAAGGCCATGGCTGGCAATAGCTGACGCTTACATCAGCTATCGGGATGGGCTGATGACCATATTCGATGGACGAAACGTTAAAAGGTTGACTATTTCACCCCCAACGTAGTCCGTCGACTCAGTAGGAGAACCCATGTTGACCGAGCATGAAAATCCTGAGCTATCCATGATCCAACCGATGATGATGTTGGATGAGTTGGTAGAAGAAGATGAAGATGGTGCTATTATGGAGTTCCTCCATGGGGAGTCCTCCATCTCTGCACCTAGATCACCGTTGGTTGGCACCCAAGATCACCATGTTCAGTAGATACACATCGGGCCAGGAAGAACGTTGAATGTCAGCAGTGGGTTGACTCCCACACAATTGATGAAAGTAGAAGAGCTCCTGGTTAGACACCAATAGGCATTTGCATGGGATTACTCAGATATGAAGGGTATCAGCCCAAAAATCTGTACCCATCGTATATACCTCGATGATCAAGCAACTCCAAGCAGGCAACCACAGAGAAGAATGAATCCGGCAATGAAAGACATTGTCAAGGAAGAACTGCAAAAACTCTTGACTATCGGATTCATCTATCCAATTTTTGACAGTGAGTGGGTATCACCGTTAGTGGTAGTCCCTAAAAAGAATGGGAAATGGCGAATCTATGTGGACTACAGAGCATTAAACAAAGCGACCAAGAAGGACCACTTCCCGCTCCCGTTCATTGATCAAGTCTTGGATACACTCTCAGGGAGGAAGTATTTCTCCTTCCTGGATGGATTCAATGGATACAACCAGATCCAGATAGGAGAAGAGGATCAGGATAAGACAACGTTCACCTACCCATGGGGAACGTTTGCCTATCGGGTATTACCTTTCGGATTGTGCAACGCACCTGCCACCTTTCAAAGGGCGGTGCTTAGCATATTTTTAGACATGATGGGAGACGCGGTCGAAGTATACATGGATGACTTCACCGTCTATGGAGAAACCTTTGATGAGGCAATGACGAAATTGGAAAGAGTGCTCGAAAGAAGCAAGGAAAACAATTTGTCCCTGAGCAACGAGAAATGCTTTATGATGATGCAAGAAGGCATCGTACTGGGACACCACCTCTCCGTAGAAGGAATAAAGGTTGATAAAAGGAAAATTGAGGTCATCAGAGACCTACCCAGCCCTAGAACATAGAGAGAGGTGAGGAGTTTTCTTGGATCAGCCGGGTACTACCGGTGATTTATCACCGAATTCAGCAAAATTGCAAAACCACTGCACACTCTATTATCCAAAGATGTGGAGTTCAATTGGATGGAAGACTGCGAAGAAGCATTTCAGTTGCTTAAAGAGAAACTGATATCCACACCGGTTTTAAGAGGACCAAATTGGGCCATACCATTCCATATCTACTGTGATGCATCCAACGGTGCGATTGGAGCAATCCTCGGATAGAAGGATGGCGAAGAATTTTATGCCATCTACTATGTCAGCAAAAACTTGGCAGGAGCCGAGCTCAACTACACGGTGACGGAGAAGGAGTTCCTTGCAGTTGTGCATGCCATAAACAAATTCTGCCATTATATCATCGGGTATAAGGTATTTGTCCACACGGACCACATGGCCATCAGATACTTGATGAGCAAGCCGGCCATTGGCGAAAGAATTATCAGGTGGCTCTTGTTACTGTAGGAATTCGACATCACAATAGTCGACAAACTAGGCAAGGACAACGTCATAGCAGATTTTCTATCCAGATTGATACCGGTAGACCATACAACAGTGGAAGACCAATTTTTGGATGAACATTTGTTCACCATTAGTGAGCAAATCCCATGGTACGCAAATATAGCCAATTACTTGGCCACCGAAAGAACCTCACCTGCTCTCTCTTTCTGAGAAAAGTAGGCGGTCATAGAGAAAAGTGCATCATTCCTATGGATTGATGGCCTCCTGTTCAAAATAGGACGTGACCAGATTATAAGGAGATGCGTAGCAGAGCAGGAGTTCTCAGAAGTACTCAAAGCGTGTCACGACGAACCATGCGGAGGACACTTTGCAGGGAAATGAACTACCTACAAAATCCTATAGGCTGGGTACTTTTGGCCCACTCTATTCAAGGATGCGGTTGCGTACGCCAGCAAGTGCGATGAATGCCAAAGAATGGGCAGACCAACCCATCAAGACGAAATGCCCCTCCAACCTTAGGTACACCTGGAACCCTTCAATAAGTGGGGCATGGACTTCATGGGACCAATTAATCCACCTTCAATAGGGAGGAGGTTTATTTTGGTCTATACAGATTACGTCACCAAATGGGTTGAAGTTCAAGCATTGAGAGATTCAAAAGAAAGAACAGTCATCGATTTCTTATTTGCCCATATTTTTACATGATTTGGGGTCCCTAGAGAGATAACAATAGACCAGGGGCCTCAATTTACCTCCAGGTTGATCAAGGAGTTGATGGAGCAATACAGAGTTTGGCACAATAAAACTACACCCTACCATCCGTAGGCAAATGGGCAAGTGGAAGTGACGAACAGAGAAATAGAGAACATCCTGACGAAGACCATGCAACAACACAGAAAATATTGGGCTACACGGTTGTCGGAGGCAGTCTGGGCATATAATACCACGTGGAAATCCACCACAGGCTTCACACCCTTCCAACTGGTCTATGGGAAGAGTGCGATGATGCCCATTGAATTTGAAATCAAGACATTGAGGACGGCTTCAGAATTGAACTTGAGCTTGGATGACGCTCAAGAAGAAAGGATTCGACAACTAGATCAGCTGGACGAAATCCGAATGGACGCTTTGCAGAGAACGAAAATCATACAAAAGCAAAGAAAGTGGTGGCATGATCGCCACATTAAACTGAAGCAGTTCCAAGAAGGAGAATGGGTGCTGTTGTATGATTCTCGGTTCCAGGAAAGAAAAGGTAAATTAATGCAAATATGGATGGGACCGTATGAGGTGGTAGAGCTCATCAAGAATGGGGCAGTGCGCATTAGAACAATTGACGGCAGCAACACCGTGTTAACGGTCAATGGCCACCGACTGCGCCCCTATAACACATCCGAAACCTTACAGGTGGAATCCAGAATAGACATGGGGGAGACCCCATCTTGTTAGATCCGGACCAAACTCTTAACAAGCAAAACGATGGGCATGGAGGTGCTCACCAAAATTAGTTAATTTAGTTTTTTTCTTATGGTGTGTTTTGTAGGGACGACGCCCGCATGCAAGCTGCAGGCATCCTAATCCAGGGCCTAATAGGCATGGAATGCATCTAACTGCCTTTATTTTTCTTTCTTTTCATTTGCTTTTTGCAGGTGGAAGACCTGACAACATGAGGAATAGGTATCTGGGAAACCAGGCCTGATTCGGCTCAACATTCCGACACCGACACTCGTAGGTAGAAGCTGAGGCAGCATGAAGCGAGACTGAGAAGGCTTGATCACCCTTTCCCAGTCAATCGCAACATGATTGCCAAGAAGAAGGCACCTTTCGTATGAAGAAGGCCACCTCCAGAATAAGGCGCCTTCCTTATAAAGAAGGCGCCCAGCCAGAAGAAGGTGCCTTCCTTATAAAGAAGGTGCCCGCAGAAGAAGGCGCCTTCCTTATAAAGAAGGCGCCCAATAGAAGAAGGTGCCTTCCTTATAAAGAAGGCGCCCACCAGAAGAAGGCGCCTTCCTTATAAAGAAGGCACCCCACCAGAAGAAGGCACCTTCCTTATAGAGAAGGCACACAAAATATATATATAGGCGCCTTCCGTGGCTGGAAGGCGCCACACAAAAAAAAAAATCGAGGCACCTTCCACATCGGGAAGGCGCATACAGACCGAGGTGCCTTCCACATCGAGAAGGCGCACCCATTCAGAAGCACCTTCCGTAGCAGGAAGGCGCCATCATCAAAAAGGTGCCTTCCACCATCGGAAGGCGCATCCAATCAGAGGCGCCTTCCACCACCGAAAGGCGCATCCATTCAAAGAGCACCGACAACATCGGGAAGGCACCATAAGCACCTTCCACATTGGGAAGGTCGATGCGCCTTCCACCACCGAAAGGTGCATCCAATCAGAGAGCACCGACAACATCGAGAAGGTGCCACATAAGCACCTTCCACATCGAGAAGGCACCACATAAGTGCCTTCCACATTGGGAAGGTACCAAAGAGCGCCTTCCACGTACAACCAACACTTAAGTCTCCCGGATGCCTCGATCGGAATGAAATCACCACACGAACGAGCGACATCAGATGACCATACCCCTCCCCCGTGTCACAAATCAGTGAATCAACGCTCTTCACGATGCATGAAACACCAAATAAGGTACGTGCATACTAACTCAAATTTTTATATAATTATTTATAAATTATGCAGTACCGAAAAAAATATTGTCATCATAAAAATCATATCCCCCCATAGCCGGAACCACGTGCCAATGATATGGCTCGAAAGGTGTACCCTAGAATTAAATGCTAAGGTTAGGCACCTTCCCTATAAGAAGGCGCCTTCCTGAAGAAGTAAGGACAAAAAAAATGCAGTAGTAAGGGAAGGCGCCATGGGAGGAAGGTCGAAGAATCACGCAGTGAAGAAGAATGAGCCGAGTGATACGGAAGGAATCAGGGGGAGGTAAAAACATAGTTCGAGGCCGAGGGATGGTTCGAATACTGTACCCTGGTCAGTCAAGGCCAGGATATGGAGGCAGCCAAGGAATTCGTTGCCTCCTTGAGGGGCGACGTAGCTCAGGTGCGAGGGGTAGAAATTCCAGTCACCCTCGAATACATCTCGTAGGTGACTGGATTGCCCCTCACAGGGGAATGCATATACAAAGGTGGACTACTGAAGCCGTACGCCGAAGTGCTACTGCCAGGAGAAAATGTGTAGATAGATAAGGAAGGGCTACCCAAAAGTAGCCTTCCCATGAATCTATGAAAGATATTCGAGCAGGTTGCTCGATTCTTTACATGCATCGGGAAGTATACCCATTTGCACGCTAACCATGTGCAGTTTTTGAATCACCTGGTGCATGGAAGGAAGTTGAACGTGCCCTTCTACCTAGAAAATGCCCTGAAGGAAGAAGCGGCTAGGTACCAGAAGGGAGCACCATCCGCCTTGGCCCACCATGGGCTGATATCAGCACTGGTCCGCCATGCAGAAGCGCAGAGGCAGAACCCCGACGTAGAGGGAGATGGCGGCCAAGAAAGGCAACAGGATGTTATTGCCAAAATAGGGCAAGAAGAGGGAAGCCCTACAGAGGAGATGGCAAGTATCAAGAAATTGGCATTGCCCTATTTCATGGAAGAAAGAGGGCATTCACCAGTGCTCGAATGCACAAAGGAAAGAGGGCATTCCCTAGTGCCCGAGTATGAAGAGGAAGGAGCACCGCTTATTAGCAGCGAGGCCGAGTTTCGACTGCCAGAACTAGTCCCCAGGAGGAAACGCCTATGGTGACTCCTCCTCTCGATAGAAGAAGAACAGAGTGACCCGAAAGTCGATGTTGCAGCCCAAACCCTCCAGGAATTGACAAATCAGAGCCCACAAGATGTAGGGACTTTCGGGAGCAATGATCAGGTCGACGTAGCCTTGGAGGAAGCGCTGGAGTGGCAAACCAATTGTTGGATGGCCCAACAAATTTTGGAGGACTGCCAGAACAAGCATAGAGGGGAATTGAAAGAGTGAGAAAGATGAATCGCCTAGCTCGAGCAGCTGGTCCAGATAGTTGCGGGAGGAGAACCAGCTACTCCAGGATAGGGGAACAGAAAGAAGGGATGCATCGACCCAAACTAACTAGGCAAAAGAAGTCCTCAAAGAATTCTCCCACATCTGCAGAACGAGTATTCTCTTTGGGAGAATTTCAATCAGATGCCCGATAGAGCAGCCCGGAGGTAGGGGAGAATTCCTCTATTTTTGGGAGTGAAAGGGAAAGAAGTCCCACAACATCCCCTATCATCGTCCTGAGTGATACAGAGTAGGACGAGGGCCAACAATAGTAGACAGGACCGAGGGATAAGGAAGAACTCCCTAGACCTGAGGAAGGAAGAGAAGAACCTAAGGGGTCGACATAGGACAGATAGGGGGCGAAGAAGCACCCCTAGGGATGGCAACATAGAGTGAAGAGAATGCTCCAGGGACCATAGAGCAGGTCCCTCGAAGCGAGAAGACATCCGCCAGGGAGAAAGGGAAAACCCCTATTCGAGCCATCACATTTTTTATAGAGGCCAAAGGAAAAGGGCCCAGGATGGCTCGAAAGAAGGTGAAGGTGACCTTCATCGAGCTAGAAGAAGATGAGTGGGATATGCAGCCATTCACAGAGAGGCAAAAATAGTTTGAATGACTGCTCAAAGAGATGACAACAACTAAGGAGACTAGGAAGGCAACCTCGAGGATGCAGGGGGATTCTGGTATCTACGTCAATCCGACAGAGGACAACCAGTTCTAGGAGATTTACGGGTCATCCCGGGGATGGCCCTCCATGATAAGAAGGTATTTTGAATGGTGGGGGGTATATGGCCCCGAATTGGAGGCCGCTGCCATTGCAAAGGAGAACATAGGGCTTACTCCTGAAGCAACCCGATTGTACAAAGCCCAAGTAGTTCATCTCAGGAGGGATAATTCAGATATCCCTCTTGCAGTGGTCAGACCTCCGGACGCTGACCTATGGCAAGCTATAGAAGCTGCATTTCAGGCAGCAGAGACGACGCTGGTTAGATCACCTTCGATAGTGGCCAAGACGAGGAAAGCACAACTAACAATAGCACCCTCAACTCCGCATAGAAAAAGAAGAGCCACACCTCCAGATGCCAGCACATAGAAGAGGCAGACACGGGCCGTAGGTACAGCCGGATCCACCAAGAAATGACAACGATGAGGGGTCAACAGGGCTACCTATAGTTTTGATGCCATGAGGGCATGGCATATGTTAGGCATGGGGGGATGATGAGCATCAAAAATGCTCATATTTTGTATACATTTTCTTGATTATTATGCGGTTGTATAATAAGGATTGCATATGTTTATGAATGATTATATAATTATTTGATGAAATTATGCATGTTATCTAATTCATGTGTTTTCAGTGTGTTTTTGTGGAATTGCAGTTGATTTAGTTAGATTTGGATCAGTCGAGGTCTTTTCATGGACCTGGCACTTTGTTTCTTTCAGAATCAATGCAAGGAAGGTAGGCGCCTTCCTCTTCCAGGAAGGCGCCAAGCGTAAGTAGGTGCCTTCCTCTTCTAAAGGAAGGTGCCAAAGGAAAGACAAGCACCTTCCTCTCCCAGGAAGGCGCCAATAGAAGGCCAGCGCCTTCCTCTTCTAGGAAGGCGCCAAAGGAAAAGAAGTGCCTTCCTCTCATAAGGAAGGCACCGACAAGAAGGCACCACTAGAAGGCAAGCGCCTTCCTCTCATAAGGAAGGTGCCACTAGAAGGCAAGCGCCTTCCTCTCATAAGGAAGGTGCCACTAGAAGGCAAGCACCTTCCTCCCATAAGGAAGGCACCGACAGGAAGGCGCCACTAGAAGGCAAGCGCCTTCCTCTCACAGGAAGGCGCCAACAGAAGATAAGCGCCTTCCTCCTCCAGGAAGGCACCAATGGTAGTAAGGCACCTTCCACATAGAGAAGGCACCCGACATACTTAGGCACCTTCCTCATAGGGAAGGCGCCCCTGTTCTTCACCCGTTGACCAGACAAGCACGACGTGGACAACAACTACTGGTGCAGTTCCAACTCTACATCATGTAGAGTTAAATTGGGGATCGCACCGACGTATGAGAATGTCCTACCAATGCCAGGCGAAGCACAAACCAATCAGTGAACATGCCACCATTAGAAATGAATGCCAGTTTTAGCAGACGTCGATCACATTTACCAGACTATCTTAGTTTAGTCTGGAATGAATCGATTGTTATAACTTCTTTGTAACATAAGATCTACGGGTGTGCTATATAAACACATGTAGACCTCTCTGAGGATATATAGAATATTTTGATAGTAATTATAGGGAGATATACAGAAGAAGCATTGTAATACTTTGATAATTATAATACAGTTCTAAGAGTTTCTAAGTGCGTGTTCAATTGGGAGGAAGCTGCTGGAGCCTGGGCCCACTCCAAGCCAGTATTTCTTCCCCTATTTTTCTTGTGTTTTCTAGATTAGTTTACCACTTTTATAAGATTGTTTATCGCATTGTTATTTCCAGTATTGCAGTAGGTTTATTTCTAGGAATGCGTGAATATTTCCTTTCTGTAGATTTAATTGTTTTTACGTAAATTATTGAGGAGTGTATGAATGATTGACGACCATTTGAAACACCCCCCAATAGTAGAACTAGCGGACTCATCTCAAGTGGTATTGTAAGCAATCTTGTTCAAGACCCTTCGCAAGTTTACGAAGCTCCCTGGGTTGATAAATTAAATGCACGGGCATGTGACAAAAGTAGGAAAGAAGTTAACCTTGTTTGGCCCGCAACATTGAATTCATGGTTTTTGGAGGTAATCATATGAGATAGGGATCCAAAATTCACATATGAGTTTTGGCAATCTTTACATTATGCCACTGGTACTAGATTGAATATTAGTTTTTCTTACCCCATCCTTTCAACCCTTAGAGCTTGGACAATTGAAGTTTTTGGTACCAAAGTTGCAGATTTTATTACTTTGTCAAACAATAGAAGGGTTTGGAAGCCAATAATGAACAATGATCTACCAGGGGTATCAATAATACTGGAGAATGAATTAAGACAGTCTTTACTCCCTTCTGGCATTCTTGAGGACTAGCTTATCTGGGAAGCTTCAGACAATGGGGAATTTTATGTCAAGGCCTTGTATCTGATGCTTATTGATAATGATGAACCTACTTTCCCTCACTTGGAAGTTTGGCCCAAAAGCATTGTTCCGAAGGTTGGGTTTTTTGCATGGCTGGCCATCCAAAATAAGATCCTCACCATGGATAACTTAATAAAAAGAGGTGTGATTGTTGTTAATAGGTGTTATCTTTGTATGTCTGAGTGGGAGTCTATTGATCATTTGTTTTACGTATTGTAATTTTTCTGTCTCAATCTTGTTAGGTCTGTTACAAGTGTTTCATATTTATTGGGTCCATCCTCAGTCCATTTTTAACTTATTTGTCCAGTGGCCTTCTCCCTTTTTGAATAGGCATCTTAGGTATATGTGGAAGATCTACCTTCATCACTACTTGTGGCAGATATGGTTGGAAAGGAATCGTCGGGCCTTCTTGGATAAGGTTTCTCAGTCATCCTCTGTCCTGTCAAAAATTTTAGTATATGCTAATGAGAATGCTTGTTTAGTGCCTGCAGCATCTAGACCTCCAAATCCTTTTGAAGCTTCATTAGGCCAGTCATTAAACTTACCTCTCACTGATGGCCTCAATCATCCTCAAGTCTGTCCTAGAACCATGATCACATGGACCCCACCCCCCCTAGGGTGGATTAAGTTAAATTTTGATGGGGCATCTAGGGGCAACCCAGGTGAATTTGGGGCTGGTGGCTTACTTAGAGACCACAAGGGTGAGGTGCTTGTAGCTTTTGCTGAACATCTTGGAGCTCAAACTAACAATGTGGCTGAAGCGAGGGCAGTTTGGAGGAGCCTCAAGGTGGTAGAGAATTATCCAGGGAAACTGTTGGTGGAAGGTGATTCTCTTATTATTATAAATCTTCTAAAGAACACTAAGAGAGCTCCTTGGAGATTTGATGACTACATCCACGAAGCAAGGGCTCTAATTCATGATCGACCTGAGGCCATAATTTTGCATACCTTTCGGGAAGCAAACATGGCAGCTGATAGGCTGGCAAATGAAGGCATTGTAGCAACAAATTTGATCACGTGGACTGAAAATCTTCCTCATGCAGTCTCAATGGTGATAGATAATGAAAAATTTTAGATTGGAAGGCTCAAAGTGGATTTTGTCTTTGTTAGTTCTATTTTGCGTCTTTCTTTTCTGATGGCCATAATATTAGGCTTCCATAGTTTAGTTTGGTTGTATTCTATTGGAAGAGTAGGTCTTGGCCCTTTTTGTTGTCAGTTTAAACTTTTAGGGCTTGGCCTTTGTCCAATTGGTCAGTGGACCCTATTTTGTAAAATGGTTTTGGGTCAACCAGTTAAAACCCGATGTTAATTATAAATATTCTCTTACTTACCAAAAAAAAAAAATATTAGTTTTTCTTACCATCCAAAGACTGATGGAAAAATTGAAAGAGTGAACCAAGTGCTAGAAGACATGCTTTGCATGTATTGCATGGATCAAAAACCCATTGGGAGGATTACTTACATTTGGTAGAATTTACCTACAATAACAAACACCATTTAACCTTAGGTATGGCTTTGTTCAAATCTTTGTATGGCAGAAAGTGCATGACACCATTAAAATAGGATAATATGGAAGATCAAATTATGCTTGGCCCATACATGGTCAAATAAATGGATCCATAGTTGAAGGTGATCAGAGAGAGGTTGAAGGAAGTTGCAGACCATCAAAAAAGTTATGTTGATCTTAAGAGATCACCAGAAGAGTTTTTTGTGGGTGATAGAATATTTCTAAGGGTAAAGCATAAGAAGAGCACAATTAAGTCCACAAAGCTAAATCCTCGTTTTTTTGATCCCTTCAAAATCATAGAGAAGATTAGTCCTCTGGCAGACTGTCTTGCCTTACCACCCAATTTGTCCAATATTCACAACACCTTTCAATATTAAAAACTAACCCGCATAAATCTCCCATCCTGAACATGCAAGGCCAAAAATTCCACTATCTCCACATCCACGTTATACATAAGCAAGTTACACACGTAATGCAAAAAATTAGATATGGTTGCACACATTCCAAGTAATTATGACTTTCCCATCCACAAGCCTTATCCGACATGCGCAACCCCCAAACCCACTCGGTGGCATCCAAAGCATTATAACACATTCCAAATATATATTTTTATTCAATATTCACAATTGCTTATCTACAATATTATCACATTTATATTTTGATTCCCAGCTATAAATCAATGAATTTATGAATAATTTAGTAAAGAGTGGCTCCACATTGTCATTGCCACATAAATTTTAATTTTCCTTTCCTAAGTCAAACAATGAATCATATAAGCATTTAAACTTCATTCCTAATTTACACAAGGGGTGGCTCCCATGCTTAGCATCTTCACTACCAATGGCTCCCATGCTTAGCATATTCATTGCCAATAAAAATATAATGCATCACTTATACATACAATAGCATTTTTCCAAGTGAAGCAAACACAAGTATACCATAGACAAATCATTCATGCAATCCTACATGAAATGCAATTATGGGGCTTTCGTGTACCCCTGAGACGAATCATCATTTCTGTTGGAATTTTGAGTCCCTAAGTCAAAGTTGTCATTGATGTCACCATATGAAGTCATCATTAATGTCAAGGACTTCGAAAAAAAATAAAGTCATCAAAGTTGTCACTGATATCCAAGAAGAAGCTTCAACAATGAAAAAGTTAAAGGCAAAAGGGCTCCATAATATTTTAATATTATATGGGAGCATGAGTTAATATTTTAATTTAATTTTTATAAATAAATATCATTAATACCAAGTTGTGCAATTAGAGAAGGCCCTAACAAAACCAAAGGTTTTATTAAGTTAATTTATAATATTTAAATTTAAATAAATTTAAATCATTTATAAATTAATTCGAGCGTCGACGTCGAATAAAGTTTGAGGAGCACCGACGTGTTTGCATAAAGGTGGAAAGGCTATATATACCATGCCTTAAAGATATTCAAAATTATCCTTGCTTCGAAACGTGATTGCATGCAAATTGTGAAAGAGGAAGCTCATGAGAAAAAAGTGATTTGGTATTTCTTTGTGGTAGCGATTGGGAATAATTTGAAAGCGACGACAAGTTTGGAGCTAGCTGGGTAGCATGGCCTAGTGGCAAGGAGGAATTGGATAAAACATTGAGGCATCGAGAGGCCTCCATTAGAAATGCGATGACAGTGTTTGCATTGTGTTGAAGCGCCAAGGGAAGACGCACATTTTTGTCTTTGGCAGAGAAAGGAAGGTTCATAGAGCACGTGGTGCTCTCCCATTCCCAAGCGAGCGCTTAGCTCGCGCGGTGGTTGGAGCCGCAGCTAAGGCGTTGGTCGTGGGCTGCATTGGGAGTTCGAATCCCTTCCAAGGCAAGGTAATACTTTTGATAATTAATTTTTGATATTGCCTAAGGTTTGGAGCTAAAAGGTTGTTGAAAGGGATTGTTAAATGAAATTTATTTTTCAATAAAGTTTGGAGTTAAAAGGATTGCTAGTTGGAAATAGTTGAAAGTGTTGCTAGTTGGAAATTTGTGTTTGTTGGAAATTGTTTTTGGAGTTATAAGGAGTTTGATTTTATTTTTAATAAAGTATTTAATTGCTATATTTGCATATTGGAGGAGTAAGAATTTAAGAGTGTTTATTTTATTTTTAAAGGGATTTTTGCCAAAAAGATTATTATGAAGGTGTTGGATATTATTTTAAAGTTGGAGTGATAAGGTGTATTTTTTTTGATATATTTTTGTATTGTGATTCATTGAGAAAATTATTATCTTCTAACCCTTGTTGAGATTGGCAAAGAAGTGATTGTGAGTGTGGCAGATTTGTGTGGTTTACTCCTTATCAAGCAAAAGGTATGGACAAATTCTTCCTTAGTTGAGTTGATTGAATGGTTTTTTGAAAATAAGTTTGGAGTGAAAAGGACTTGATTAGGGTTTCCTTTTCAAGAGTGTTTGAGTTAATGCTTCAAGGTTTTCTAGAATAAAGAGTTGTTGTTAAAACCTTGTTTTATGAGCATTGTTGTTGAAGTAAGTTGTTATGCAAAGAACTTGAACTAGGGTTTGAAAAGAACATGAGTATCATTGTTATGTGAAGATTGTTTTATGAGCATTGTTGTTGAAGTAAGTTGTTGTGCAAAGAACTTGAACTAGGGTTTGAAAATAACATGAGTATCATTGTTATGTGAAGATTGTTTTATGAGCATTGTTGTTGAAGTAAGTTGTTGTGCAAAGAACTTGAACTAGGGTTTGAAAAGAACATGAGTATCATTTTTATGTGAGATTTTTTGTTGAGCATGGTAGGAAACATTTTGAGTTGGTGGTTATATGCTTGGACTAGGGTTTATGAGAAAGGGTTGTTTCTTGAGTGATTGGTTGAGTAGAGTTGGTTGAGCCTAGTCAAGTGGTTGTATGAAGTGATTGTTCAAGTTCCATAAAACAAACTATCCTATATTCTGATTTGAGTTGAGAAAGAGTTTGAGCATTGAGTTGAAACATATTTGGTCTCTAACAGAGCAGATTTGGACAAGTTTTGTGTGGACTTGTTGAGCAGATTTGGACAAGTTCTGTGTGGACTTGTTGGGCATATTTGGACAAGTTTTGAGTGGGCTTGTTGAGCATATTTGAGCAAGTTCTGAGTGGACTTGTTGAGCATATTTGAGCAAGTTCTGAGTGGACTTGTTGAGAAGATTTGAGCAAGTTCTGAGTGGACTTGTTGAGCATATTTTGAGCAAGTTCTTAGTGGACTTGTTGAGTATATTTGAGCAAGTTCTAAGTGGACTTGTTGAGCAGATTTGAGCAAGTTTCGAGTGGACTTGTTGAGTAGATTTTGAGCAAGTTTTGAGTGGACTTTTTGAGCATATTTGAGCAAGTTCTGAGTGGACTTGTTGAGTAGATTTGTGCTAGACCAAAGGACTATGTTTAGTGCATATTTGAGACAAAGCTTTGGATGTGACAAAGTAGAGAGGATAGTAGTCTCTATTGGATAGAGATCCAACAGCCAGGGCATTGAGAACATGTTTTATGAGTGGAGATAAGAGTCTTCCGTGGAGAGAGATCCACAAGCCAGTGCAATGGAGGCAATAGTCTTCTAGAGGATCACTAGCCAAAGCAGAGGAGAAAGAGTTATCATGTGGATAGAGACCCATGAACTTGATTTAGGGGATTGATATATCCTTTGGACATAGGTCCATAAATATTGTAATAGGGAAGGATTCCCAAGATATTGATTGAGAAAATTTTAGTAAAAGTTTTTCTTTGTGGAGTAGCCCACATTGGGTGAACCACGTAAATTATGGTGTCTCTATTGTGTATGGTGTTTTGTGCATTGCTTTGATTAATGTTGTTGATATTGCTATCTATACATTGCATAATATTTATTGGGAAAGAAAAGTAAAAAGTGGTCTTATACTATTCACCCCCCTCTCAGTATAAGCTCGTGTTCTTCATTTCCCTACTCACCTTTTCCACTAAGAAACTTATCCATCCAATGCACATACTTGGTCTTGCACATACAAAGGATATTAGCAGTACCATGCTCTAAAGATAAAGGTAGATTTAATTTATTAATCTATCCATAACCAATGGTCGTACAGGGAGGGTCATTGCATTTAGCTTCATCGGCTACAAATATGAAATACTTAAAGGAATTTAAATGGAATTTTTTTTTAGTAGAATTAGTACCTTGTCCTTATGTTTCAGATAATGTAAATACATTTTAGGTATTTTTTGATGACCAACAAATTATAGATTTATTACAAAATATAGATACATTTGAAAAACTATAATTGATGATGGTCAAAGAAATACTATGCTTGAATATTTTGGTGATGAAGAGGGAATAATGAGGCTAAAAAATAATAGAATTCCTAGGGGAATGGTAGAACTTGAGAGGCTATTTTATAACAATCAAATTAAACAATGAATAAATTCTAGAAATCTCGTTGGTACAACAGGAAATGAGATCACAAAATTGAATGTAAGGACTAAAAAAAATTCCAAGTACATTCAATTAGCTAAAACTTGTGATCCCATAATAAAAAAAAACTTACTAAATTTTTCCCTAGGTCTAAGACATTATGGTATGGTCTTATAAGGACTTTAAGATTTTTATTCCAAAGGTTTTTATGCATACTATAATCCTGAAGGAGTTCTGTAAACCTTTTAGATAGAAACAAAGATATGTTAATGCCTTGTTGGAACCTATCATCCTGAAGGAGGTAAAAAAATTATTGAGTGTTGCTATCATTTTTTCTATTAGACGTTCTCCTAGGTAGCTAATATAGTTCCAGTTAGAAAGAAGAATGGGAAAAATTACCTTTGCATGGATTTTAGAAACCTGAACAAGGCTTCTGAAAAGGACAATTATCCTTTATCTTCCATGGATGACATACTACAAATTATAAATGGTTCAAAAATGATGTCTTTCTTTGATGGATTTTTTGGGTACAACTAGATATTGGTAGATAGAGAAAACATAATGAAAACTTCCTTCACAACCAAATGGAGGACCTTTGCTTACAAGAGAATTCCATTTAGATTGATAAACGTTGGAGCCACATTCCAATGTGAAATGGATCATGCCTTCAAAGGTCTCAGGGGTAAGTATATTATTGTATACATGGATGCCTTGAAAGTCTTTTCTAAATCTTGATTTGATCATGTCAAACATTTCAAGTCTATTTTTGAAAAGTGTAGAGAATTTGGTAATTATTTGAATCTAAAGAAATGTGTCTTTGGTGTAACTGAAGGTAAAATCCTTGGGCACTTAATAACTAAAGATGGTATTTATGTGTATCTTGAGAGAGTTGAAGCCATATCAAATATACCCTTTCTCAATTCCAATAAAGAGTTGAAATCAATTTTTAGGAAGATTAAATTTGTTAGGAAAATTATTTCTAGCTTTGCTGAAATAGTCAAACCACTAAATGATATGCTAAAGGAGACTACTCAAATTATCTGGTTGAAAAAAGCCAAAGTGATATTTCAATAGATTAAATCTACTATTAAACAAGCCCTAGTTCTGGTAAGTCCAAATTTTAGTGTATATTTTTATTTGTTCTCTTTTGCTTCTGAAAATACACTTGTTATAATATTAACTTAGTGAAGGAAAACAAGAGAACAATCTATTACCTTCAAAAGTACCAATCTGAAGGGTGATAAATTGAATTACTCTCATTTGGATAAACAAGACTATGTCTTAGTAAAAATGGTTAAATAGTTTAGGCATTATACTTTGAGGAGTAAAACCCATGCCATAGTTGTTGATCCAATTGTCAAGTATTTATTAAGTCAAAATGAATTGGGAAAAATAAGAGGCAATTGGGTTACAATATTACAAGAGTTTGACTTGGAGATTCGACCTATAAAATTAACTAGAAGGATTGTTTTATCCCAACATATTTCTAAGATACGTACAAGGATAAATATTAACCAAATAGACTTTAGGTTGGATGATTGGTATGGAGATATCATACATTTATTAAGATTTGGGAATTGTCCACCCCATCTGAATAGAACTTAGAGAAGAGCACTAAAGTTAAAATTTGCTCATTTTCTACTCAAAGGGGGTAAATTGTATAGAGAAAATTATGTTGGTATATTCTTAAGATGTATTGCTCAGGATGAGGTAAATTAAGGAATGTCTAGTTTTCATGAGAAGTTAGGAGTAGGACATTCTTCAGGTTTGGCTACTGCACACAAAATATTAAGAGCAAACTACTACTAGTCTACATTGTTTAAAGACACACATCATCATGTGAGAACTTATCACCAGTATCAGATATTTGTAGCCAAGCAAGCTAATTGAGCTCTACCATTACAACCTATTATAATAAAAAAACCTTTCATGCAACAAGGGCTTGATTTTATGGGAGTGATAAAATTGAATTCATAAATAAGGTACAAATACGTATTCAGCCACTGATTACTGCATGCTATGAGCTAAAGCAATAATCACAATGAGTACAACCCATGAGGTAATTAAATTTATGGAATCAAATATCATAACTAGGTTTGGGGTTCCTTTACATTTAGCTTGTGATAATGAACCAATATTTCAATCATTAGAATTTGCAAAGTGAGTGTACCAAAAAGGGATAGTCTTCAAATTTTCATCCAATTATTATCCCTAAGGAAATGGATTGGTTGAATCCACAATTTTTTTTTTGATAAATACCATTAAGAAATCTGTTGTAGATAAACCTAGACAATGACACATTATTGAAGTACACACTTTGGGTTGATAGAATAAGACACAAAGAAGCTCTTAAAACTTTGCCATTTGCTTTACTGTATGAGACTAAACCAATAGTTCCAATTTCAATTAAGATGCCTACTTACCAGTTTGCTTTAGACTATTTTAATGATCATGCAGATGCAGAAGCTCGTGTATTAGAATTGATTAATTTGTAGGATGAAAAGATTTAGGTCTTAGAGCATTTTAGTTGGCATTAGGAGATAGTGAAGTGTTGGTTTGATAAAAGAGCAAAAGTGAAGGTCTTCAAAATTATAGACCTAGTGCTATTGTGGGACAAAGCCCATGAAAGAAAGGTAAACACACCAAGTTGCAGCCTTTGTGGATAGGGCCATACCAAATAGTAGAAATTTTGGGTAATAATGCATTTTGTCTATAGGACCTGGAAGGTAATTTTCTAAACCTACCTATGACTGGTCAAATATTTGAAATATTATTTCTTCGTTATTCCATCTACTGCATCATTTCAGTAATCATAAGAGGCCTTTGTACATATGTATATATTATAATAATAAATAAAAAAATTATAGTGTATTTAGATTTTTTTATTAGGTTTAAGTTGATTTTTATTTCCTATGATTTCCTTTTCTTTCCTCTTTTGGGTTTCTGTCTCGGTTTCACAGTTTAAAGCAAGGCGATGTTGATAAAAATTCTGCTAAAGGAGTTAGTGGTGATGCTTGTTATCTAGAATGATAGTAGAGAGGCAGTTTAGATTTTGTACCTTACCCATCGTAGCTATTTTAATCATAAAAGGGTCTGTTATGATGTTTAGTTGGAGAACTTCTAGTGATTCCAAAAAAGTTAGTCATGAGAAGAAAACTATGATTCACAAAAATCATTTTAATTACTCTAAAGAGGCTATTGGTGCCCAAGATAAAATGGCTAATTGTTCATCTATTTGGTTAACAAAATATTAGGGCAAATGCAACTTTTGAATCTCTAGTAAGACTTCTTGGCTATCTGTCTCCTGCAATAAAAAAAAAAAAAGAGAAAGAAGAAAGATAGTTCTACACACAAAAACGAGAGTTTTGTAACAAAAGGAGATAGTCGAGATTTTGAAAGAGGAACTTTAGATATGTTCACCAAGGCTATAGATGCTCCACAATTGTGAACCAAGATCTTAAAATAAAGCTAAGAGTAACTCTTTCAGGGCTATAAATGCTAAACTAGCAATGAAGCTCTACTCAAATAACCCTGTGCAGTCCAAACAGTTTGGTTAATCCTCAGTAAGAATTCTAAGCCATGGTCATCTTAAGAGGAAGAATTTACACACTTGCAATCACACACCAGAGTTTTATTTAAGTGATTCAACCTAGTATGTCCCTAAGAAATTTTGATAGATTAGCAAATTATAGTTATTGAAAAATATTTTGCGGCAAAGTGTGGTACATAATTTTAAACTGTTTTAAAACTAGATTTCTAGGTTCCAAATAGTGCTACTATTTTTCTGCAGATGTTGCCATTTTTTGAGAAGAAACACACCCCATTGATAATAAAATTTTGATCTTTTGATAACTAATTTTCATTTTTTTAGGGAACCTTCTTGAAGTTTTAGTTTTAATTCCAAATTTTGTTTACATCAAGATTTTAAAAATTGCTTACATTAAGATGTCAAAATTGCTTGCATAGAACATTGATTTGATTTGAATTTTTTTGAATATTTGCATGTCAATGGTATTATTTTAGATTAAGTATTTCAAAAAAATTTATTTTCGATGGTTTTTCTAAGGTCTAAAATATTAAAATCAATTTTAGGGTTCTTTAAATTTCATTATCTTACTCTAAATTTGCTTCAAATTTTAAATCGCCATACCTTTTGATAGAAAAATCCTTTTAAAGTGATTCAAAGCCTGGTGGAAATACTGTGAGCTCATATTTATAGTGGTACTAAATTTATAGGATTTTAGACGTGTTTTAATTTCCAAAAATAGTATGTTTTAGTTACAACCAATGATTTTTAAAATGAAATATCTCTTGATCCACAATGATATTTTGAGATATATCAATGGTTTTGAGTACCCATTTGGCTCATTTGAACACATGAAATTTTTTGTAAAATTTGGAACCAAGATCTTAAAATAAAGCTAAGAGTAACTCTTTTAGGGCTATAAATGCTAAACTAGCAATGAAGCTCTACTCAAATAACCATGTGCAGTCCAAACAGTCTGGTTAGTCCTCAGTAAGAATTCTAAGCCATGGTCATCTTAAGAGGAAGGATTTACACACTTGCAATCACACACCAGATTTTTCTTTAAGTGATTCAACCTAGTATGTCCCTAATAATTTTGATAGATTAGCAAATTATAGTTATTGAAAAATATTTTGCGGCAAAGTGTGGTACATAATTTTAAACTGTTTTAAAACTAGATTTCTAGGTTCCAAATAGTGCTACTATTTTCTCGCAGATGTTGCCATTTTTTGAGAAGAAACACACCCCACTGATAATAAAATTTTGATCTTTTGATAACTAATTTTCATTTTTTGAGGGAACCCTCTTGACGTTTTGGTTTTAATTCCATATTTTGGTTACATCAAGATTTTATAAATTGCTTACATTAAGGTGTCAAAATTGCTTGCATAGAACATTGATTTGAATTGATTTTTTTTTAATATTTGCATGTCAATGGTATTATTTTAGATTAAGTCTTTCAAAAAAAATTATTTTCAATGGTTTTTCTACGGTCTAAAATATTAGAATCAATTTTAGGGTTCTTTAAATTTCATTATCTTACTCTAAATTTGCTTCAAATTTTAAATTGCCATACCTTTTGATAGAAAAATCCTTTTAAAGTGATTCAAAGCCTGGTGGAAATACTGTGAGCTCATATTTATAGTGGTACTAAATTTATAGGATTTTAGATGTATTTTAATTTCCAAAAATAGTATTTTTTAGTTACAACCAACGATTTTTAAAATGAAATATCTCTTGATCCACAATGCTATTTTGAGATATATCAATGGTTTTGAGTACCCATTTGGCTCATTTGAACACATGTTTTTTTTTGTAAAATTTGGAACCAAGATCTTAAAATAAAGCTAAGAGTAACTCTTTCAGGGCTATAAATGCTAAACTAGCAATGAAGCTCTACTCAAATAACCATGTGCAGTCCAAACAGTCTGGTTAGTCCTCAGTAAGAATTCTAAGCCATGGTCATCTTAAGAGGAAGGATTTACACACTTGCAATCACACACCAGATTTTTCTTTAAGTGATTCAACCTAGTATGTCCCTAAGAAATTTTGATATTAGCAAATTATAGTTATTGAAAAATATTTTGTGGCAAAGTGTGGTACATAATTTTAAACTGTTTTAAAACTAGATTTCTAGGTTCCAAATAGTGCTACTATTTTTCCGCAGATGTTGCCATTTGTTGAGAAGAAACACACCCCACTGATAATAAAATTTTGATCTTTTGATAACCAATTTTCATTTTTTGAGAGAACCCTCTTGAAGTTTTGGTTTTAATTCCAAATTTTGTTTACATCAAGATTTTAAAAATTGCTTACATTAAGGTGTCAAAATTGCTTGCATTGAACATTGATTTAAATTGATTTTTTTGAATATTTGCATGTCAATGGTATTATTTTAGATTAAATCTTTCAAAATTTTTAATTTTCAATGGTTTTTATAAGGTCTAAAATATTAAAATCAATTTTAGGGTTCTTTAAATTTCATTATCTTACTCTAAATTTGCTTCAAATTTTAAATCGCCATACATTTTGATAGAAAAATCCTTTTAAAGTGATTCAAAGTCTGGTGGAAATACTGTGAGCTTATATTTATAGTGGTACTAAATTTATAGGATTTTAGACGTATTTTAATTTCCAAAAATAGTATTTTTTAGTTACAACCAACGATTTTTAAAATGAAATATCTCTTGATCCACAATGATATTTTGAGATATATCAATGGTTTTGAGTACCCATTTGGCTCATTTGAACACATGAATTCTTTTGTAAAATTTGGAACCAAGATCTTAAGATAAAGCTAAGAGTAACTCTTTCAGGGCTATAAATGCCAAACTAGCAATGAAGCTCTACTCAAATAACCATGTGCAGTCCAAACAGTCTAGTTAGTCCTCAATAAGAATTCTAAGCCATGGTCATCTTAAGAGGAAGGATTTACACACTTGCAATCACACACCAGATTTTTCTTTAAGCGATTCAACCTAGTATGTCCATAAGAAATTTTGATAGATTAGCAAATTATAGTTTTTGAAAAATATTTTGCGGCAAAGTGTGGTACATAATTTTAAACTGTTTTAAAACTAAATTTCTAGGTTCCAAATAGTGCTACTATTTTTCCGCAGATGTTGCCATTTTTTGAGAAGAAACACACCCCACTGATAATAAAATTTTGATCTTTTGATAACTAATTTTCATTTTTTGAGGGAACCCTCTTGAAGTTGTAGTTTTAATTCCATATTTTGTTACATCAAGATTTTAAAAATTGCTTACATTAAGGTGTCAAAATTGCTTGCATAGAACATTGATTTGATTTGAATTTTTTTGAATATTTGCATGCCAATGGTATTATTTTAGATTAAGTCTTTCAAAAAAAAATATTTTCAATGGTTTTTATAAGGTCTAAAATATTAAAATCAATTTTAGGGTTCTTTAAATTTCATTATCTTACTCTAAATTTGCTTCAAATTTTAAATCGCCATACCTTTTGATAGAAAAATGCTTTTAAAGTGATTCAAAGCCTGGTGGAAACACTGTGAGCTCATATTTATAGTGGTACTAAATTTATAGGATTTTAGACGTGTTTTAATTTCCAAAAATAGTATTTTTTAGTTACAACCAACGATTTTTAAAATGAAATATCTCTTGATCCACAATGATATTTTGAGATATATCAATGGTTTTGAGTACCCATTTGGCTCATTTGAACACATGAATTTTTTTGTAAAATTTGGAACTAAGATCTTAAAATAAAGCTAAGAGTAACTCTTTCAGGGCTATAAATGGTAAACTAGCAATGAAGCTCTACTCAAATAACCATGTGCAGTCCAAATAGTTTGGTTAGTCCTCAGTAAGAATTCTAAGCCATGGTCATCTTAAGAGGAAGGATTTACACACTTGCAATCACACACCAGATTTTTCTTTAAGCGATTCAACCTAGTATGTCCCTAAGAAATTTTGATAGATTAGCAAATTATAGTTATTGAAAAATATTTTGCGGCAAAGTGTGGTACATAATTTTAAATTGTTTTAAAACTAGATTTCTAGGTTCCAAATAGTGCTACTATTTTTCCATAGATGTTGCCATTTGTTGAGAAGCAACACACCCCACTGATAATAAAATTTTGATCTTTTGATAATTAATTTTTATTTTTTGAGGGAACCCTCTTGAAGTTTTGGTTTTAATTCCAAATTTTGTTTACATCAAGATTTTAAAAATTGCTTACATTAAGATGTCAAAATTGCTTGCATAGAACATTGATTTGATTTGAATTTTTTTGAATATTTGTATGTCAATGGTATTATTTTAGATTAAGTCTTTCAAAAAAAAATTATTTTCAATGGTTTTATAGGGTCTAAAATATTAAAATCAATTTTAGGGTTCTTTAAATTTCATTATCTTACTCTAAATTTGCTTCAAATTTTAAATCGCCATACCTTTTGATAGAAAAATTCTTTTAAAGTGATTCAAAGCCTGGTGGAAATACTGTGAGCTCATATTTATAGTGGTACTAAATTTATAGGATTTCAGACGTGTTTTAATTTCCAAAAATAGTATTTTTTAGTTACAACCAATGATTTTAAAATGAAATATCTCTTGATCCACAATGATATTTTGAGATATATCAATGGTTTTGAGTACCCATTTGGCTCATTTAAACACATGAAATTTTTTGTAAAATTTGGAACCAAGATCTTAAAATAAAGCTAAGAGTAACTCTTTCAGGGCTATAAATGCTAAACTAGCAATGAAGCTCTACTCAAATAACCATGTGCAGTCCAAACAGTCTGGTTAGTCCTCAGTAAGAATTCTAAGCCATGGTCATCTTAAGAGGAAGGATTTACACACTTGCAATCACACACCAGATTTTTCTTTAAGTGATTCAACCTAGTATGTCCCTAAGAAATTATGATAGATTAGCAAATTATAGTTATTGAAAAATATTTTGCGACAAAGTGTGGTACATAATTTTAAACTGTTTTAAAACTAGATTTCTAGGTTCCAAATAGGGCTACTATTTTTTCGC
The DNA here is from genome assembly GCA_028583015.1 of Wollemia nobilis. Taxonomy (NCBI): domain Eukaryota; kingdom Viridiplantae; phylum Streptophyta; class Pinopsida; order Araucariales; family Araucariaceae; genus Wollemia; species Wollemia nobilis. The sequence continues at coordinate 1,910,748 of JAQPPZ010001946.1, forward strand.
AGATGTTGTCATTTGTTGAGAAGAAACACACCCCACTGATAATAAAATTTTGATCTTTTGTTAATTAATTTTCATTTTTTGAGGGAACCCTCTTGAAATTTTGGTTTTAATTCCAAATTTTGTTTACATCAAGATTTTAAAAATTGCTTACATTAAGGTGTCAAAATTGCTTGCACAGAACATTGATTTGATTTGAATTTTTTTGAATATTTGCATGTCAATGGTATTATTTTAGATTAAGTCTTTCAAAAAAAATTATTTTCAATGGTTTTTCTACGGTCTAAAATATTAAAATCAATTTTAGGGTTCTTTAAATTTCATTATCTTACTCTAAATTTGCTTCAAATTTTAAATCACCATACCTTTTGATAGAAAAATCCTTTTAAAGTGATTCAAAGCCTGGTGGAAATACTGTGAGCTCATATTTATAGTGGTACTAAATTTATAGGATTTTAGACGTGTTTTAATTTCCAAAAATAGTATTTTTTAGTTACAGTAAAACTATTAATAAATTAAAAAAGTACTAATGTTGTAGAATATCATAATACAAGAATTGAAATTATAGGAAAACAATCAGGAAAAATCAAGACCAAGATCGAAAAGAACAAGATAAAGAAGTAGAAGAAGAATATCAAAAAATTCAATAAGAATACAACCAAACAAAAACAAATGATCGAACAAGTACCTAATAGATCACTTACTAAATATTTTCTCTTTATGATTGAAGACAAGATGAAGACCATGGTTAAATATTAAATTCTTCAATAACCAAATAATGTAATACAGGGGGGTGCTGGAATATATTATATTTTTTGGTACATGCTAATGTACCTCCATGGTACCTTTATGGTACATCTGTAAATAATAGATTAGGGTTGAGTCATATTTAGAGTGTGATTTATATTTCACTCTTTATGTAAGTATGGATGTGCAAGAAATGCACAAGTGTCATGTGAGTCAGAGTGCAAGTGTAAGTTAAGTCTATGTACACAAGTATCTTGTATGTATAAGAAAAAATATATAATGTAAAGATGTGCACAAGTATCCAAGGTTAGGTGTGCAAGTTATAGAAGTGTAAGATTCAATTATATGTGTGCAAGTTATAGAAGTGTAAGAGTCAAGTATCGGTGTGCATATGTTATAGTTTCAAGTGTTCATCAAGTATGCAAGTGGCAAGAAGATAATCCAAGAGTCATGAGACTTGGCATATGGAGAGCAATAGTCTAGTACTTGAAGAGTCATATCACTATGGTTATATTATGAAGATAATACTTCTTAAAAAAGGAGAATGATCAAGATCATTATTATCATATAAATTTGTAAGAGAAAAAGGAGTAATAAAGCTTGTATGCATTTTGAGCAATTAATAGTTTAAGTTCTTCATGCATAGTACATGAATGATTCAGTCTATTTACATTTATATTTTAGCATATTATTGAATGCTATTTGATTTATTATAAGCCTTGATATACATATTAATTTGCTCATATTTTTATTTTTATCTTTATATATTGTGGCTATTATATTGGGTCCTGTGGAATATAACCTATGATATTTTGTGGTAGTATAATGCTTAAAAATCCACCGCTTTCATATCTTCTATAACTCTCTATTATGCTATAAAATACTAAAACAACCTCATACCCATCAAAACCTTGTACTTTATTGGAACCCTCTTGACCATTCATTGTTGAATTGAAATCCAAGGATGGACTTGTACAAATTGAGGCCAATGGAAGACCTAGTTTCATGCTAGATATTTTCCCTTGAATTTTATCAGTGCAACCTCTCCGCCTAAGAGTGGAAGGTACTTCTATCAAAATAAGGGCTTATCACTAGCAATATGTCTATTTTGATAATAACAACACTTATATTGCAATATGTGGTGGTGTTCCTACATATTTGAAGTGTTTTTAAGAAGAGGTTCTTGCACCATATTAATGTCATGCCCACTTTTGTGAGATTGGTAAAACAATTCCAACAAGTAGAGTGTTTTAGTTCCATTACCTAATTAGAGTATGAATTCAAGATGCTTATCCCTAATATAAAGGAGACACTTCTTATGAAACTTGATTTCCAAAGAGGATGCAAGTATTTGAGACATTTAGATACCCTATAAGGAATGGACATTGTAGTATACTCAGTAAAAGAAGCCAAGGCTACCATATCCAATGAACTTAAATAATTGCCTCCTCCATATAACATTGGTATTATTTTACTACACAAAATTTCATAATAAATTAACCTAGGTAAATTTTCTCCCTATTCTTACCATCCACAAACTATTGAACTAAAAGTATCTTGTATTTCTACCATGTTTGAAGCTCACAAGCCATATCAATATATATAAGAAAGATATATACCTTGTTTGAAATTAAAAACTTTAAGGATGTTACCTAGCAATGAATTTGTTTCATTTTCTTTGATTCAATGAATGCCAAACTGCAAACTCGATAAAATATTTTTCCAAAATGCATCCTTTATCATGTCTAGTTATTTCTATACATATTAGGTATTCATTTAAGGTTGGGTACTTCTTGTATATACGTTACAAATACCATTTATTATAAGATGTCATTATGTACTGATCATTTAATTTTTGATGTAGACTTTCTGAGTTTGGAAGCTTTTGGTGTATGAGTTGACAACGTGATTCTTGAAATGAAAGTCTTTTTTCACATTTGGTTAATTATACATTGCTAGTTTTTATTGAGCAATTTTAATTTTTATATTTTTAATAAGATCCCATTTAACAATTAATTTTTTAAGAAAAAAATGGGATTGAAATGGGCCCACCCATATTGCATCATCACCAAAGAGTGGTATTACAAGTTGGCTATTTAAGCATGTATATTTTTGGCAAGATTCGAACCTCAATCTCCTTTGTCAAAGTCCAAGAATCTAACCAGTTGAACTAATGCCATTGAATTAAAAATTTGAATTAAAAACCCAGGTTTTTATGAGGGGTACCAACCCCCTTATACCAAGGTTTGAAGTTGGATCTTTTGAATGAAAACCCAAAGACATACCACTATGATATCCCTCATGGGATTCCATTCAACAATTATAGTTTGGCTTATGAATTATAGTTTTAGATTAATTTACTTAATTATAGTTTTACATTAATTTAATTAATTTATAGTTTTAAATTAAATGTTAAGGTTTACTTATGGCATTTGAACTTTGGTTTATGATAAAACACTTTTCACACCCAACCATTTACCCTAAATCCCAATGGATAAAATGTTAGTGTTTATCATGTAACTCAACCTTAATTTAAGTGTAAAATTCTTCACTCTCGATGAAGATCAACACCGTGATTGGCTAAATTATTTGCTACATGATTTCCTTCTCTATGAATATGCTCACACTTCAAGAGAGTGCTTCCAATAATAGATGATGAACATCATCAATGATATTATTTTTTATTCAATTTCCACATCCATTTTTGTTGATAGCATTAACGATAAATTATGAATCCCCCTCAATCGAAATATATTTCCATCATTTTTCTATTACAATTTTAATCCCTATAAAAAGTGCCCTAGCCTTTGCATAGTTATTAGTTGAAGTTCCATATGATTCTAACTAAGGATAATTTCACCTTCATTATTTCAAAAAATATCACCTCCACCTGATTTTCTCAGATTTCCTTTAAAAACACCATCAAAATTAATTTTGATAAACCTAATTTTTGGACATTCTATTTTACCCTAAATCAAAGTAGATTTTTTGTTTTAATTCTATTATCACATATGACTTTGCCATGTATTTTCAAATCTTATAACAAAGTTATTACCACCTCTTTTTCTACAAATGAGACTTCTCATGTTGAACACTATATCTATTAGCATTCTACAAAAGAAGCAATAATATAGTTCCAAAATTAGACTTAATTTTGAGATTTATTTTTAAAAATTCTATTATTCTTTTCAAGTCATAAATTCTAATAAATAATGGCAAGATCAATTCTACACATAATACATAATGATTTAGCTTTGAAATAATTAATCCAACATTTCATTAACTCTTTTAATGTTGATGGGGCTACCTAATATTTTCATATTTTTAGAAAAGTAACCCCAAATAGTGTGAGCAAAGGAAAAATGAAGAAGTAAATGATCTAATATTTCTAAATCCTTCTCACACAAGGCACATCTGAAACTCCCATGACATCCTCTTCTTTGTAGACTCTCTCCTATAAGAATCTTACTTTGAACTTCTAACCAAAGGATTGTTGAGGCCTTAGGGAGAGTCTCTCATGACCAAAAATTCTTCCAAGGAAAATATTTTGGAGTAGAAAATTTGATTGCTCTAAATCCTCATATACCAACTTGATCGAATATCCACCATTTTTTGATAGATTCCAAAAAATCCCATCCTCATGTAAAAATTGACAACTAAAATTCTTGAAGTATCTTTTGAAGTTCATCTGCAATTTGTTTGAGTTCATCTCCTTTAACCATGTTACTAATATAAATCCATAATTTGGAGTTGTTGCTCATATTGATATGGTCTTTGAACTTTAGACCTTTACAAGATAGGCATGCCCGAGCCAATGGTTGCCATTTTGAGTCAGATATAAGAGGATAAGGCTTCAACCAAGCATCAAATAAAAAAATTTCACAATCTCCTCATTGAATAACCATCTAATATATTTATTTATCAATTGCAAACTATTTGATATTAATTTTCCATTTTGATTATCCTTTAGGTAGGGTTATTTTCCTAATTTTTTTTTCATAAATAATAGGGTTTTGAAAGGGTTCCAAAAACTTTACAATTGGGTCAAGGAGAGGATTTCCATAGAGAGAGGGTCTCCACAGAGAGAGGATCTCCACAAAGAGAAAATAGAATAAGATATGATTCTAGTAGGAAAATATCACATGAATAAAAAGCGAGACCATCCTATGCAACACAAACTAGAAATACTGACTTATGGGATCTCAAGATAAATAAATATTAACAAAAAAATTAAAAAACTAGCTAAAGGGAGCCCAGGCCAACCAAAAATTAAAAACTTAATTAAAAAATTGGCTTGTGGTAGCCTAGGATAAACCTCAAGAGGAGACACCCATCTAACATGGGAGAGTAGGCAAAAATAGATTTAAAATTTAAAATTCAAACCTACCCAAAATGGCTCAAGAAATAAAGACTAGCTGGCATAGTTTGAAACAAGGCATACCACCCAAAAAAAAAACCCAACATGAAATCAAAACCCAGAAACCTGCCTAGGAAAACCAGAAAACTACATAAGATGAAAAACCTGTCTAATGGAATCCTGGGAAGAGCATCTAAAAATAAATATTTCCATTAGCAAGACACTGATGCAAAATTTAATAAGATCTAAGAGCCCATATGTAGCAAAATATCTCATCCATAAATGCTTGAGAAGAACTCAAACCTGCCTAGAATGACTAGGGAAGCTGTAAAACCTGTCTAGGAAGGTACGAGAAACCCACACACTAATTCAACAAGGAAAATCCTGCCAGAAGTGCCAGCTTGAAAATATAAAAGCAACAAGTTGAAACCTCTTCATGCCATGAGGTCTCGCTACAACGGATATGAAAATTATAGTTGAAGGTAAGAAAGCCCCCAAAAATTAGTCCATTGTGGCACTTTATGATTGGAAGGGATCAAATCACCAAGGATTGTCACTAAGAGATCAACTATAGCAGTAAACACGCATGCAAAAGACCCCCTCCAAATAAAAAAATTGCATAGAGGAAATCCATTAGACAACCCACTGAGCAAGGACACTAACTAACCCCACCCATAGCCCATCCAAAAGATATCTATGAACTCCATCACCCACATTCACGTGAGAAACCAGGGCCTAAAATGTAGTAGGGAAAGAGACCACAGAAGTCCCAATATAGACATGAAAACATGCTTCAGAAGGACCGCACCATCCACAACCAAAAATCACTTCATTGTAGATGATAAAATTGTGGCCCTTTCCTAAGACCAAGAAAAAAGTAGAGAGCAAACCCCAAGCTGAGATAGCACATGCAATCAATGTATCAATAAAACTTGTATATTTTTGAAGTACTATCTTTTCCCAATTCTTTCCTTAATCTTTGAATAATATACAACCAATATTTGCCCCTAAGGCCAAACTCATAAGTCTACAATTTCATAAGCCTATTCCTCCAATATTATTTCTTTTGAAAACCCTATCACATTTACAAAGAGAAAACCTACATTTTTCCTTGCATACTTTTCAAATAAAGTATCTTTAAATTTTATCAAATTTTGATGCTATACCTATAGAAATATTGAAAGTGACCTCATATAAATAGGGATGGATTGCATTGTAGTCAATATGAGTTGTAGCCTTCCATCCATGGTTAAGAACTTACCTTTCCAACCTATCAAACAAGCTTTCATTCTATCCAAACAAGAGATCCAAATATTATTTTTATTTCCTTTATGATACAAAGGGATACCCAAGTAGGTTGATGAAATTTTTTCAATTTTAAACCCTAACATATCCATAAAAATATGTTTTAAATCTAGGATATTTTCAATGAAAAATATTTGATTTTATAGTATTAACTAATTGTCAAATAACCTTCTCATAGCATGATAATATTGATTTAAACTCCATAACCTCATCAATTGAGGGATGGCTTAGAAGAAAAGTGTCATCAACAAATTGGAGATGAGATTTGAAGGGACCATTTTTTGCAACTTGAATATCTTTGATTTTTCCTTCTATTTTTACCTTTGAAAAAACTCTCCCTAATACCTCTCCCTAACAACATTTAATCCATTCACACCAACTATAATCAAAACCATATTTTTTAAGAATATCATGTAGAAAACTATAGGAAACCCTATCATATACTTTGCTCATATCTAATTTCATAAGTGTACCTATCTTTTTCATGGAATGAAGAGAATGTATGGCCTCCTGTGTAATAATTATACCATAAAGAATTTTTTTACCACAAAAAAATCATCTTGTTCTTTAAAATAGCATAATCTAGAATGTCTTTCCACTTGTTTACTATAATTTTTGAAATGATCTTGTAAATCATATTACAAAGGCTTATTGAAAAATAATTATCAAAAAAAATATTATCTTGCCTTTCTTGGAAATAAATGTAATAAAAGTGGTATTGATCTCACTTATTATAGCCTTATTTTTTTTGGGCCTTTCCAATTACAACTAACATATCACTCTTTAATAAATCCTAAATATTTTGAAAGAGAAAATTGCTTGATGTAGCTCCATATTATCTTCTTCATCAAGCTTTCATTTTTTCTTGTGTGATAATTGATGGAGTATATTGCAAAAGATTATTTTATGCCTGCTTATCCTACCCAATATTTGATAAAATATTTTTAAAATAATTATTTGCTTCCTTATATCTTCTTCTTCCTCAAATTTTCTTCCATTTGGAATTAAAATATGTTTGATGTGATGATTTTTTGTTTTTGTTTTTGTTGTAACATGATTTTTTTTTTGCATTTCTATCTCCTTCCTAGAGCCATTTATCCTTATATATATTGAAATATTGAAAAATAAATTATATCAATAGAAGCTGATTTACAAAGTAAAATGAGTCGGACAGGAAATAAGGGAGAAGGAGGAGCCTCCTCCAATCCCTCCTGGATCAAAAATTACCCATACATCTAGTAAAAATGCTATCCTCATCCTCAATATCTATCTTAGTATGGACTTTTATTGGTTTTGAATTGTTGTGGAAAATTTTGATATCCTTAAAATATGGTTGTCACGCTACCAAAATTTTTAGAATAACAACAATATGCAAGCTCTGGTGGACTTGCCACTTAGACCTATATGGGGGCTTAAATCAAATTCATGAAATATTAGTTCAGGTCTGGATACCCTAATAAGAGCCTAATTAAACATGGATGTTCTATCCTTTTAGCTCTTCTAGATCAGATGGGTTTGAATCAGCTTTAAATGATGACCAAGCTTAATATAACACTTCAAGAATGCAGACCGATGCCTTATCCATTGGGAAATCATAGCAATAATTTAGATCTTTATGAAAATATTGAAAAGAGAAAGAGATAACTGGTTTATTTACATACATTTGAATTACGTAATGGATATAAATATTTACCAGTAAAAGAAAACACTATTCATATGTTCAAATCATGTAACACATAAACAATCTATATATTTACACAACAAATTTGTAAGAAGGATGAGACCCATATTTGTATTAAATATCATATAAAAGTTACAATAAATATCTGGAAAAGTGCCAAGGATTCGATGAAACTCAAAATAATGGTTCTTTCCATTAAAATAATGTACTATAAGAACACAACTCTCAATCCTAATGAAGTTGTAGAATGGTCTAAAGAGCATATATATTATACTATTGCAACATAATAAGCCAAATAAAAGGAAACAACCTATGTATAACCAAATTTGAAAGAAAGTGAGCCTCCTTTGTATTAATCATTGATAAAATGGATTGCATATACATCCCTCCAAGGGATACCAAATGATACATGTTTACAATGGTGTCTAAGCCCCTAAATGGGGTTGATATACTTTAAGGGCTCCTTAGATCTCCACCAACTTTGCGTGAGGGCTTACTAGGAGGCCTTCTCCATTGTTAAGAGGAACTGATCTTTGAAAGTGTTTTAAAGCTTGAAAGGATCTGTCACCTACGTACAAAAAACAACAAAACACATCAAATGCATAAGAGGCCTCTCATGATGAGTCTATTATTCAAGAAATGCAACAAATGAGGTCAATACTTGAAAGAAAGCATAAAACATGCAAATATGCTTATGAAATTATCAAAAGAGTTCAAAGCATGGATTAAAATTGATAGGTCTAACTAATATTGCTTGAAATCTAAAATACAAAGCATGAAAGAAGCTAATCCATGAAACCTATAAAAGGAAAGCATGCATGATGTAAATGAAGGTAAAACTACCTAATATGCTACTAATTAACAAAAACAATTGCTGGAATAATACTAATCTATGATAGATTAACCTAAATACACAATCAAAAATAGAAATCTATGGCTAAAATGGAAGAATAAGGGCATCAAACCCTAGCTACAGGTGCTCATAGTAGTTGGATCTATTAGTTGTGGTTGACAGCCGCAACTAAGATTGTGGGCCACTACTGAAAATAATGGCCATAGGAAAAGACTTCTTTCTCTTAAAACCAAGGTTGGAAATACTCAAATCCTCCAAGTAATTGATGATCAAGGGTAGCCTTAGTGTCCATACATAGATTGATGATTGAAATTATTTGAATTCATGTTGGATTGGTGTGGAATGATGAGGTTTGTTTTACAAGCCTTTGGAAGCTCCATTGTTGAAAGATAGGTGTCAAACTAGAATTTGGCAGCATATCCTTACTCTTCACAAGGTGCAATTGGCTCTCCAGTTTGGTAGGGATTTGTTACAATAAAATTAGGATCATTTTGGCCTCTTTGAGGGGTCTATAAATAGACTCCCCAAATCCCAATCTTGGCTTCTCAAGGAAGCCAAGATCAAGAATTACCAGGTTGGGGCAGTTGGATGGAACCTTCTAGAGGATTCACAATCCATAACCACTTGAATTGGTTGTAAATGTTGTTGGAACAATCGATTTAGCTCGGCTCGAGAAGCCAAGATAGTTATAGGGCTAGCCACAACTGCTCAACGCGAATAGGATCCTAGCCATGGTTGTCAACTATGACTGAGATCTTAACTACTAATGTCATTAGTGGCTAAGGTTGAATAGGTCTAAGATGCCTAAAATGAGTGGTTAGAACCACTACTTAGACTTGGGAGGGTCTAAGGTCATTCATATGGTTTGCAAAGATTCCCATATGAGTAGTCTCCTAAACATGACGTATTTTAGGTGTCTACAGATGTCCCTCTTAGGATGCGTTGTGGGAAAACACAATGTTGAGCAAAAATAGATCACCTAAAGTCATGTTGTGGTTGATTGATGATCATTGATCTGATCAACGTTAGATGCCCTAATCCTGCAAAGGACACACATCTTAGAATAATTGCTTCCAACGGGATGGAAGGCTGAACTTGAAAAAACTTTGGACATGATCTACAAAGGCCAAAAATAGATTATTCGACTGACAATGATCGAAGAGCAGAATGCCAAAATTTTAATTTCCTTTGTTTGCTTTTTGCCCCTGTAAATGGAGTAAGCTTGTGATAGGTGTTAGCAATGATTCGTAATACAAACATAATTTACATGATTGAGTGATCCTTCATTGATTTTGATTATGAATTTTGACATTATGACTACCCCCTCAAGCAACGAGTCGATGAGAAAAGGACAAGTAATGAAAGCGATGAGTCGCTTGACCAAGATGAATAATTTGGACTATTCAAGACTTTTGTATTTTGTTACATTGCAAGGCTTATTACAGCCATGATTTCAACTGTTAATAGTAATTGTACATCTCTATACCGTGGAGTAATCTGACCTTAATGGCCTTCTTAGGGAATAAAGATGATGGCAATTCCATTTAAGATTGTGTTAAATCACTGTGTTTGATGATCTATTAAAAATATCTTAGAAGAAATAAAACGAATACCTCGTTCCCATGGGGTAGTTCGATCACCATGTACTTCTTTGGGATTGAAGTGAAGATATTTTAATTTAATGATGACTAATTTGACCCAAATGGCCTTATGGTTATTTAGTCATCTCACCAGATTGTATGGAGTGCAAGTCGCTACAACTGCCAAGTGTGTAGAATATATAATTGGATACAAGGCTTAATTGAGATTTTGTTGTTATTTGATTGTTTTTGTGATTTTATGATTTATGATGATATTTCATAGAAGAAAAGAAATGAATACCTTGTTCCCATGGAGCAGTCCAACCGTCATGGACTTCTTGGGGATTGAAGTGAAAAAATTTCAATTTTATGATGAATAATTTGGATCAAATGGTCTTATGATAATTTACTCATCTTGACGGATTGTATGGAGTGCAAGTCGCTACAACTACCAAGTGTATAGGGTAAATAAATAGGTACGAGATGCACTTGAAATTTTATGTATGTGATGTTTTTTTAATTTATGATTTTGTGATTTATGATGAGATTTCATTGAAGAAAGGAGATGAATACCTCATTCTCGTGGGGTCATCCGATTGCAATGGCCTTCTTGGGGATTGAAGTGAAGATATATCAATTCGTCCATGAATAATTTACCTCAAATGGCCTTATGGTAATTTACTCATCTTGTAGGATTGCATGGAGCACACATCATTGCAACCACCAAGTGTATAGGGTAAATAACTGGATATGAGGCACATTTGAAATTTGTCGTTATTTGATTGTTTTTGTGATTTTGTGATTTATGATGAGATTTCATAGAAGAAATGAAATTAATACCTTGTTCCTTTGGAGAAGTCCAACCACAATGGTCTTCTTGGAGATTAAAGTGCAGAAATTTCAATTCATCCATGAATAATTTGGATCAAATGACCTTATGGTAATTTACTCATATTGTCAGATTGCATGGAGCACAAGTCGTTGCAACCACCAAGTGTATATAATAAATAACTGGATACAAGGTGCATTTGAATTTTGAATTATGTGATTTTTTGTTATTTTTGCAATTTTTGAAAATTTTGGATCGATGAATATTTTTTATTATCCATTTTGAAGCTCTTCATGATTTGAGTTTTGGAGCATTTATTGTTGTCTGCTAGCCATGGTTGTTAGTTGTAGCTAGTTTTAGCAATTTTCCTAGCCATTTTTGACAACACAGATCGATGTTTAGACAAATTGCACTCACGAATGATAGCAACGACTAAGGGCCAAATGAGAAATATAAAAGTAAAATTACATTTTTTACTTTTCATTATTTCTTGTTGATAAAACTTGATAGTGAGAGCTCTGAGGGGAGAGGTAGAAAACTTGACCCGAAACGCTTGCAAAACCACTACCTACCACCATGGTAGACCAACCTGAGGCTTCGACTTGTGGTGGAGCTAGTGCTTCTAAGGTAGAATATCGATCTCTCTCTTGTGTAATTTGAAATTTTAAAATGAACCACACTAATTAATGGCTTAAATGAACCCAATTGAACTGGTTGGTAATGAACCTCACCCTGGCTTAAGATTAGCTCTAGATTAGCTTAGGGGATGGGTTTTAATTTTGGAAACTTGTTTGGGGTGGGAAATGACCCTGAAAGGGATCATTCCCATAGTCGTGGGTGGCAACCGCGACTCCCAATTTGCCAATTGGAGGCCACGGTTGTCAGTCGTGGCTAGGTGCAAACACCAAGGGTCAAAAAATTAACTATTGGAACTAGCCGAGATTGACAAACACAGTTACAAATATTAACAGCGGCTAAGCAACTTTAGAAAAAATTGATTAAATTTTTTATTTTTTTGAATTTTTTGCTTATTTTTTATTTTTTTGAAATTTTGAAGTGCTTTTTTTATTTTGTTTTGAAATTTTGACTTATTATGCACCGTGTTATCTTCCCTCTAGACCTTGAATGTGGCCTAACTTGTTACGGGTGTTGTTGCCTCAGTTGAGTTGAGTAGACCTACATTGGTTTGGGGCCATGTGCCTCAACTACATCTTGAGACTACTTACCATTAGAACAAACCAAGCGTACATGACTCCTTTATCCCATAGCTGGGATGCATGAGCTAATAACTTTCATATTTTGACTAGGGAGATGATGGTGACATTGGAGGATGTGTACCGTGTATTCAGGATCCCCATAGATGGATAGACCATCACTTCTTTGCCTACCACATTGAAGACCATCATATTCCAGAGGGTTTTTAATGACAAGCATGATGAGGCACTAGAGGATATCGAGCATGATAGGGTACCAGTAGATTACTAGTATAAAGTAGATGTCTTGTCATGGTTCCATTCCATGCTCATGCATATCATCTACAATGTAGTCCTACCAGATACATTCAGAGTGAGGTTCCCTTGGAACCTCTTGGCCATAGTATAGGATCTGGTTAGGAGCATGATGGATCAGTCGTTCATACTATCATGGGAGGGTGCCCTCCTTATGCATCTTTACAACAAGATCTATTGCATCACACAATGGGAATGAGCAATAGTAGGGTGTAGTTTCCTATTATAAATATGCACATGGAAGCATATTTAGATAGACTGCCTAGGAGGACTACCACTGGTGATTATTTAGTGCTTGCCACACAGTGCTGTGAGGCTTGCTAGCCATAGGAGTTAGAGACTTACCACAATATATCTCATGTGGGAGATCTTTAGTATTACATGGATCGATTGATAGGGCGACATGCCAACCAGATCATATGGCACCCTTACTTAGACTACCCAGCATGGGAGGATACCGACTACTACTAGAGATGGGCTAGGCACGATCGCTAGATCATTAGGAATAATCTTGATGTGTGGGATTTTTTCCACTTCTCTCGAGTAACCAAATAGTTTAGGATATGATAGGACATTTGAAAGGAGCCAGTCCTCTACCATCACCTTAAGGTGAAGATATAGCTACCATGATCTTAGGTGATAGCACTGATTGAGGAGGATGACACCATAAAGAACACAAGGGATGTAATTGTTGGGATAACTCTAGATTACAATGCCTGGTGGACTACTAGACTATGGTATGGTGGTGGTCCCCTTGGTAGATCCAGGTATGGTGAGGCTATAGAGGCTGCTTTCGATGACCCACATAGGTAATGAGTTTACTAGAGGACAAAGGGGGATTGGGGACAGGTAGCCACTCCATATGAGGAGGCACAAGATGAGGATGAGGATGAGGAGGAGCCTAATGATGAGATGTCTTAGCTATGGGCCCAGATACATGGCCTGCAGGCACAACTATAGATAGATCAGTAGTAGATTATAGAGAGGAATACCTCTATTACTATCCTATAAGTTTAGATGAGTGCACTATAGGCACAAATTACAGTAGGGTAGACTCAATGGTAGGGATATCAAGAGAAGAGGGTTTCTCTCAAGGCACAGGTTGACATCACCAATATAGAGGTAGAGAAGATCAATTCATAGCAAGATCTTGTACAAGTACACCTGGATCTTCAAACTGAAGAGCAATATACGCTCAAGGTGATGATAGGGGTCCTCTCTACCTCATAGGTTATACCATATATGCCAACCCCTCATGGATAGGCATTTGTAGGGACATCTACTATAGGTGATGTAGCAACATTATAGGTACAGGTGGCTAGGCTATAGGTTTTGGTCAGCCAGTACAATGTTGGGCGCAAGTCTGATGGTGCATACATCAAGTAGTTGGAGGGATAGATTGCCATGCTAGGGGGTACTCTACCTATATGATCTACTACAAGAGGATCACACATGATTAGGCAAAGTGAGTCTGGGTAGTCCTTCATGTAGTCAAACCATAGATCATGGGCCATATCAGAGAGATCAATGAGCACTAGCTCAAGGTAACCTCATAGAGAGTGAGTTGAGGTAGGAGGTGACTCAGATGTCATAGGTCACTCATGATTGTATCTTGATGACACTATCTTATTTTTGAGTATAAGTTCTGAGGACCTACACTATTGTAGCCTACAGGTATTTTGTACCTCTTGTATACATTTTGACACACACACACACACACACACACACACACACACACACACACACACACACACATATATATATATATGATATTTCAGTTTGATTATGGTTCATTATGTGTGTTATTTTATTGTTTTATATTTATGTGATGCACATGGATGCAATGCTTATATGATGTATTGATTGATACTATATGGATGCGATGTATTGATGAGGTGCACTAACTAGATGATAGATGTACAATTAGATGCTATGATGTACATGTATGGATGCACTATGATGTTGGGTACATATATGGATGCACTACTTATTGTTAAATGCATGTTTAATTTGTTTCAATTATTTATGCATTTAATTTATGTGATGTGATATGATATATGATGTGGAATGTAATGCATTAATTATGTGATGATAATCTAATGTAAATGAACCTGTATTCTTTAATCACTTAAAACATAAGGAATAAATGTAATATACGTTTAACAAACTAATGGATGACACCACAGAATGTATAAAAATCATGAATGTAAATGATAACTCTTATCATAAGAATTAATCATTTAAACACCCATATGTAAAATGAGATGATGTGAGATGTGATGATTTGTTGCTATGAGGGATTTTTGAGGTTTTCCATGAGACTCAGACACCCTAATTGATTAATCAAAAGTTGTATAATGACTATACAGGAATCCTGATAGATAAAATTTTTTGTTATGAAGACCCAAATACTCATTATCCCTGTGTGTGTAAATAAATATATTAGATGAGACATAATACTACCTCATTATTAAGTAGGATTCATTCAGCCCATTACTGTAATGATGATCATCCAATATTCATCATGATCCTGAGTTTGGATGTGGTTGGACTAGACTAATAGGCAATACAGACCACCTAAAGCTAGCTCATTTGTGAATTGCTTAGAACTATCCCAATGCCAAGCAAGATTCATTCAACCCATTGTTATATTGGGGATAACTCAATGGCTTTGAGTATTGAACATTCCAAGGATTCAATATTTTCACCCCCTTATTTTCTTCACATTTATTGGGATACTTGCTCATGCTTAGTGATGAAAATCACTGTTTATTTATATTTTTTTTAAGTAAGGTATTTTTATTTGATTTTGGGATTTGCTTATTTTATATGAAAACAAGGGTTTTCTTTGGATAGGGGGAGCTTGTCCTTTTTCCAATGATCAACACTCTAGACCATGCACATCACAAAATGAGCAAGTAAAACCTTTTTCTTAAGGTGACTAGGACCACTTTATAGTGTTCATCTTTCCTTGTCCAGACTAGGATTGTTAATGTGTTTACTTAGTGAGGGTATTTTGACATATGCTAGGTGCTATCAAAACTAGACCTCATCTCCAAAAGAAAAGTTAGATTTCTAAAAAAATTGAGAATATCACTAGGTATGGTTGAATGACTGAAAAACCCTAGTATATTCCTTATAGCAATAGGAGGGGTTGTGTTGAAAAACACAATTACTCACAAGGGTGATGGATGATGATGATGAATAGATGCATGATTAAGATACAAACGTGGTGTCATTTGTAAGGTTGTAAACATAAACTATCTTAAAAAAAATTCAATGGATGAAAATGCCTAAATGCAATGCAATTAAGCGAATGCATGTGATGCAAAATGAAAATTCATAATGCAAATGTTTTTGTATATTTGATGTTTTGCAATGTTTTTGGATTTTATTGCTATTTGCTTTGTTTGGATTTTGTGTTTTAAATTGTTTTTGAATTTTTATTTTTATTTGTAAAATACCTTAAGATGAAGAATATTGAGAGGTTCTGGCTCTTCAACACCTTCAAGCGATGTTAGGTGATAAGTTACAGGTCCTATCTTCTCTAATATAATATATGGACCTAACCAATTGGCCACAAATTTGTCTCGTATGTGTGGCAACAGGTTTGAGTTCTATTGGTTTTCTTTTAGCACAAGATCCCCAACTTCAAAGTCTCTCAGGTGGACTTTATTATTTTAAGCTCATTTTAGGTGTTCCTGACAAACTCGGAGATGCTCAAGGGAATTCATGCAACGTTCATCAAGAAGCGTCAATTGGTCAAGGTGAGCTTGTCACACAGTGTCATCATCGATGAACTCTTTCAATGCAATGGGTAAGGTTGGAATTTCCAATTCCAAGGGCATAATGGCCTCAGTTCCATATACTAGTGAAAAAAAAGGTTACCCTAGTGGGCGTATGTATACTAGTTCTATAAGCCCATAATGCAAGGGAAAACTAAATATACCAATATTTGTGGTTTTCTTGAACAGTCTTCTTTAAGATTACTACCAATTTCTTGTTAGAAGCTTCTACTTGCCCATTTTATTACATATAATATGGAGTTGTAAAAATGTGTTGTATAATATTCTTGGACGTTAAAGCCCTTGTAGTTTTGTTTTTGAATGACGTTCCATTATCCGATATTATCTTGGATGGGATCCCAAAATAACATATGATATTATGGAGTATGAACTCTACAATACATGCTCCTGTCATTATTGTCAAAGGGATTTCTTCCACCCATTTAGTAAAGTACTTAGTGGCTATTATAATAAATGTGTGTCAGCTCGATGACAGGAGAGATATTACCAATTAGATCTAAACCCCAGTAAGAAAATGGCCAAGCTACTTGGATGGTCTATAAGGCTTGTGATGGCAAGTGCATAATATTATCATGATGCTGATATTTGATGCATTTCTTGATACATGTGCAATCCTTCTCCATAGTGGGCCAATAATAGCCCATTCGAAGGATGTGCTTGATGATGGCCATGCTGCTAAAATGGCCACCACATGTACCATCATGAGCTTGTGATATTTCCCAAGTTGATTCTTGAGGCTCAAGGTAACAAAGGAGAATTCAATCATAGCTATGATGATACAAGATATCTCCTAGCAAGATATACTTAGTCACTTTCTGCTTAAATGTTTGTTTTACAGCATACGATAATCCCTATGCGATTATTCCAAGCTTAAGAAAATTGTGTAATTATGACATCCAATCTTGATAAGCAACAACTTCAACTGACTAAATGACATGTTACCACTATAGTTTGACTTGTACAAAATTTTATTGGAAAACAACCTTATGGAGAATAGTGGTACTATTATCTGCATGACCCTACGACAACAAGGATCCCCAAGGCACCTTTTTTATAAAGTCTAGCTTTGTAGAACCATTCATGGGTTGGTTCTATCTGAATCATGTTGATTGATTCTTGATTATTTTGTGCCTCATATTGTATCATGGATTTCTATGGCATTTTCACTTGAATGGTAGTAAAGTCAATAGACGAATTCTGAGGGATTAAAGATCCCAAATATACCATGGTGTCTACAAATCTATTGGATGTTCGAGGGATTGCCTCGATGTCATACCATTCTAGCTTGGCTAATTAAGTGTCCACAAGTTCTTTATATACCTTCAATATAGAACATATACACTGATATATACCCTTAACTTGATTAACAATGAGCAAGGAGTCGCAAAAGTTATTTAGCTTTTTGATCTTCATGACAAGAACTATTTTGAGGCCTAAGATTAAGGCCTCGTATTCAACGTTGTTATTTGTGCAAAAGAAATTAAGTTTAAATGACAAGGGTATTAGAACACCTTGTGGCATGAAAAACATAATTTATGCACCACTCTTGTGCTCATATTTGGAACCATCAAAGAACAAGGACATATCTGCTTGATTATCAGGTTCTTCAGGTTTAGGCAACTTTGATAATGCAAAGATTGCATCATCGGGAAGCTCTATGACAAGAGGCCTATGATCCTGAAGAGGAGCCTCTGCTAGTTGATTTGCTATGACTTATTCCTTGATAGACTTTTGACTAATGAATTCTAGATCAAATTTCATCAATAGCATGATCCACTTTACAATACATGTATTATGATACGTTTTGCTCATCATATACTGCAAAGGATTTTGTTTTGATACTACATATATCATATGGCTCAACATGTAATGGTGCAACTTCTTCATTGCAAAGACCACTCCCAAGCATAGTTTTTCCACATATGCATATCACAGCTCGTAGATGACCAGAGTTTGGCTGATGTAATATATTTCATATTATTTGCCTTGCACATTCTTTTGGGATAACATGGTTCCTAGTGCAAAGTCGATGGTAGATATATATATCAAGAATGACACATCTGGTCTAGATGGAGCTACTATTGGTAGTGATGCTAGATATTGCTTGATATTAGTGAAGACCTTTTGACAGTCCTCATCCCAATTAAATGGGACCCCCTTGTGTAGTAGTCGATTCATGGGTCGATATTTGTCCGATAATTATGCATTGAATCACTTTATAGATGCTACTTTGCCCTGTAGGATTCTCAATTCCTTGATGTTCATGGGAGGACACATTTCTAAAATGACCTTGATCTTCACTAGGTCAACTTCGATCTCTCATTTAGAAACAATGAATCCCAAGAGTTTACCTGAGGTTACACCAAAGATGCATTTTTTGGAATTCAACCTGACATTGTGCTCTATCAAGTGATTGAATACTTTTCTAAAAATATTGGCATGATCTTTGCGTAGTAATGACTTTGTCGATAAGTCATCGATATAATATTCTAAGGTCTTATGCATGTAGTCAGGAAAAATATATGTCATAGCCCACTAATATGTAGCATCAACATTTTTAAGGTCGAATGGCATAACTTTGTAATAAAATATTCACCATGGCATACTAAAAGTGGTTTTATGCTGGTATTCGGGTTTAATCCCAATTTTATTGTAACCAAAAAAACCATCCATGAGGGAAAGAATTTTGTGACCTGTAGTTGCATCTACTAGAGCATCGATATTTTGTAATGGAAATGAATCCTTAGGTGTTGCCTTATTGAGGTATCTAAAATTTATACAAATGTAGATTCTTCCATCAGGTTTTCCTACGAGTACCATGTTTGATATCCATTTCAGATAGTTGATGGAAATTATGAACTCTACATACAATAGCTTTTGTAATTTATCTTTAACCATCAAAGCGATAGTTGGATGCATCTTCCTAAGTTTTTTCTTGACTGGTTTCTTTGTGGGGTCCAACTATAGGTTATGAGTAGCAAATTTTGAATCTAGTCCCGACATGTCCTTTTATGTCCAAGTAAAGAGATCAGGTATCTCTTTCATTAGAGGAATGAGGTTGGTGCATTTCCTAGGAGATAAGCTCTCTCCAAATTTGACCTTATTTAGATTTTTGGGATCATCGCTGATATCCACTTTGAAGGTTTCCTCTACTGACATATGTGACCCCTCCTCAATCTGGTGAGACATAGGGATCAAATGGATGTCATATGTTGGGTTTAAAGGCTCCACTAAATCATGATTATCCTCAATATAATAAACATCATATACACAACCTAGCACAAAATGATATAGTTGTAGCATTTATTCATTTGGGAAGAAATATTTAGGCTTTAAATGTAAATTGGTGCAATAAAAATCAATGGCCTTAGGATTGAGGTACAAATGTTTCAAAGGATCAGATGGATTATGAAGTGAAGTGGTCAAATCAATGGATATCATGTTGATAGAATGGAAGAAATCTCTAGGACCACGTGAATGCAATACACTATCTCTAGATTTCTCCCCCTGCTCTAGATGTGGCTCAAGTGAAATAGGGATTATCATGTCTGGCATAGGCACATACATGACAATTGTATCCTCAGGGAGGAGCAATTGCCTTAAATTGGAAGGAACAAGAAAAACCATATGGTATATCTCTCCCAGATCTATTGGTCTTCTTTTAATGGGAGGACCTAGGAACACCTCATGATAAATGGATTCTATGCCAACAAGTTCCCTAATATGATGTAAATGGCAAGGCCCTAGGTAGACCATATTTTTTTCATCTTCATATTCCTCATTTTTTGAGGAATTTTCACCATCATCTTCTCTAGAATTACATTCTGGTTTATCTCTCTTAGATATGGATTTTGATTCACCCTCATCAAAAGGGGCTTCTAATTTGACTTCTATTGTTGTACTAGAATTCTAGGGTTCAATCCCAGTGTCATTGACAATCCCATAGTTTATATAAACCTAATCAATTCTTAGAATATCATTTGGATTTACCTCTATTGAAATGTTATCATGATAGACCAAGGGTGGTTCTACGGTGACCATTGTTATCGACTGATTACCCCTTCAATAATATAAAGGGTTAGGATGATATGGGTTCCAATCAACATCGTTCCCCATGCTTAGGTGTAGGTAATATAGACATGTAGCTAATAAATCATTCTAATCTTCTACAACATAACCCAATCCAAACCTGTCATATGATAGTTGATAGCATGGTTGATACGGAGTCTCCCTTATTCAAATAATCCCAAACCATAACCATGTCAATGGTAACAATCAAAATAGCAAAGAGCAAACTCTAGGTTAGATAGATAATGAATATTTACTACAAACGGTTCCTCATCATCTTCTTCTATGGGCGAATGATCTACAAGTTGATCTAACCCTCCATAGATAAATTTAGTTTGATTAGGGGAAACCCCTAGTGGTACCGCCATCCCAAAAGGAAAGCGATGGGCTTGAGGCCTACCCATATCCTATGCAGATTCTATAATTAACATAAAAGTTACATTCTACACCAGGTATTATTCTAACTCAAGATTGACTAAATGAATTGTCACCTACGATTTAGATAACATAGTTGAAGATACATGTGAGGCAGGCTAAGGTACCTCCTCAACTTCATTATGTGATTTTCCCTCCTCCATGGGATTTGGGACCTCAGAAGCTGCTATATTAAGGATTTCTTTAGGCTCTTTTTTACCCAATACTACCTTTAGCTTCTGATCACTTCTAAGCCTTGTCGATGTCATAGGCTTCACAAAAGTAATTGTTGTATTTGAAGTTGGTCGTGGTGCTAATGTTGAAGGAACAACGCCCACTTCCTTCGATTTGCCCACTGGATGCCTGATAGGTGATGTAGATCTAATATCCAGATGTGTATATGGGAGGATGAAATATCTCAATAAATCCACTTGATTGACATACTTAAATGGCTCCTCATTCGAAGGAACCATATGCACTTTTCCCTCATGCACATATTTGATACATTGATGCAAGATCAAAGGGATGCATTGAATTTCACTTATCCATGGCCTACCTAAGAGAATATTGTATTGCATCACATATTAAAGCACATGATACATCACAAGTATGGTCTTCAATCCAACTTGGATAGGTAGGATTACAGTACCTACTATCAAGCACAATGCATTGTTGAACTCTCAAAGTGTGAAAGTTGAGGGCACGATATGCAATTTTAGAAATTTTAAATGTCCCAAGGCCTTCATGGTAATTATCTTAATAGATGATCCTATATCAATTGAAATCCACTTGAATGGAGTGTGGTTTATACATGTGATGATATGAAGTGATGGGTCTGATATAGCAATGGAAACTATTTTGATTTCATAATCATAGAATTGGATCACAGGCTCTTGGCACTACTACACATGTCCCACAAAATTAGTGAATGCTTTGGGATCTTGGGGTTGTAGTTCTATGAACCTTAAGATATCCATTAACATATTCTTGTGCTTAGGATACGACTATATTATCTCATATATTGATAGCTTTGCCTAGGTCATCTATAGAATTTGAATAAATCTATTTATTATTATCACCACCAGTCTTGTTGGTGGGCTTGGCACGTGATTTTGTACTGGCCTTTGTGGAGGTGCATTCTGAATTCAAACTAGTTCTGGAGGAGGATCTAGCTTATTGTACCTCCTATTTCTAGTGACCACGTTCACCATGCTGATAAATCCTTGTGTGGGTGGATCAATTTGTACTTGATTAACTTGTTCGATGTTATTCCTTGATGTCTCATGATTTGGTAAGAGATTTTTGGATATTCCCATATTTCGGTTATCTGGAGCCATAGGATTATCAATGATAAACTCATTCATATCGATCATGTTTTGTACCACATGCTTGAAGCTGTGGCACACTTCGATATCATACCCCTTTTTTTCATGGTATGGGTAGTAATGATTTTCCCTATATCCTTTCAATTTAGGGCAATTAGGATCAAGCAATTGAACTTCGAGCAATATTATGGCCTTAGCCTCACATAATTGATTGAATATTGATGCCATAGTCTTAGAAAGTGGGTGTAAATTGGTTAGGAGTGTATTTTTCTTTGTTATTTCCTTGATTTTTGTTGTTACGTTAATTATATTATGCAGGGAGAGGTTGAGTTTGATAGTTTTGTGATTATTGGCCCTTATCCCCTTTCTGAATATTTAACACAACTTGACTCACATGTGCAGTATTGGCCTGGTTATTATAGTTCTTTGTGTTCTTGTTGTTCCACTCCTTATTTATTCAGAGTTTCAAGTCACCTTCTTGTAACTTGATATCCTTTATGACCTTGGTTTGCACCAAAGCCTCCTCAAATGTTTGGTATTGCTACAGTTGTAATAACAACAAGATGTGTTTTGCACAACTCTTGGTAAATATTCACATCAATTTAGTAGTGGGGATGGAGAATGGCAGCTTAGCCATTAGCTTCCTCCATATATTACCAAATTCCATGACTGGCTTGTCATCATTTGCTTTAAAGCAACCAAGTCAAAAAAATTGATTTTCTTCTTGATACCAAAAGAAAATTATTCAAGAAATACATTTGCTAGCTATTCGAATCTAATAATGCTATGCCTTTTCAATTGATTAAACAAATCCAAGGCTAGGCCTGAAAGGGTCATTATGAAAGTTCTTAGTAACAAGACATCATTACTTTGGATCTAGAAGCATATTTTCATCAAGATCATCACATGCTCTTGTGCATCTTCATCACCCTAGAATTTATCCAACTTAGGTATCTCAAAATGATCGAGATACACTGGGCTAAGAACTGAAGGATATAGAGGCTCATTGTGAATTTTATTCAAGGTAGGCTTTTGATAAGTCATTCCTTATTTCTCAATAGCTCTTATATTTTTAGCCAAGGCTTTGGACACTTGCGAGGATAAAATTTCCTCTTCCCTAAGAGGTCTCTATGGAGCTATCGAAGGTAGATTCTTTATAGGCCGAGGTGAAGGATTGGGTTTATCATCCACATCTACTAAGGAGATCTTGAGATACTACTGATCTTGCTCATCTCCTCCTAATTCTACGTATAAGGTATACCCATATTGTTCTAGCCCTTGGTGCTATTGTGTATACTAGGTTGTACAATGAGTACAATTTTCAACTTGTTTAGGGTGCAATTCTAGCTACAATGTAACACGTCTTTGGTTGCACTCCCTATACTCACTTTGAGGAAGTAGATTAGCTCGATCTAGTCTATCCTACATCTCTTCATGCTCATTTTGATCAAGGATACATTGTTATCATAGGCTTTGCTCATATAAATGTTTCTTAAGCAACATTTGACGTTGAGAGTCCTCATGCTCGAGGTGCTTGTGCTCTATACACACATCTTCCAATTGTTCTTAGAGTATGCATTATATCTACCCTGAAGCCAGCCTATGTGAATGATCTACGATATTGATAGAGTGAGGCATGTGGCTTTACAACTCTGTATGAGGGGATTTATTAGTATGCACCCAAATAGAAAGGGTCTATTAAGGTGGCATCTGTGTTATGTTGTTTTCCATGATTTGTGCTCACATGTGTGGATGGGGCATGTGCACTACGAGAGAACTTTAAGAATTATCCCCGCTCATTGGTATGCCTTTGTATTTCCTCACTGTGTGATCTCATAGAATGAGAATGAACATAAGAGGTACTATACGCTAGTCTCCCTAGAACTCGATCTAGTCGATTGAGATGACTAGTCCTCCAAGGTTCATTTGGAGGTATACCATTGGCTCTAGTTTTTGCAAGATCTATTGTGAAACTTCTAGGTTCATTAGGGTTTGGAGTCCTTAAGGATATGCATTCTAATGCAGCCCTATCTTCTTACCCCTAATTGGGTGGATCTTTTCTATGTCTATTATGTGAAAATGGGAGCTTTGAGCCACCCTCAGCTCTATCATGTGAGGAGTGTGTGTTACCTCCTCTAACTGGGGTATTCTGAATAGAACCCCCACATGTCAAATTATCACCTATGATACTAGCTGAATGTCATTTGGAAGCATGTTGTGGGGGAGGTTCCAACTCATTATTTTGTGTGTGATCAAGAGCTTTGACTTCAACCTCAGTTGTGTACTAAGGATAGCCTCTTTGTGTGTTGACCATGATGTGGATTTATCTCTTATGTAAGTTTTAGAAAATACAAAGTATACAAGGATGTTTATCTCTTTTAAAGATTCTTTGTGAGTCCTAAAACTATTTAGTGTGTTTTGATTCATTGAGCACATAAGCTAGATCTCATTGTGTTTGCAAGTTTATTGATGATATTCTTATATAGTTTAAAGGTTTTCAACTATATACTCACAATGACATAACGTAGTAATGATATCCAGGCAATATTTCCCTTGAGATATAGAGATGAAACCCATACCCAAACAAGGAGCATAGGTACTACCGATTCTCACCAAACACACTGTAATCAGTGATACACCCCTTCGAAGATAAATGTGTGCTATTTTTCATGGATAGGATAGTTCTTGAATCAGCCTTGACCATGGTCGGGTCTCGATAGTATAATTTCAAATGAGCCAACCAAGTGGTAATGAAATTCACTATTGGTCTCGATCAACGGGTTGTATGTGAGAGCCCAACACCATTGATGTTTAAATGAAACATGGTGTGTGGTGGTTATTTTTAATTTTGCATAAAATAAAAATGCATCACAAAGCACTCATGATCATTTCCTACATGCCTAGAAAAATATATTTTAATTTTAGAGATATGCAATGTTAAATGCTATTTCATAAAAAGAAGGTAATGCAAAATTAAATGAAAATTGCCTTTGGATAGACCCTAAGCAGGTAAAACCCTAACACATATTTTAAATGCTAGCCACTATTTTGTATAGCAAGCAACGGACTTTATTGTTGGACAAAGATGCAACTAAAATCTTAGCCATTATTGACAACAGTAGCTAACAGAGTTGGTTGCTATTTTCAGCTGCAACTAACAACAAGTCAATTTTATTATATGTTTTCCCTTTAAATTTTTGCTAAATGAACTAATTAAAGCCTACTTAAGAGGAAATCACAAAAATATAGAAAACACAGAAGAGTATACCTACCTAGAATTCTTCATTTGATGAAGATATATACTGCTTACTATCTTTACTCTATTCACTACTAGTCGTTGTTGTTAATGCTAGCCGTTGTTGCTAACCACGATTAGGACCGTGCACCACTACTGTCAAATGTGGCTAGTATTTGCACATAAAAAATAGAGAAAAATTAGCATAAGCAAAAAAATTTGTTAGGTTTTCTGCCATGATCGCCACTGTAGAATGGTCTAAAGAGCATAAATATTACACTATTACAACATGATAATCCAAATCAAAGGAAACAACATATGTATAACCAAATTTGAAAGAAAGAGAGCCTCCTTTGTATTAATCATTGATAAAATAGATTACATATATGTCCCTCCTAGGGATACCAAATGATACATGTTTACAATGGTGTTTAAGCCCCTAAACGAGGTTGATATACTCTAAGGACTCCTTAGATCTCTAAAAAATTTGTGTGAGGGCTTACTAGGATGCCTCCTTCTCCATTTTCAAGAGGAATTGATCCTTGAAAGTGCTTTGAATCTTGAAAGGATCTATCATCTGCGTACAAGAAACAACAAAACACATTAAATGCATATGAGGCCTCTCGTGATGAGGCTATTATTCAAGAAATATAGCGAATGAGGTAAATACTTGAAATAAATAATAAAATATGCAAAGATACTTATGAACTTGTCAAATGAGTGCAAAGCATGGCTTAAAATAGGTAGATCTAACTAATCTTGCATAAAATATGAAATACAAAGCATGAAAGAAGCTAATCAATGAAACTTGTAAAAAGGAAGCATGTATGATGTAAATAAAGGTAAAACTACCTAATATGTTGCCAATTAATTAGAAAAATTGTTGGAATAAGACTAATCTATGCTAGATTAACCTAAATACACAATCAAAAATGGAAATATATGGCTAAAATGGAAGAATAAAGCCATCAAACCCTATTCATGGGTGCTTAGAGTAGTTGGCTCTATTAGCCATGATTGACAGCCATAGCTAAGCTTGTGGGCCGTAGCTGACAACAATGGCCATGGGAAAAGACTTATATCTCTTAAAATCAGGGCTAGAAATGCTAAAATCCTCCAAGGAATTGATGATCAAGGGTCACCTTGGTGTCCAAACATAGATTAATGGTTGAAATTGCTTGAATTCATGTTAGATTGATGTGGAATGATGAGGTTTGCTTCTCAAGCCTTTGGAATCTCCATTGTTGCAAAGCTAGGTGTCAAACTGGAATTTGGTAGCATCTCCTTACTCTTCACAAGGTACAATTGGCTCTCTAGTTTGGTAGGGTTTCTCTACAATAAAATTAGGATCATTTTGGATTCTTTGAGGGGTCTATAAATAGACTTCTCAAATCCTAATATTGGCTTCTCAAGGAAGTCAAGATCAAGAATTGCCAGGCTGGGGCAGTTGGATGGAACCTTATGGAGGATTTATAGTCCATAACCACTTGAATTGGTTGCAAATGTCATTGGAACAACCAATTTATATCGGATTATGAATCCAATATAGTTACAGGTCTAGTCATGGTTGCTCAGCACAACTAGGACCCTAGCCATGGTTGTCAACTACGGTTGTGATATTAGTTGTTGATGTCATCAACAACTAAGGCTGAATAGGCCTAAGATGCCTAAAATGAGTGGTTAGAATCATTTCTTAGCCTTGGGAGGATACAAGGTCATTCATATGTTCTACAAATATGCCCATATGAGTAGTCTTCTAATCATGACGTGTTTTATGTGTCTACAGAAGTAATCAAGAGCATTCAATATTTGATCCAATCATTGGAAATGATCTCAACTGGTCGGATACACCTTCAAAAATTCTTGCATAAATAAGGATAATGAGAGTGGAACAGAGGAAGACTAACACAAGAAAATATGACAACCTAAAATAGGACACATAGTATACCTTGCTTGCAAAGTTTTACAATGGATGCTTGATGATGACTCTTGGCCACTTCGGCTACTTATGTAACATGATTTCCTAAAATCTATTATATTTTCTTAGTGCTGGTTTATCCACATGTATCTCTTTTGGTTTTGTATCTCTTGGTCTTCTCGGGTTTGTTACAACTAGATATCAGTTGGTGCAAGCTATCAAAATCCTTTAAAACTATCATTTACCTGAAATTGTGTTTCATCGATTCAGCTCTTTTTGACTCTAATTACTTTTTGATTTGAAGGGAGTTCTTGGACTATCTTGAGCAAGATATCGTTTGAACTTTATTTTTGGTCATGTGGCAGTCCAAAAAATAGATATTACATATATATTTATTATTATTCTTATTTTTATATATTCTTGTTGGCCCTTGTCATCCATTTATGTCTTTAGATAGACCTGGACTATGTTTGATGCAATTATATTTTTGATGTGAAACAGAGGGGTACCTGAATTGATGGTGAAGAGAGATGAAGTGAAACAAAATAGGAAACAATATGGATGAATGTGTAGACCGTTGAACATAATGGATGTAGTGTTGTACATGAAATGGTGGTGAGATGGTGCTTTATGAAACAAAATGAAAAAAAAATTAAGATATAATTCCCAGAAAGGAGAGGGCAATGGTATGTTTACAAGTGAGAAGGTGGAAGTAGCACTAAAGTTATAGGAATGGAAGGAAAAATAAAATGGAAAACAAGATCTAGAGGTACAAAAATGAATGAAGTAGTGAAAAACATTGTACGTCCATAACTATATTCAGTCAAGATATTTCCTCTGTAACTATACTCTATTGAGGCTCTCTTATCTTTCTGAAGCATGAAAATTATTGAGGCTTCAACATCTGATTTATTTTGCTGCACATTTTGCATCTATTAATATTGATATATGGGATTTTATTATGTTGTTCATGCTTTGCTTATTGCACAGTTTGACCCATCTTTATTTCTATGATCCTTGTTCAGGTACTCACCTTCATATAGAGTTGTGTTGACAAGATGCATTTCATTAGTTGATGATGATATGATCGGGTTCTATAGATCTGGTAGGATTCGACTTGCTTGAATTAGTATTGAATATATTACTGGTATTTCTTACTCCATCAATATGCTCTTATCAGTACATTTTGTAAGCTTTTCACTTTGTATGGTAGACTTATTCGTGTGACCTGATATTTCTTCCCTTAGGCCTTGATCATCTCCCAAGTTTTGATAGCCTCTGTGTTTGTATTACCTTTATTAGTATTCTTATATTATGAGTATATGATAGCATAGATGTATTGATGAACAATAATTCCTTTTATGCACTGGAACACTCGTGAGAACTGACTCTTTTTATTTCTGTCGACCTTGATGAATTTTTGTTAGTTGTTACTAGTCACTCTCTTTGATTTTGATTAATTGCATAGTGATATCGACATTGGATGGGCCAGTAAGGAGATTTCTTTGGTTTTACTTTCATAAGCTTTGATCAAAATATCAATAGCCAACTAGCGTTAGTCTAGTCACTAACTCTCCTTGTACTTTATCACCATGTCATTAAGTAAAATTTCAATCGTTCCTGAAGACGTGTGCAGGTGGGATACCTCATGAAACAAGGATTAAAATCAAGTGATAATACTTTTAATGATGATGTATCGAATGATATAATATCCTAATTTCACCTTGTTGAATGAGTCACACACTTGGATGAATGATAAGGCTAATGAAACATATTATTTTGGACGTTACGATTGATGACACGACTTGGATGATGACTTTAATAAAACATTGATCATGCTTAACCAAGGAAATTTTGTTGGAGGAAAATATGTCCAATGAAATTATAGTGGGTGATACCACTGACTAATGGATCATCAACCAGAATGTTCAAGTGAATCTACTTGATTTTCAATATATTGGACATCGTTGAATGAATCATTAACCCCACACAAAGTGAGGTGACTATCGGATTCTACGATCGACCAATAGGAGACTATTACTTGACTTATCCAAACTTATCTGCATTGTTTATTCTTCTAAGCTATCATAGGGCATTGGTTAAGGAATTCGTCCAATGAGATGACATCGGGTGAGTGGGCCGATCGATTACTTTCCATAGAGGACTTTAGATAGGATTATTTACTATGATATCAAAAGGGAATACATTAATTACATCAATAAGACCCTTAAATACCTAGGAATGGACAACATGGTTTTAAAGTATAATTTTCATCATCAAACAAGGTGTTTGACTTAGGCACATAGCAATATTTGACCATCAACTGTGATATTCAATAAAGTTAAGCAGTTAGGTAAATGAAAGGGACTATCAGCTAGGATATGTGACAAGGGAGATAGCTTTAGATGACTTAGCAACAATAAATTATGGGTGCATGTGATGATAAAAGGACGTATGGGCTATCAGGAAAAAATGGAGGGGTATCAGGTAAGGTAGTTGATAGAATTATTAAGGCAGGAATAAATGTGATGACTCTTAGATGTGATGGCCAATGGACACATGGGTGGTCGAGCAAAATGAAGGTAACATCGACTGGGATAGCTAATTTTCTTCATTTTTTTGGGTGAGAAGACTGATGGGAATTTTATCAGGTGAGACGACTAAGGCAATAAGACTTTGGGGACTTTGGAATTTTTATAACTTAAAACCAAGAGGAAATTAATTCTACATACTTTACTTTTTAGAGAGCATGGATACATCGTGTAGGTTCATGCATGATATTGATCATCGTTAGTCTTAAAAAAATGTCAACTAAGGGAGGTATTTTTATGAGCTTAGACTTGTAACCCGTAGTTCAAGGCGATATAATTTATATTCATCGAATGATTTGGGCGTGAATTAAAATATAAATAGGTGGGGTGGATGACTAATCAAAAGGACTTATGAATTATAACTTTGGAAGGATGGAGTGGAGACTTTAATAAAAATAAATTGAAATGATAATATTATGGAAAAATGGATATGGTAGGAATGAATTTATGAAGGATAATATTTGAATGAATTATGCACAAATGACCTAGAGCTATATCTCCATGACCATGGAGACTCTTTTGGACCTTCATGATTTTTATGAAAATTTTCACTTTTGATGTTTACTATCACAACCTATAATCACCTAGACACTTGATTTTAATCTTGTTTGAAAATTAGGGGTACCATATAAGTTGGGATTTTTAAGCCCAACATAGGCTTTGTCTGGGACAAGAGAACTAATTGAATTTGAGAGAGTGAAAATTTTCTTGAGAACCTTAGAATATTTGGTTGATTTGACCATACATGATGACCTCTTATACATGGTATACTACAACTTTCCAAGTTGTCTATAACAATGCTTATTTTCTTGACTCACATAAGGACATGTAGAGACTGAATCAGGACTTAAAACTTAACTTGTAAAAAATAAATTAATCAACTATAGGTATTTAGCCTAATCACCTAAAACTTTTAGCCTAGTCACCTAAAGAACTAAATTAAGTAATAAACTAACGATATTTGTGGTCAGACTTGAAAACAACTTTACTGTCTAAATGCTAACACAGACAAAAATATACTAAAACATAAATTTTTGTAGAGGTAGACACAAATAAAAGTGTATATATATATATATTGGCAGACATACATAGTTCATATAATTTGATCTCCATCATAGGGATGGTACATTTTTAGGTGCTGACCATTTATTGGAAACTATGCTTCTTCTTCTTGCATGATCTACAATCTGTAAGTATGGTGGCCTATATTTTGTATGATCTGATCAAGACCTAACCATTTTAGTTCTAATTTACCTTTATCTCCTAGCTTGTCATTCTTCGGATCCCAGTATGTCTTCTTTATAGAATATATTTTCTTTATCTTTCATGTTAAAGTCCTAAACTATTTTTTAGTTTCTTGGATCATTCTCTCGAAGGCATTTCTTTTGTCCTCTTCAAGTTTAACAATTTGGTCCATTCTTCTTTGTAGGCTATCTGGTTTCTTGTGATCTTGAAGTAATAAATCCAAGGTAGGCATTTCTACCTATGGAGGGAGCAATGCCTTTTCCCCATACACCAATTCATAAGGGGTTTTCCCTGTTGCTCTTTTAATAGAAATATTGTCAGCCCATAAAGCAAACTTCAATTCATTGTCCCAGCCTCTTTTGTTTTTGCCAAGGGATCTCTTTATCCTAGTAATGAGGTTTTTGTTTGAGGATTTTTCTAGGCCATTACCTTGAGGGTAGTAATTAGCTGAATGTACCAACTCAATGCTATATCTACTACAAAATTCTATCATATCATATGAAATAAATCTACTTCCATTGTTAGTGATTAGCTTTCTAGGTGTTCCAAATCTGGTCAAGATAGTATCTTCTAGGAATATAACAATTACTTCGATGGTTGATTCATTCAATGGAGCAGATTCTATCCACTTAGTGAAATAGTTAGTTGTCATTAATATCCATCTATGACCACCTAAATAATTTGGATTAGTTTCTCCTATCAAGTCTAAACCCCACTAGTTGAAAGGAGCTTCTACTACCACATATTTCAAGGGTATTACAAGCATCTTTTTCTTACCATCAAATATTTAGCAGTTCTAGCACTTTCTTAAAAATAGATGCACATCTCTAAACATGGATGGCCAATGGTAACCGACTCTCATTATGGTGTTAGTGGTTGCTTTAGGTGCGAAATGCCCTACATAGAAGCCTGTGTGAAATTCTTCAATTATACCTATAACTTCCTATTG
Source organism: Wollemia nobilis (assembly GCA_028583015.1). Lineage (NCBI taxonomy): Eukaryota > Viridiplantae > Streptophyta > Pinopsida > Araucariales > Araucariaceae > Wollemia > Wollemia nobilis. The sequence continues at coordinate 1,943,156 of JAQPPZ010001946.1, forward strand.
AAAAATATAGAGTAATAATACTCCATTTGGATACCTCCAATATAATTTGTTATTCTGAATGTAATACTTCCATGCCTACTGTTTAATGCTTCTCATCTTATTTTGAGTTGTGCCTATTGGAAAATAAAGTGTTTTTAAGTACAAGACTATTTCTTTATACCATTCATATTTGAAGCAATATGTAATGTCTTCTAGCTATGCTTTTACCATGATGATGGTATTGAATTCTTCTCCTCATTTGGTGGCTATGTATTTTTTCAAGCCTTATACTTTAATGGTCTTGACTGCTTTGAAATCGAGCTCATATTGTTGTAACTTGACCATCCACCTAGATGATTTGCATGTAGGTTCATTCTAAGTAAATACTTCTTTAAAAATTATGTACGGTATGTAGGCTATTACTTTGTTAGATCCAATAATCCCTTTGAGATATTCCAAAGATTTTACTAAGGAAAAGGCTTGTTTTTCAATAATTGTGTAGTTCAGATGTCCTCCTTTCATCCCATAACTCATGAATGCAATGGGCCTCTTATTGTTCTCCTAATCCTTTTGAGATAAAATGATAACAGTGGTGTCTTATGAGGTAAATGAATATATATTAAAATGTCTTGAATAGGCTGGGCATGTTAACATGGGGGCTTATGTAATGATTGTGAATCAAAAATCAAGCAAAACCAATACAAAAGATAAAATGACAATAAACATAGTAATGCACAAAGATTGCACAATATGAATAAACTCTTTATTAATGCGGGTGAATCTCAAATAGTACAATCAATATACCCCAATGTGGGATTTTACAATGCTTATGTTGATACAAAATTATAGATACTAGGGTTCTTCAAAACCCTAGTTGAAAATAATAGTTGGTATCTTCACACTTGTCTTCGATCCCAATGAGGTTGTAGGTGGGCTTATGTATCCTAAAAGGACCACCCTAGCTTCAATAGCTTCCAACAATGTGATTCTTACACCTGCAATTAGAAACACAACAAAAATATATTAGCAGCATCTGTGAGGGCTCTACCATGTGAGGCCCTCATAAAGATAAACAACTAAAAACCCTAATTGATGTATAATGTAATTGAAAACATAACATAAATATGTAAAATAAATACACATAAAAATTTTACCTTGTCACTCAATATTTTTTGCTTCTGCTTACATCGATGATGCCAGTGATGGTTGTTAAGATGCCTTGACAACGCTCGAGGATAGTAGGACTACAGATCTGGTGTAGGAAATGCCCATGAGCATTTAGGGGTGACCAGAAATACCCAAAGGCATTATAGTAGCTTTGGAGGACATTCAGGTGGCTTTGGAGGGCATTTGGGGGCTAAAGAAAATGTCGTAGCACCAAATCTGGATCATGTGGTTATGCAACAATGGATGCAGGTGATGCGAAAGGGGGTGATGAAGGACAAAAGCGATGATGAGGTGGCTAGGGCAGGAGGGATTTTCTTCTAATAATTCTTTGTGAATGTTCATCACAAAAATTCAAAATTGGAGAAATCAAGGACTAAGCTTAAGGATTTACAAGCTGTCGAGTCATAAAAATGACTCATGTTTTATAATCTTCCTTTAGACATGTTTCGACAACACCAAATGAGTGGCCAGGATTAAAACATGAGGAAGGGTGGAGATTAAATCTAGGTAAGTGGCATGGATTAAGGTGGATGGATGGCTAAGATTAAAACATGGCAAAGGGCTAGGATTAATTTATATATATATATATATTAAATATATAAATATATAATATAAAATATTAATATTTAAATATATTAAACAAATATATATATATATATATATATATATATATAGATAATAGGTGGTTGTGATTAGAAGCTACATATGGATGATAAGTGGCTAGATTTTGGTGTCTATAGATGCTCATTTTTGTACCACATTGCGTGAAACACAATATGGTACAAAAATATGAGACACCTGGTTTGGTCTGATGAAGAAGCAACTTTCTTTTCTTGGAATGCAAAGATGATCTTGAAGACAAAAGAATTTTACTATTGAGCTTACCCCCTCAATTGGAAAATGAGTGAAGAATGAATCTCACAAACCAATTAACAAAATTGTGCAATGAAAATGTAGTTGAATGGTGTAAGTGTAAATGTATGATGTAAATGTGGATGATATGAATAATGTAAATATGATGTTATTTTTTCCCCAACAGTGAAAGGGGTTTTTGAGATGCAAGTGAGTGATTCTATTTTTGTTCCAAAAGAGAAGGGATTTTGTTTTACCAAGTGTAAATGCTATGATCATGTAAGATGTATCCCATTGTGGTAATTCAAAATCAAATTTTGGTTACCCCAAGTTTGGGGTGATTCCACATTGTTGAAGAAAATACCTTTTTGGTGTCATTGAAATGCAAAGTGATGAAAATACAAAATATCATAAAACAATCACCTTAGGATCAGATGATTGTTAGGAGGCCCCTCCTATTTGACTATGTACAATTCCTGATTGTTGAAGAGAATTATGTAGTGTGATTTATCCATGTTTCAAGCCCCACAGACAAGACCATCAATGATAACTATTGAGCAAATTGGTCTTGACATAGTATCACTCATAAGATGAGGGACCAAAATTGATTTTATTTTTGAACAATGATATATTGTATGATGAATATGGTCAAGCATCCTTATGGTGATTTATCCATCTTACCGAATGGCATGGATAACCAATCACTGCAATAGCCAAGGAGATAGAATAGACCATTAGATATAAAGTTCACTTGAAATTGTATATGAACTTGGCAAATGTGCAAATGTAAAATTGATAAATGAAATTGATGATGTTGAATGCAAATGCATGGATAATGCAATGAATGGTTGTGTTTTTGTCCCAATAGATGAAGGGATTTTTGACATAGGAAAATGCAATGAATGTGAAAAGTACAATTATTGATTATGTGTTTTCCCTAACAGATGAAGGGTTTTTGACAATGTAAATGATTGATTCTATTTTTACCCTAACAGAAAAGGGGATTTTGATAATGTAAGTGATTGAGTTTGTTTTTGCCCCAACAAAGAAGGGGTTTTGATAATGTAAGTGTTTGAGTATATTTTTACCCCAACATATGAAGGGGTTTTTGATAATGTAAGTGTCCTTATGGTGATCTATCCATCCTATCGATTTGCATGGATAACCAGTCACTGCAACCGCCAAGTTAATAGGATAAACCACTAAATACAAGGTTCACTTGTACTTATGAATGTACTTGAAATTTTTTGAATAAAGGTGCAATTATGAATGAAGTTGATGATGTTGAATGCTAATGTATGGATAATGCATGGAATGATTCTATTTTTATCCCAACAGATGAAGGGGGTTTTGACATGAGAAAATACAATGACTATGATAAGTGTAATGATTTGATTCTATTTTTGCCCCAATAGAAAATGGGGCTTTTGAAAATGCAAATGATTGGTTTTCTTTTTGCCCTAACAAAAAAAGTGGTTTTTGATGATGTAAGTGATTGATTTTGTTTTTTCCCTAACAAAAAAGGGGTTTTTGACAATGTAAATAATTGATTTTATTTTTACCCTAATAGGAAAGGGATTTTTGACAATGTAAATGATCGATTCTATTTTTACCCCAACAAAAAAAGGGTTTTTGATAATGTAAGTGATTGAGTTTGTTTTTGCCCCAACAAAGAAGGGGTTTTGATAATGTAAGCGTTTGAGTCTGTTTTTACCCCAACAATATGAAGGGGCTTATGATAATGTAAGTATCCTTATGGTGATCTATCCATCCTACTAATTTTCATGGATAACCAGTCATTGCAACCGCCAAGTTAATAGGATAAACCACTAAATACAAGGTTCACTTGTACTTATGAATGTACTTGAAATTTTTTGAATAAAGGTGCAATTATGAATGAAGTTGATGATGTTGAATGCTAATGTATGGATAATGCATGGAATGATTTCATTTTTACCCCAACAAATGAAGGGGGTTTTGACATGAGAAAATACAATGACTATGAAAAGTGTAATGACTTGATTATGTTTTTGCCCCAATAGAAAATGGGGCTTTTGAAAATGCAAATGATTGGTTTTCTTTTTGCCCTAACTGAAAAGGGGGTTTTTGATAATGTAAATGATTGATTCTATTTTTGCCCTAACAAAAAAGGGATTTTTGACAATGTAAATGATTGATTCTATTTTTACCCTAATAGAAAAGGGGTTTTTGACAATGTAAATGATTGATTCTATTTTTACCCCAATAGAAAAGGGTTTTTTGATAATGTAAGATGAATGATTTTGTTTTTTCCCCAACAGAGAAGGGGTTTTTGATAATATAAGTGATTGATTTTGTTTTTGCCCTAGCTAAAAGGGGTTTTTGACAATGTAAATGATTGATTATGTTTGTGTCCCAATAGAGTAGGGGATTTTGATAATATAAGTGTCCTTATGGTGATCTACCCATCCTACCAAATTGCATGGATAACCAATCACTACAACCACCAAATGACTAGGATAGACCACTAAATACAAGGTTCACTTGTACTTACAAATGTACTTGACAAATGTTGAATGAAGGTGTAATGATGAATGAAATTGATAATGTTGAATGTAGATATATGAATGAAGCAATGAATGATTCTATTTTTTCCCAAGATATGAAGGGATTTTTGACATGGGAAAAAGTAATGATAGATTCTATTTTTGCCCCAACAGATGAAGGGTTTTTGACAATGTAAATGATTGATTATGTTTTTGCCCTAACAAAAAAGGGATTTGTGAAAATGTAAGATGATTGATTTTGTTTTTGCCCCCAAAAAATAGGGTTTTTAAAAATGTAGGATGATTGGTTCTATATTTTCCCCTAATGGATGAAGGTTTTTTTGTGAAATGCAAATTATTGATTCTATTTTTACCCCAACAGAGAAGGGGTTTTTGATAATGTAAGATGATTGATTCTAATTTTTAAAATGTAAGTGATTGAGTATGTTTTTTCCCCAACATATGAAGGTTTTTTGACAATGTAATATGATCTATTATGTTTTTGCCCCAATAGAGAAGGTATTTTTGATAATGTAAGTGATTGATTTTGTTTTTGCCATAACAAAAAAAGGTTTTTTGACAATGTAAATGTTTGATTCTATTTTACCCTGATAGAAAGGGGATTTTGAAAAAAAAAAGATGCAAATGATTGATTATGGTTTTACCCCAACAGAGAAGGGATTTTTGATAATGTGTAAATGCAATGACTATGAAAAGTGCAATGATTTGATTCTATTTTTTCCCCAACAAAAAGGAGGTTTTTGAAAATGGAAAAAATGCAATGATTGTGAAAAGTGCAATGATTTGATTATGTTTTTGCCCCAACATAAAAGGGAGTTGTTGATAATGTAAGATGATTGTTTCTATTTTTGCCCCAATAAAGAAGGGGGTTTTGATAATGTAAGTGATTGATTTTTTTTTTTGCCTTAATAGAAAAATGATTTTTGACAATGTAAATGATTGATTCTATTTTTTCCCTAACAGATGAAAGGATTTAAATGCAATGACTATGAAAAATGTAATGGTTTGATTTTGTTTTTGTCACAATAGAAGAGGGAGGTTTAAAATTCAAATTTCCTTAAGGTTTGGAGCCTTTTGAATTAAAATTTGACCAAAGGGGTTAGGATCTTTGGATATTTTTGACTTTGATGTGTGTATGCAAGGCAAAGGGCTCAACCTTTGACAAAAGTATGCAACCTTTTTAACCTAGCAATTGACTTGTTGATGAGGTAATGTGTATGGAGCCTTTTGAATTGAAATGAGACCAAAGTATTTAGGTCCTTTGGAGCTTTTTGACTTTGATGTGTGTGTATGAGGTAAAGGGCTCAACCTTTGATAAAAAGGATATAACTTTTTGAACCTGGTAATTGACTTGTTGATGACGTAAATGTGATTAAGTGATTGAATTATTTATTGAATTTGTGGGGAAGGTGTGATACCTTAAGCACCCCCAAGTTGTGCTACTTGATTGTTTAATCGGGGTAAGATGTGATACCTTGAACACCCCAAATTTGTGTTGTTGTTTGTTTTATTGGGGAAGGTGTGATACCTTGAACACCCCCAAGTTGTGTTGTTGTATAGAACTTTCTAGTGATCTTTGCATATATGAAACATATATATACATATACATGGAGTTTACTTTTGTGTTATTCTTTTGTGTGGATGCATGTGTATATGTGTGATGGATGGAAATACAATGATAATGTGTGTGAATGCAAATGGATTAATTCTCTAATGATCATTCATAGTTTAAATTTTTTTCTTAACCATGTTAAGAATTGTTGTGTAATCAGGGACACCAAAATGGTGGCATGTCCAATGAAAGACTCATGTATTGATATATATGTTGACATGGAAGAAGATATGGATGTTGATATGGAAGAAGATATGGATGTTGATATGCAAAAATATATGGATGTTGATATGGAAAAATAACTATTTTGTAGAGACTCAAACATACTAGTTATATTAAACAAACTCACTAAATGTTATTAAATTTATTTAATACCAAATGTGTGTGCAATGAATTAACTTACCGAATCATGAGTATAGTAATGACTTGAGGTAATCAAGAACCAATGTGTGTGCAAGTGATTTCGTTAAATCATCTTGAGTAAATTGAGATAAAACCTATTATGGATGAGACCAATAAGCTAGCTTGTCCTTATGTACGATTAGAGGTCTCTTCAAGAGATATGTGTCACCATGCATGAGTGTACTTCACTACCAATAAAGTGTCTATACCCCGGTGGAGATTAGCTCTATAGTCCAAGAATCTGATCTCTAATTTTTAGGGATTCAGACTACCTAACCATATGACTGGAAATGTAGTTATATCCTTATAGCTTGAGGATCTATGGTGTGTGATGTAGAATATTTAGATCTTTGGGAAATTGGATTCTCAACCGAGGTGTGATTTACCCTATCCTTACTACTCTATATTTTGTATTTGATAATTATGATAGTGGTGAAACCACTATTTTTTATTTTGTACTATGTGCATGATGGGACAAGCAAGGAATACTCTTTCCACTTCGAGGTACAACCCAAGCATGGTGTTATCTCTCTTTGACACAAGATGTTTTTAAAATGTGTGATTGTGTTTGGTTCAAGAGTATTTAGAGTCAATTCCTAGAACTCAAGATTTTTCTAGTAAAAATGTATCTTGGTCCTAAATAAAACTCGACATGAATTTAAATTTGCTTAAAACATTAGGAGTGGGTGATTGATTGAAAACACCTAGGGATTATGGATATGTGGTTTTGCAAATAATAATTTTGCTTTATGGAATGGTGCAATGAAATGGATGATGATTTGAAGGTGCCCCTGATTAAGGCAACATGACTTTGTTGGATCAATTATTATCTAAACTGAATAAATGACCTCCTAATATGAAATGAAAATGTGTGAAGGTAGTCATGACTACAATGTATGAAATGTAATTTATAAAAATGCAATGTGTGAAATGCAAGGGGTAAAAGTGTAATGTGTGATATGTAATGTGTGAAATGCAATTTTATGAAATGCAATGTTTATTAGCCATGTATATATACATATATATATATATATATATATATATATATATATATATATATATATATCACATTAAGCATAAAACACTTTCAAATGTATGATGCTCAGTGACTCATGTTATTCTACTCCTCCTAGCCTCGTAAGCTTATTTGATCCTTGAATATTACTCATGTAGAAGAAAGCAACACATATAGATGCAAATGATAAAATTATGCAGAATGCAATGCAACAATATTTATTTTTTTTAAGTGAAATATGACCAAAGGAGTTTGGTTCCTTTGGAATTTTTTAGAAATTGAATGTGACCAAAGGTGTTAAGTACCTTTGGAGCTTTTTTTTTTAATTGATATGTGACCAAAGGGATTAGATACCTTTGGAGCTTTTTGAAATTGAGATGTGACCAAAGGGATTAGGTATCTTTGGAGACTTTTGAAATTGAGATGTGACCAAAGGGATTAGGTTCCTTTGGAGCTTTTTAAAATTGATATGTGACCAAAGGGATTAGGTACCTTTGGAGCCTCTTGAAATTGAGATGTGACCAAATGGATGTTGGTTCCTTTGGAGCCTTATGAAATTGAGATTTGACCAAAGGGATTTGGTACCTTTGGAGATTTTTTGGAAATGAAATGTGACCAAAGGGATGTTGGCTCCTTTGGAGATTTTTGAAATTGAGATGTGACCAAAGAAATTAGGTACCTTTGGAGCCTTTTGAAATTGAGATGTGACCAAAGGGATTAGGTACCTTTGGAGATTTTTGAAATTGAGATGTGACCAAAGGGATTAGGTACCTTTATATCCTTTTGAAATTGAGACGTGACCAAAAGGATTAAGTACCTTTGGAACTTTTCCAAAATGAAATGTGACCAAAGGGATGTTGGTTACTTTGGAGCTTTTTGAAATTGAGATGTGACCAAAGGGATTAGGTACCTTTGGAGCCTTTTGAAATTAAGATGTGACCAAAGGGATGTTGGTTCCTTTGGAATATTTTGAACTTGAGATGTGACTAAAGGGATGTTAAGTGCCTTTGGAGCCTTTTGAACTTGAGATGTGATAAAATGAGTTTGGTGCTATTGGGGCTTTTTGGAAATGAAATGTGACCAAAGGAATTTGGACCTTTGGAGATTTTTTTTAGGAAGGTGCGATACCTTAAGCATCCTCGATTTGCTTGATGATTGATGATGTAATTGAATAGGAGGATGCGATATCCTAAGAATCCCTAGTATGCTTGATGATTTATGGTGTGAGTGACTAGGAGGATGTGATATCCTCATAATCCCTAGTATGCTTGATGATTGAGTTGGTACCAATGTCTTAATCAGATGGGTTGGATGGACTATTTGTGGGAAAGATTTTTCTATCAAAAATATTTTGATAATGTCTTGAAATGCATGGCAATTGTTGATGTCATGGTCTGCTTGTTGATGATAGGAATAGTAAAAGTGCTTCTAATGACCTTTTTCATGTGGCTTTTTAGGAAATTTTGATTTTATTTCTAGATGTACAATATCTTGTGATCTATAAAGCCTTCAAAAAATGGTTGCATAAGATTATGAAAGCATCATGTAGTTGTGATGGGGATTTAAAGGATGCTTGGTGCATTTGTCTAATTGTATTGGATGTTGAATTTGTGGTATGGGTATCATAACCTGAGATGTGGATTATGGAATTGGATGTTGCAACTATTGTGGTTGCTGACATAGATGATGATGAAATTAATGATGACTCAACTATAACTCAATAGTAGTAAGTTGAGTTAAAATGTGTTGTAAAATTAAAGTGTGTTGAAAATATGATTATAATCCCTAGTTTTTTTGTTGAGTGTATTGAGTTAAGGTGGATGGATTGATGAATGAATTATATTGAGTGTGTTGTTGGTGGTTTAACAAACTAGAGGTATGGGGATGGTGACTTGGAAAATTTTGGAAATAGATTGTGTGGAAGTGGAAGGGGGTGGAGGTGAATTATGGATGTTAACAATGTGGGTTGAATTTGATGGAGGATAGGTTGTGAAAGGTATCACAACTAAATGTGAAATGGTGGATGAAATGGTAGATGGAATATATGAAGCAACATTTTCTTGCTAGAAATAAGCTTGCATGGATGAAATATGAAGTGGTTTGAATATAGGATTGGCAGGGTTAGGAGTGGAGCACTCCATGGATGTGGTGGGTGCCTGACTCATGTTGCTGGTATGATTTCTCATCAAGACTCTAAACTATGAATAGGCAGAGATTGGTGAATGTGGGTGATGTGTGAAATAGAAATAAAAATGAACACTCAGAACAAACAAAAAAAATGTGCCCTAAGTTTTACAACAAATTTTTGGTTTTTTTTATTGGTTTGGTGTGTTTAAGATGTAAAAATCCTAAACCTGAATAACTATGTGGGATGCCTAGGATGAAATATAGATGAGATATGGTTTCAACGGATGGCTTCAATAGCAACGACTCCCTCTACAATGGTTCCCACAACATCAGTGTCAACTTCGATCGCAGCTGCCCTGGCTTTCCTTGGCAGGGTTTCCCAAACCCTCCCGGGGATTTGGAACTAGGTGAGATCCCTATCGATCTCATGGATGATCTCGATGCCCCCGATATAGATCTAGGTGGGACGTAGAGACCTTGGGTGGAAGGTTTCATTCCCCCCTTTCCCCCTTTCAAATCCCCTCCCTCGGTCGGTCTGTCATTCAGTGCGATGGTATCGGGATCCCCTTCTCCCAAACCATCTAAAGTGGTTTCCCTTCCCCCCTGGTCACCTCTGGGGAAAATATGGTTATCCCAATTTCTTGCATGGCTCCAAAAATTTCCCTCGAATCCCTGTCCCTAGTTAGGAAATTCGTTGGAGGCCAACCTAACTTGGAGTCTATAAGAAGATGGGCCAGTCTCAAATGGTGAACAGAGGGAAGTTTTCAGCTAGTTGCACTTTCCAGGGGTTTCTTTCTAATTCAGTTGAACAACTAGAATGATTATGCAAGAATTATCACTAGAGGACCATGGTTCTTTGGTAGGAAAAGTCTTTTCCTTAAGAAATTGGAACAGGGTTTCAACCCCCAAACTCAGGACATCAATGTCGCCTCCATTTGGGTTCGTCTTTTGGACCTATAAATCTAGTTGTTTCATGAAGACATCCTTCAGGGGATCAAAGGATACATCGAAGACCTGGTTGACTTTGACCTGGCAACAAAAGCCCGATCTAGAATGGCCTTTGCCAAAATATGCGTGTCTACGAACCTGGCATCCCAGCTTCCCACTCACATCAATCTCATCTATGGGGACTTCCAGTGGTGCTAAGCTATTGAGTATGAGAATAAACTGGCATTCTACATTGAATGCCAGGATTAGGGACACCTCAGATCCCAATGCCATTCATTGAAAGTTTCCAAAGAGGTTCCTCAACCCTAGCTCTCCCTTGCTCAGCGTTCGATCACCCACCCGAGACCCAAGGCTACTGGTGGCCCTTTTCGAGGGAAAACTGACAAAGGGAAACAAGTCCCCTTCCACAAATCCTTCCCCCACCAAGCTCTATCAAGTTCCAACTAGGTATGTTCACTTTTTGCCTTTTCCAACAAGTTTGGTCCTCTCTCTAGTGTTGATGATGATGTCCTCTTTCCCAAGTCTATTTCCCCCACTTCTCCTTCCCCCTTGTCTCCACTCCCTCCCCTTCCCTCCCTTTCCCTACCTAACCCCTCTTTAACCACACCACTCTCCCCAACCCCTCCCACCTCTCCAATCTCTCCCACCTCTCCTAAATCCCTTTCCCCCCTTCCCCTTGAGGAGGGATTTTCCACCACTTCTTTAGCCGAACCTCTGTCTCCAACCAAGTCAGTTTTTGAATCCCTTGAGGAGGTGTCCAACCCTTTTTGCAACCGCTTAGATTCTAGCTCCATCATCACCAGAAGTAATAAAGGGCCAGTGGATACAAGAGGTGACAAAAATAGAGGCAGACCGTCTATGTCCAACCAACTTAAGAAAGACATTGAGAATCAAGTTGTAAATGGGGTTCAAACAACCCTCTTACCTGATCTATTCGACCAGCCCTTGGACGATCCCAAGAATCCTAAACCCCCTCCCGTACCCACCAAGGGTGGTAAGAAACCTTCCAAAGTATCCAAATGAAGATCCTCTATTGGAACATCAGAGGGCTTAACAGCTCAGGCAAGTAAATACTGGTCAGAACCATCAGAAAGGATTCCAAAACCACCATCATCATGTTACATGAAACCAAAGTTGATGCAACAAGAACCCTGAACATCGTCAAATCAGTCTGGAAAGACTACCAATGGGCTTCCTCCCCCGTAGAGGGATCGGCTGGGGGCCTTCTTTACCTTTGGGATCATCTCCAAGTTGAGGGAAGGGTGGTATCCTTCACCAAAAGAACCCTTAACATGGTTTTCCATTGCAAGACCAACCAGTTCACATGGGTCCTCTCCAATATCTATGCCCCCAACAATCCCCTAGAAAGTTTCCAGCTTTGGGTTTCCTTGTCCCTTCTCAAGACTGCTTTTTTTGCCCTCCCATGGATGTTAGCTAGGTATTTTAACTCTCCTCTGTTTGATTTCGACAAACAAGGTGGCTTATCCACTTCCTCCAAAAGCATAACTAATTTCCAAGATTTTGTGTCCAGTAATGAGCTTATGGACATTCAGATCAAAGGCTACCATTTTACTTGGAGCAACAAAAGAGTAGGGCAAGATCACATTCAAGTCAAGCTGGACTAATTTTTCTTATCTTAGCAAGCAATCCCTCTCTTTAGCGATACTCTCCTCACATCCCTCCCCAGAATTGGGTCTAACCATTCACCCCTCCTCCTAGAATCCAACAATACCTTGTCCTTCAAAACCCCTTTCAGTTTTGAAAACATGTGGATTCACCACCCAGACCTCAAACAATGAATTTCTTAGTGGTGGAATCTTCCATGTTTAAGATCTGCCATTGATCGAGTTTCTCGTAAACTCAAATTAGTGAAAGAAAACATCAAAATTTGGAACAGGGAAGTTTTTGGAAACATCTTTGAGAACAAGCAGCTCATTATTGATAAAATTAAGACTTTGGAGGAGCAAATCCATCATGACCAATGGACTCCTCATCTGAGGAATGAGGAGAGTCAACTGCTATCTGCCCTCTGGATCAAATATGGGGATGCAAATACTAGATTTTTTCATGCTTCCACGATGCGGAACCGCAGCTCCAGCAAAATCAGAGAACTCACCTTATCTGATGGCTCTATTTCCCAAGACATTTTTGATATCAGATCAGAAGCATCTGCTTACTTCAGTAATATGATGGGAAATCCCTCTCCCTCCCACTTGGTAGCCCAGGAATCCCTTCTTCAGAACATTCCCCCCATGGTTACTCTAGAGATGAATGCTACCTTGATTCAGACCCTCTCTCTGAAAGAGATCGAGACTGCTCTCTTCTCCATGCAAGCTAACAAGGCCCCTAGTCTAGATGGCTTACCCCCTCAGTTTTTTCAAACCTTTTGGGACATTATGAAGAAAGACATTTGCAAAGCCATAATCGATATCCTATCGACTAAGTCCATTCCAAAAGGGACTAACTCAACTTTCATTGCTCTGATACCAAAAACCCACCCCTGCAAGACTATGGTGGATTTCAGGCCTATTAGTATCTGTAACATTATCTACAATATCTTAACCAAATACCTAGCCCTGAGGCTAAATAATATTCTCCCTGTTATCATCGATCCTTGTCAAGGAAGCTCCATGGAAGGCAGATCTATCATAGACAACATCATATCCCTTCATGAAACTCTCCATTCTACTCACTGCAACCGCAAGGTAGCCATGTTTCTTAAGCTGGATATCAGCAAAGCTTTTGATAGAGTCAACAAGGATTTCCTTCTTAAAGTCCTTGCCAAGTTTGGGTTTCATAGAGAATGGATCAAGTTCATCAAAGGTTGTATCTCGACGCCATGGTTCTTTGTGCTCGTTAATGGTTTAGCTGTAGGTTATTTCTCAACTCATAAAGGCATAAGGCAGGGTGACCCCCTATCCCCTTTCCTATTCATAATCCTGCAAGAATCCCTGGGAAGAGCTTTCAATTTTGCCTATGCTTCTGGGCATGTGAAAGGGATCAAAGCTTCATCCACCACACCCCCTCTTTCTCACCAGCATTTCATTGATGATACCATTACCACTTCTTCAGCATCAGTCATCCAAGCTAAGTCCATAAAATCTATCCTTGACACCTATGCCAGAGCAGCAGGCCAAGAAATCAATTACACCAAAAGTGAGTGTTTCTTCCTTAACACTTTAGATAGCAGACAACGCAAGATCACCCATATCCTATAGTTCAGAATCTTGAGCTTACCCACCTCTTACCTGGGCCTTCCTCTTTTCATCAAGAGCCCAAAAGAGTCCATGTGGGATAATGTCATCGAAAGGTTCAAATGCAAACTTGCAGGCTGGAAGGGTGCCCTCCTATCCTAGGAAACTAAGGCTACCCTCACTATGGCGGTCCTCCAAAGCATTCCAGTCTACTTCATGTCTGTCTTCAGAGCCCCAGCATCTGTTCATGCCAAGATTGAGCAAATCCAAAAAAATTTCCTGTGGTCAGGTCCTGAAGAAAAAAGTAGAATCCACCTTGTTAACTGGGATAGAGTTTGTCAACCTAAATCCCAAGGGGGCTTGGGTTTGAGAAGGTCTTCCAATATGAACCTTGCCCTCCTCGCAAAGTAGGCGTGGAAACTCTACACCAATGTCAAATTAGAATGGGTGGCGATTGTCAAGAGCAAATACTTCCCTCGATCATCCTTCATGAATGAACACCTTACTTCCTCTAGATCTACTTTCTAGAAGGCAATAAGTCAATCCAGACCTCTTATCACTAAATGATCCCATTGGCAACTTGGCAGTGGCTCAAAGATCAAGTTTTGGGATGATGTTTGGTTGAATGACCAGCCCCTCGTAGTTATCCCAGGTATGTCTACTCTCAAATCCTTTCTTGAGTGTAGATGGGGCAGCAAAGTCAGGGATTATTTCAATGATCAGTGGGAATGGAAGCAAATCCACATTGGCAGTGCTAGTGCCCAGATAACCCAAGCGGGAACTTCCTTGTCTTGGCTTCTCAAAACCACCACTATTCCTACTGCAACCACTCCATATTCTCTAGTTTGGTTAGGGATAGACAACGGGGTTTTCTCAGTCAAGTCGGCTCATTCTCTCCTGTTGAACCACCAAGTTTTTGCCTTCTTGTTTGGGTCAATTTGGATCAAGCGCCTAGTCCCTAAGGTTGGGTTTTTCTCCTAGACTGCTATTCAAAACAAAGTGCTCACCACTAACAACCTGATGAAAAGAGGCATCCCTATCCCTAATAGATGTCATCTTTTCCTGTCTAATGGGAAATAATTCAACCACCTCTTTTTACATTGTGAGTTCACCCAAGGGAGTTTTAACCACTTTCTATACCTATTCCAAATCTAGTGGGCCCAACCCCTCACTCTCCAAGATATCTTTATCCAATGGCCTACCCATTTTTAGAATCCCAATGCTGCCTTTCTTTAGAGGATCTGTGTCCACCACCTTATTTTGCAAATTTAGCTAGAGTGCAATCGTAGAGTGTTTTCCACCCTTTCTAACGATGCCATATCTACAGCCACGAAAGCCATCACCTATGCCTCTGAAAACATCCAATTAATCCCTTGGTCTAAGTCCTCGATTGGAAAGGTTGAATGTGAGATTTTCCAATCCCTCAACATCCTTATCCCCAACCGCCCTCACCCCATTCCCCATCCTAGATGGTTGGCCGTTTGGAATCCCCCTCCCGCAGGTTGATGGGGTGTCCAAAGGGAACCTGAGACTGTTAGGAGCTGGCAGGGTTATCTGAGACCACAAAGGTATGATCATTCTCACCTTTGCTGAGAACCTCGATCACCAGAAAAATAATTTTGCTAAAGCTTTGGCTCTTTGGTGTAGTTTGAACATAACCAAAGACTCTCGTATCCATATTCACATCGAGGGGGATTCTCTGAACATCATATGTTACATCAAAACTGATAAAAATCCCCCTTAGAACATTAGCTCGTTGATCCGAGAAAGCAAAGTTATCATTGGTCAACAATGCCAAGTAGTAGTTTTCCACATATTCCATGAAGCAAACAAATTCATTGACCAGCTTGCCAACATGGATCTTATTCAATATTCGCTGACGGTGTGGTGTAATTCTAATCCACCAGGTGTCTCCCACATTGCAGATGTTGACAGGCAAGGTAGGTTCATGTCACCCCATCCTCGCTGACCAATGTGTTTCTTTTCCAAGTTTACAGCTGTTCCTAGGAGTATCTTCTCCAGCAAGCTCCTCCTTCACCGTTGGCTCATGATTGGTGTCCTTGCTGGCATTGCCAGTCATCAATTTCCCATGTGGACGATTGGTCTCCTCAATTATGCTCCCCAATATGGTTTGTGATGCCCTAACCCATCCTTTTTTATTACTTCAAGTTTTTGTTTATTGGAAAGCCCTTGGGGCTCTGTCACCATTTTTGAGTAGGATTTTATGCTAGAAAGGAATGCCCCTACATGGGCTATTCGGTCGTAGATGTTAAGGTCTTAATCCCCTGTGTGGGAATGTTGCCATGCTTATCCCCTTAGAGGGATTCTGCTAGGCCTTTGGCTTCTATTTACCATTATAAGGTTTCTGCAATATCAATATCCACCACCCTGGCAAGGGTTTTTGTATATCTGGGACTGGGACCCAGTTAAAACCCTGATAATCAAACTACTACTTACCAAAAAAAAAATATAGATGAGAGATTTTCTAGTGATGAAATCCAGATATTCTATCCATGGGTTGTGATGGCATTCTAGGAGGTGAAGCCAATGGATGGAGATGAAGCCCACTGTCATTGGTCTTGATCAGTATTTAGTGATGCAATCCAACTACTGATATTTAAAATGAAATGTGCATGTGTGTGATTATTTTTAAGATTTCCTATTTTCTATGATTCTCACACACAAGAAGAAAATGCATAAAAATCACACTTTTTCTTTGTAATGAATTCAACCAGAAGTTGTGATTAGAGATTCCAATGTCAAGTATAAGCCCTCAAAATATATTTGGGGTACACTGCTTAAGATCCATATTGAATCAATGAGTGATTCCAACAATGGAGGGTTCACCCAACTCTTCTGCCCTAAACCAGCCAGTGGTTCCAAAAGTAGGAGGAAACTTGAACAAAGGTAATCTATCACAATATAGAGGAATACAAGAAAAAATAAAAGAGTACAATTACTTATACACTTTCTTACCCTAGAATGCAACTAGAATGCTTTTTGTTTTCAAATGCATACAACATACAAGATAAGCAGTAAAACACCAAGAAATAACAAAAATTTAAATCTAATGTAATGGTGCAACAACCATGAATGCACAAATGTAATTTTATCCTATATGCAAACTATATGGAAGATGTATATGCCTAACATGAAAATAAAAATGTAATTTCTTTAACATAAATTAAATGATTTATCTTTTGTCAATTTAACTATAAAAAGCATGAAAAATACAACATAAATGGGTTAGGGTTTGAAGTAGACTTACAGGGAAGCCTACATTTCTCTTCCCCACTATGTGAAACACACCCCAAAGCCACTAAAATGCACCAGGGCATATTTTGAATGTTGGAGGGTGTACCTCGAGCATTGTAGGGCATCTGCACAACCTCTAATTGACTTTTGAAACTTTATAAGGATCCTAGCTTTGCAAAAATCATGTGATCAAATTTTTGGAACCTGCAAAATGAAATAGAAATAGAAAATTAGTGATAAAGTAAATTAACATAGAGAACCCTTTCGGGATTCCACTGTGATCACCATTTATGAATCAAAAATCAAGCAACACCAATAGAAAAGAAAAAATGACAATAAACACAGTAATGCACAAAGATTGTACAATATGGGTAAGCTCTTTATTAATGCAGGTAGATCTCAAATAGTACAATCAATATACCCCAGTGTAGGATTTTACAATGCTTATGTTGATACAAAATAATAGATACTAGAGTTCTTCAAAATCCTAGTTGAAAAGAATAGATGGTGTCTTCACGCTTTTATTCGATCCCAACAAGGTTGTAGGTGGGATTGTGTATCCTAAAAGGGTCACCCTAGCTTCAACAACTTCCAACAATGTGATCCTTACACATGCAATAAGAAACACAACAAAAATATATTAGCAACATCTATGAGTGCTCCATTGTGTGAGGCCCTAAGAAAGATAAACAACTAAAAACCCTAAATGTTGTATACTGTAACTAAAAATAGAACATAAAGTTGTAAATTAAATGCACATAAATTGTTTACCTTATGACTCAAGATTTTCTACTTCTGCATGTGTTGATGATGCCAGTGATGGTTGCAAAGATGCCTTGAAAATTCTCGAGGATTGTAGGACTACATATTTCGTGTGATAAATGCCTACAAGCATTCAAGGGCGACCAAAAACACCCAAAGGCATTATGTCAGCTCTAGAGGGTGTTTAGGTGGCTCTAGAGGGCGTTTGGAGGTTGAAGAAAATGTCACTGAACTAGATTTGGTTCATGTGGGTTATGTGGTGATGGATGCAGGTGATGCAAAATGAGGCAACAAAGGATGAAAGAGACAACAAGGTGACTAGGGCATGAGGGATTTTCTTCTAAGAATTTGTTGTGAATGTTTATCGATAAAATTCAAAGTTGGAGAAATCAGGGACCAATATTAAGGATTTCCAAGCTATTGACTCATGTTTTATAATCTTCTCTTAGAAATGTTAGGGTTTTGATGACACTAAATGAGTGACCAAGATTAAAACATGAGGATGGGTGGAGATTAAATCTGGGTAAGTGACACTGATTAAGGTGGATGGATGGTTAATATTAGAACATGGTGGAGGGCTAGGATTAATTTATATATAAGGATTAATTTATATATATATATATATATATATATATATATATATATTATAAAACCCTATGAGTGGGAGGCCTCCTATTTTCTCTACTGGACCTGGCTGTTTGTTATGGTCTTTATGCTCTGTGTTGGTTGGATGGCTCTGTGACCAAGGTTTTTGTTGGTTGGGGGGTCTTGTTGGTTTGCTCTGTATTTATTTTGGGTTTGGTTTGCCATTGAATATCTGGTCAAGGTTCCTGAGGGGGATAGGGTCAAATATCAACCCAAACCTACGGGGGGTGATCTTGGGCTATTTGTATCACTGCAAAAAGTTTTGGTTGTTGACCCCTTGGTTGGCTTTGGCTCTATGTTACTTTGGTTGGTTGTTGGGTGATGATGTTACTAGGGTTGGTTTCTAGTTGAGGTGCCTTGGCTAGATTGCTTTGCTTTCTTATGGGTTCAATTTGTCATTGAAAATCTGGTTGAGGTCCCTAAGGGGGATAGGGCCAAACGCTGACCCAAACCCATTGGGGGTGATATTGGGTTGTTATTTTTGTAGTAATATCTGGTTGTTGCTCCCTCAGCTAGCATCAACTCTAGTTGCTTTGTTACTCTGGTTAGCTTCGATGGTTTGCAGAGTTTTTATCTCCAGTTCCAATATTGGTGGTTGTGTTTGATCCCAGGGTTACATGGCTATCTTTTTGGGATTTTTTATTTCACCTTGTTGTTGAAGTTTTTGGGTTGATTCAAGCAACACATTTTTCCTAGCAAAGATCCATATTATCCCTTATAGTGATGGCAAAATGGCCTCTGTGCAGTTTTTTGGTTTGGACATAAAACCAATGTGTTATTTTTGGTTTAATATTTTTAGTGGTTTTTGGTGCTTGGATCTTGTTTAGATGGGCAGGATGCTCATTTGCTCTTGTTTAGGTTATTGTGGTGGATTCTATCTTGGCTGGGTGACAATCTGTGCTTAATTTTTTGGTCAACAGTTTCTTTATCAGTTATGTAAAGCATTGAGCACTGCATCAACCATGTTAAATAGAAGGATAGTAGGAGGAATATTATTTCGGCTTCTCCATTAACAGGTTTAGCCCAAATTTTTTTGTTTTACTAAGATAGGGCTATCTTGCATTTGAATGATCTTCTCTTGTTTTTTTCTTGTATATATTTTGAGCTCTTTTTAAAGGTTTGGGGCCCTTCAATCCCCTTTTTTATCAATACCAAAAAATATATATTAAAAACACACACACACACACACACACACACACACACACACACACATATATATATATAATAGGTGGTTGTGATTAGAAGTTATGGATGGATGACAAGTGGCTAGATTTTGGTATCTACAATGACATTTTTAATATTCTAGAAAGCCTCTAGATTCTCTTCTATCCACTTGATAGTCCCATATTTCTTTATCATGTTATTGATTGGTTTGGAAATTTGGAAAAAATTCAGGATAAATCTCCTGACAAAATTGATCTTCCCAAATAATGATCTGAATCCTTTCAGATTCTTTGGTGGTGGTATTTTTGTAATAGCCTCAGTTCTTTTTGGATCAATGCTAATTTCTTGTTTAGAAAAAGTGTGACCAAGTAATTTGCCTTTTGTAGCTCCAAAAATACACTTTTTAGGATTTAAATAGATATCAAATTCTTTACACCTTTCAAATATCTAATCCAGATGCCCAAAATGATGTTCTGGGTTTTGAGAGAAAATAGTTATATTATCCAGATAAACTACCACTATTTTTAACATGAGGCCTTTAATAGCAAAGTCCATTACCCTTTGGAAAGTTACTCTAGCATTCATCAGTCCAAAAGGTATCCTTAGGTATTAAAATGTGCCCTACAACATGGTAAATATAGTTTTGTATCTATCTTCAGGATTTACTATAGTTTGATTATACCCTGGGAATTTATCTAATAGAGACATCATGGCCAAAACTCCCATAGATTGTAACAACTGTTCCATGTTTATTAATGGGTAATTATCTTTGAGTGAATTTTTATTCAAATTTATAAAATCAACACACATCCTTATGTCTCCATTATTTTTCCTAATTGGGACTAGATTAGCTATCCAATATGAGAATATAACCTTCCTTACGATTTTGGTATACAACAGTTTTTGGATTTCTTTTTGCATCACTAGGTGCAAAGTAGGATTAAAATTTCTTTGATTTTTCCTGTGAGGCTTGGTTCCTTCTTTTAATGGGATAATATGACTCATTATGTTAGTATTGAAATTTCTGAGATCTTCATAACTCCAAGCAAAGGAATCCACATTTTTCTTGAAAAAATTTATATATTGATCCATTTCCTTTCCTGGTAAAGCCTTGTTGATTTTCACTATTTTGGGCTCTTGTTATGTCCCTATATTAACATCATCTGCTTTTGACTCCATCATACTAGGTTTATGTGCTCTATCAAAATCATCAAAGAGGTTTTCCAAAGAAACTAACCCTCTTGGGAGTTTGTTGGTTCTAAGTTGTATGACCTCCATAGGTTCTCCTATGACCTCCTTCAGCCTTTCTTCATCTAAATCATCACACAAAATATTAGCATAATGGTTCTATAAAGTCATGAAATCTTTAATATCGACATCATCTTGAAAAACTTGTAAGTATATAATATCTGAAACAGATTGATGATAAACAAAAATAGTAGGAAATATCTCTTGATATTTTGTATCTATCTTTGGGCAATCTGCTCTTGATGCATTGATAGCTAATAGATTTACTATATGGTTTTGTTCTCTAGGTATATATGTTACGTTAAAAGCTAGAAATCTATCTATTTCATCTTGGATAGCCTGTTTGTATTGTTTTAGCCTAGGGTGTTTGGTTTGATATTTATCTTTAACTTGTATGATCAATTATGTATCTCCACATATAGTCAGATAGTTTATCCCTAATTATTTAGCTTTTATTAACCCTAATAGCAAGGCCTTGTACTCGGCTAAATTATTTGTGCAAGGAAATTATAGCCTATAGGGTATACCCAAATAGTTTCCTTTTATATTGGTTAAGTTAACCCTAGATTCTACTTCTGCTTGTGATTTTGCATCGTCAAATATCATGGTCCACATTTCAGTAGTTAATAATCTAGTAGATTCAACATCTATCTCAGTGGTTTTCTGTGGATCCATATCATCAGCTTTAAGGACTTCAAACAAGAAAAGTGTATGCCATATAGAATAGATCCCTATTTCTTTTTCTTAAATAGAGTTAACTAAATTTACTGTTGTAGTATCAATTTTATTTAACTCTACTAAGTACTTGTGAAATGGTTCCCTTCTAAGCACAACTTGTTCTTTAGTATTTAATGGAATTGTGGTGTATGACCAATCTAATTGGATTGACCCTCCTAATTGCTCAACCCATTTTTTAAATAATAATAGTGAAAAGAAGGGATCTACATCCAAAAAAACCACATCCATCACTATTCTCTTTTTAGGGTACTGGTCTAGAAACACAAGTAATCCTGTGATTATCACTGTGCACAACACTTGCCTACTATCCATGACGGATATGGGAGGTGACTTTTTGGTACATATTAAGCCAAGTTGATCTACCACTTGCTTGGGCATAATATTGTGATATGCTCCACTCTCTAACATACAGTTATGTATTATATATTGATCTCCCAATTTTGAAGTGTACCTCAAGGATATGTAAAAAGGTCTAACTGAAGATGGATTTCTAGGTATTGGTAAATGTCTTTTTCTTACTGAAGCGTTGCATATATGGTAATTAGGCTAGTTTATCAAACTAAAGGCTTTGCATACCTGATATTTGTATTTAGGAATGGTCATTAGTTCACAAAAATTAATGTTGATATTTTTTTTGGCTAGTTTTTGACTAGTATAAAACTCTACTTTCTTTGTTTCCATATTTTTTTTAGATCTAATTATTTTAGGGGATCATTTTATACCTTGATATCAGGGTTTGTTACTTGTTTTTTGGTTTTCCTGGTTATCTTTTCTTTGTTCTGGTCTTGCAATCCTCTATTTTCTTTACCATTAGTTTTATTTGGAATGATCCTATTTCTTAGATGAACAACATGTATTCTTTCCAATGATTCTACCTCCTCAATTGTAGGCACTATATTTCCTTGTTTCATCCTTTCATACCTGTTATCTGAGGATCTCTTTAGAATTTCCACATTTTCCAGTAAGAGTGCCTTGGGTGTTTCTCCTGATAAGGGTAATTCACTTATTTCTTTCTCAAATTGTATTTCTCTGTTCTCATCATCTTGTGTCCAGCTCATATTTATTCTTATTTCTTCATTAAAATATTCTTCCATATAAACATTTGGGTATGTGTTATGGTATATGGTACATCCTGTAGGATTGTGAGGAGTATCACAAGCTTGACATAAGTAAGGATAGTCAGGTATCACATTGGCGGAGGATATAGGATTTGGAACGATATCTACATACTTTTGCATTTCCCTTTTCTTCCAACCATTATTATTATTATGGTTTCCATCATCTGTGTTATTCCTATTCTAATTTTTATTAAAATTCCTCTTAAAGGGTTGTCTTATATCATTTTTATGGGATGGTTCAGTGTTTTTTTTTCTCCCTTTCTATCCTAGATAACTTGTTATTCATGTTGCTAAACATCTCGATAAACTGGTTGGATAACTTATCTATGGGATCAATCTAATTTTGTTAGGACCCTCCTAACGTAACTCTTAATCATATTATATTGTATTGTATTATAAATGGACACATCCCTTCACCATTCACACCTTTTAGATAGATGTAAATAGGACAAGGAGGATGCTCCAAATATCATCCAAGAACATTAATTTATTATATTTTGGGTTTCTGCATTTCAATACAAACTGTGATTCTATTCAAACAACAATTTTTTTTTGCATTCAATTCATATTTCAAGTTGCAGGTTCATAACAACTGGATCAGAGCTAAAAATACCTAAAATTTTTTCCCCACCCCACTCTAGTTACTGATAGGCCATTACTCGACAACGTTTTCTTTTCAGCACACATTCTAACCATTATTGATGGAACTGTTACAAAGTCGGCCATAGTCACTAGCAAAGGTAGAATACAATTTTTTTTTGGACAACATCATGCATTATCGGAGTTAGAAAACCCCAATAGAGAGTACAGGCGAGGAAAATATCATTCGATATGAACAAAGAGCAGCAAGTACGTGAAATTAAATGTGGTGGAGACAGACCATTTTTTTCAACAAAACTAATTTATGCATATTCAAATCACTTATGAACCAACCACACCCTAAATGGTTGAGGGAAGACGATCTCAAGACACAACGAAGGAGATTATGAAGGAGGTTTCAAAATAAATTATGAAATAACTCTCAAATTTGTCCAAGGAAGTGAGAGACATGATGCAAGGAATGGCATTTTGGAAGGACAATTTAGAAGATAAAATTACTACCAAAATAGCAGACCTAACCATAAACATCACCAACTTAAATACAGATATATCCACTAAATTGGATGCTACAACCCATTCCATGGACTTAGTACAATAAAAAAATTTGCTCATGCAAAATGGACAATAGAACACTATGCCACCACAACAAAAATTAATAGGGGTACCACATACATCAATCCTTCCCCGTACCACAAAACTAGATTTTCCAAAATTTGATGGAGGCGACCCCACAAATTGGATATATAGGGCAGACCAATATTTTACCTTATATCAAATCCTAGAGATTCAGAAATTTTGTATCACATCATTTCACTTGGAACAAATTGCTACCCAATGGTATCAATGGTATGAGAAAATGAAAGGTCCGCCCACATGGACCGAATTCACAAAAAACTTAATGTTACCTTAGAATGGAGGTACAAATTGGTCCCCACTAAATTTTAATATTTCATAGGAGCCCTCACTAAACTGCGACACATCTCCATCGTAAGGGAATACCAAGCACAATTTGAGAAATTGGCGAACCTTACAATAGGACTAGATGCATCATTCTTCCAAATTTGTTTCATTAGTGGCCTAAAATAAGACATTAGAATGGAGGTACAAATACAAAATCCTATCGATATGATGCATGCAGTGGCATTAGCACAAATTATAGAAGAGAAGAACAATAACCAAAGGTGAATAGGAAGAGTTTTTTCAAGAAAAACACCAAATACCTACACCAGAAAAAAACTGAATAAGGTCATGCCAATTAAATGAATTAGCCAAGAGGAGCTAAAAGAAAGATGAGAAAAGGGCCTATGTTTCCATTGAGATGAAAAGTTTACCCCCAACCACAAATTATATACTTTGGACATAGTTGATTGCACTCCCAAAGAGGAGGATGACATAGAAGTGGAATTAATAACTGATGTTGCAAAAAAAACCAAGAAGATAAAATAGAAATATCCTTTAACGCATTAGTAGGATACTTGATTCCAAAAACAATAAAGGTAAAAGGGTATTTTAAGAAACAAAACCCTATTGTGTTCTTAGACTCTAGTAGCAATCACAATTTTATAGAACCTAGTTTGGCCAAACAAGCTAATTGCTTTATATATCCCTATAATAACTTCAAAGTCATGATTGGAAATGGAGAAAAAATTGCATGTAAAGGCAAATGAAGGAATATCAAACTCACGATGGGGGAATATAACATGAAAGAAGATATCTATGTACTACCATTAGGAGGATGTGATATTGTTTTGGGAGTACAATGGCTATGAACGCTCGACAAAATTCAATGGGACTTTGAAGAGTTATGGATGCAATTTAAACAAAACAACCAAATATACACAATTCAAGGTTTAAAAATAGGTCCCACAAAAATCATAAGTTCCAATAGAATGGAAAAGATTCTTTGAAAAGGAGGAAGAGGCATGGTTGCCCAACTATTTTCCTTGCAAAACACCATCGAAGAGCAGCCAGAGGCACCCGAATTAATAGAACTCCTAGAGAAACATGATAAAATATTCAAATAACAAGAGGGATTACCTCCAAAACGAACCCATGATCATGCTATTCAATTACTTCTGGGACACCAAAATATTATATATTATCGATATCCATACTTATAAAAGACGAAAATAGAAAAATTAGTACAAGACCTACTAAGGGTAGGGGTCATTCGACCTAGTAGAAGTCCCTACTCTTTGCCAGTCATACTAGTAAGAAAAAAGTATGGATCATGGTGCCTATGTGTGGATTTTCGTGCTCTCAACAAAATAACGATTAAAGAAAAATTTCCTATTCCAGTCATTGATGAACTACTCGATGAACAAAATGGAGCCGCATATTTTCTAAACTCGATTTACGATCAAGTTACCACCAAATTTGAGTTAAGGAAAGCGATATACCCAAAACTACTTTTTGTACCCACGAGGGATATTATGAATTCTTGGTGATGCCTTTTGGCCTCACCAACGCTCCATCCACATTTCAAAGTCTTATGAATAAGGTATTTTCTCCCTTCCTTCGAAAATTTATTTTAGTTTTCTTTGATGATATTTTGATTTACAGTAATACATGGGAAGAGCACTTAACACGTATAGCACAAGCACTCAAAATATTGGAAGAAAATCAATTATACACAAAGATATCAAAGTGTTCCTTTGGGAAGCAGGAAATTGAATATCTTGGACATATTGTCTCCAAGGAAGGAGTTAAAATAGACCCCCCAAAAATTGAAGATGTGGAAAATTAGCAAATTCCAAAAACTCTAAAAGGGTTGTGTGGGTTCTTAGGATTAACAAGCTATTATCGTAAATTTATTAAATATTATGGGACAATAGCAGCACCCTTAATAGCCCTACTTAAAAATAATACCTTCATATGGTCTCCAAAAGCGAATGAAGCTTTCATGACTTTGAAAAACACCATGTGTACCACCCTCGTCCTAGCTATGCTAGATTTTTTCCAACCATTCATTATTGAAAGCAACGCTTCCAAATTGGGAATGGGAGCAATGCTCATGCAAAATGAGAAGCCCTTAGCCTTTACTAGTAAAGTATTTTCCAAAAAGAATTTAGCACATTTCACTTATGAAAAAGAAATGTTAGCTATGGTCCATGCTATCCAACAATAGAGACCATACCTTATTGGAAAATATTTCATTATCCGCACCGACCACCATAGCCTAAAATACCTTCTTGAACAACGGATAACCACTCTAGAACAACAAAAGTGGGTAACAAAACTATTAGGCTATGATTATGAAATCATCTACAAAAAAGGGAAAGATAACATGGCTACAGATGCACTTTCCATAAAGTTCAAATAAACTTCACAATTACATGCTTTTTCCTACCCCATCCCTACATGGATCGAACAAGTCAAGGATGAATGGTATGCGGACCCTACTATACACACCATAATTCAACAACTACAAAAAAATCCCATGAGTAAACCCCACTACTCTTGGCAAGGTAACATGCTCCGTTACAAAGAACGTTTGGTCCTCTCACAAACATTAGTTTATCATCCAAAGCTTCTACATGAGCTACATGCTACACCTACTGCAGGCCACTCTGGATTCCTAAAAATCTACAAAAGAGTGACTAAATCATTTTATTGGCGAGGGATGAAAAATGATATCAAGAAGTTCGTCAATGAATGTGAAACATTCCAAATAAATAAAGGTGAAACAGTGGCAACAACGGGCCTTCTTCAACCTCTACCCATACCAACCAAGACATGGGAGGATATTTCAATGGATTTCATTGAAGGTCTTCCAAAATCTATAGGAAAAATGATGATCCTAGTGGTGGTAGATCGTTTATCTAAATACGCCCATTTTTTTCCTAGTAGCTCACCCCTATACTGCTAGTACTATTTCTCAAATCTTCCTTGACAATATTTTTAAATTACATGGCATGCCTTCTACTATCGTTAGTGATCATAATCCCAGTTTCACTAGTAATTTTTGGAAGGAATTATTTAAACTCCAAGGTACGCAACTTCGTATGAGCTCTGCTTACCACCCACAAATGGATGGTCAAACTAAAATTTTCAATAAGTGCTTAGAAACCTATATTCGATGCTTTATTTCCACAAAAACCCTTCATTTGGTTAAATGGCTTCCACTAGCTGAATGGTGGTATAATACCACATATCACACAACCATAAAAATGACCCCTTTCGAAGCATTATATGGCTGATCACCCCCATCTCTAACCTCTTATATTCTAAGAAGTACAAAAGTACCACTCGTAGAGATGGAGCTGGTCCCTCGAGATAATATCATTCACGCTTTGAAGGACAATCTACATATCGCTCAACACCGCATGAAGCAACAAGTGGACCAACATCACACTGAAAGGTTTTTTCAAGAAGGGGATATGGTATTTATCCACCTCCAACCATATCGTCAAACTTCATTGAAAATAAAAGGGTCGCAAAAATTAGCACCAAAATTTTATGGCCCTTATAAAATTCTACAGTGTATTGGACCTGTTGCATATAAACTTGAATTACCAGAATCTTCCAAAATCAATCCGGTATTTCATGTTTCTTGTCTTAAAGCCGTAATAGGCACTAACATCGTTACGCAAACTCAACTTCCAAAAATTTTAGATAATGGAGCTCTCATGGTTGAACCAAAATCTATCCTAGACCGACGTATGTGCCGCCTCCATAATCGCATCATCACCAAGGTATTGATTCAATGGAAAGGTCTACCTCCAGAGGATACTATGTGGGAGACGTTCCACCAAATTGAACAACAATTTTTACAATTCCAGCTTTGAGGACAAAGCTTTTTCAAATGAGGGTGGCATGTTAGGACCCTCCTAACGTAACTCTTAATCATATTATATTATATTGTATTATAAATGGACACATCCCTTCACCATTCACACCTTTTAGATAGATGTAAATAGGACAAGGAGGATGCTCCAAAGATCATCCAAGAACATTAATTTATTATATTATGGGTTTCTGCCTTTTAATACAAACTACGATTCTATTCAAACATCGATTCTTTTCTGCATTCAATTCATATTTCAAGTTGCAGGTTCATAACATATTTTTCTTTAGCAAAGAGAATCCAACCTTCTTAGGCTTTTTATCCACTTGAATGGATCTTGATTTGGACAAGTATGGTTTCATTTTTCCACTATCTATCATGTTTCTTTCTATTTCAAGGGCTTTTCCATGTATTCGTTGATGGTATAAGTGTTGTGTTACCTTAATTCATTAATGAATTTACCAAGGAAGGCATTTTTGTAGAAACATATGGCTTGATGATCAATTGGCCTGAGGGTTATGGGGATTTTATTTCTAGTCTTGAAAAATAATCTGTTAAAATATTCTACGAAATCATTTTATTTTTTCTTTACAGTTGCAAGTTTAGTTTACAAGGACTGTTCATTTTTTATTTCCCCATATTTCTTTAAAAAGACTTCCTCCATGGTCTAGAAATTGACAATTTTATTGGCCAGGATATAGTTAAACAATTCTCTTGCAACATTCTCCAATGTTTGTAAGAATAGTCTAAGCACTACATATTCATGCTCAATCTCAAGGCTATCTAATGCATATAGAAAACCTTTAATATGGTATTATCCTGTAACCACAATATTACCTTGGAATTTGGATAGATACTTGTGAGCTTTACTCGGTAAATCATGTAAATTATGGGGTAATTGGAATGGCCTATACCTATTGGTCCTCCATGTTTGAAGGTTTAAATTTAGATTTGGTTGGGCCATATTGATTATGGTGGAATAAATGGTAGGGTAGACAAGGGTATTAACCACAATAATATTAATAGCAGAACTATTCTAAAAAGAATTATCTACATAAGTATATTTTCTAGCAGATTTCTTATCAATCAAACAAGATTTATTTTGATATATAAATTTCTTAGGAATTGGGACGTTCTGAGTATAGGTAAATACCTATGGGTCTTCAAATTTTGGGAAGAGTTCCTTACCTCTCTGTATTGTATGCACCAGATCAGATTATTCTTCTTCTTATAGGTTCATTTAGAGTCACCAACACTTTGATGCAATAGAATCTTACTCAGGCCATAAGTGCTCAGCTTATAAATTCCCTCAATATTTTAGATATATGCAAAGGTACCCATGATACCAGAAAATTATGGCATTGATGGGATAAAATTTATCATATGGAGATAACCTAAAAATTTACAGATAGTTGTAGAAGGCTATCCTCGACAACGATGTCAAAAATTATTGTGTAAAATTTTGATATCCTTAAAATATGGTTGTCACGCTACCAAAAATATTAGAATCACAAAAATATACAAGCTTTGGTGGACTTTCCGCTTTGACATATATGGGGATTTAAAGCAAATCCATGAAATACTAGATTAGGTCTATACACCCTAATAAGAGTCTAATTAAAAATGGATGTTATATCCTTTTAGCTCTTCCAAATAATATGGGATTGAATCAAGTTTCGATGATGACCAAGCTTAATATAACACTTCAAGAATGTAGATCGATGCCTTGTCCATTGGGAAATCATAGTAAGAATTTAGATCTTTATGAAAATATTGAAAAGAGAAAGAGATAACTAGTTTAATTACATACATTCGAATCACCTAATGGATATAAAAATTTACCAGTGAAAGAAAGCACTATTTATTTTCAAATCATGTAACACATAAACAAACAACACATACATTTACACAACAAATTTGCAAGAAGGATGAGACCCATATTTGTATTAAATTTCATAGAAAATTTACAATAAAGATCCGGCACTGTGCTAAGGACCCGATGAAACTCAATATAATGGTTCTTTTTGTTCAAATAATGTAATAGAAGAATAAAACTCTCAATCATAATTAAGTAATTGAGAGCCTTTGATCTTTGATCCAATCACTGGAAATGATCTCAACTGGTCGGATACACCTTCAAAAATTCTTATACAAATGGGAAGAATGAGAGTGGAATAGAGGAAGACTAACACAAGAAAATACAACAACCTAAAACAAGACACATAGTATACCTTGCTTGCAAAGTTTTACAATGGATGCTTGATGATGACTCTTGGTTGCTTTGGCTCCTTATGTAGCTTGATTGCCCAAAATCTGTTACATTTGCTTGGAACTGGATTAGCCACGTGTATCTCTTTTAGCTCTATATATCTTCATCTTCCGAGGTGTTTTGCAACTAGATATCAATTGGCTCAAGCTATCAAAATCCTATAAAACTACCATTTATCCGAAACTATGTTTCACCTATTCAATCATCCATTTATGTCTTTAGCTAGACCTGTACTATATTTAATGCAATTATATTTTTGATGTGAAACAAAGGGAGACCCGATGTTATGGTGAAGAGAGAAAATAAAAAATATGATGAAGTGAGAAAAAATAGAAAATAGTATGGATGAATGTGGAGACCATCAAACACAATGGATGTAGTGTTGTACATGGAATGGTGGTGAGATGGTGCTTTGTGAAACAAAATGGAAAAATAATTAAGAGAGAATACCTAGAAAGGAGAGGGCAATAGTATATTTACAAGTGAGAAGGTGGAAACAACAATAAAGTGCTAGTAATGGGAGAAAAAATGGAATGGAAAACAAGATCTGGAGGTACAAAAATGAATGTAATAGTGAAAATTAATGTACCTCCATAACTATATTTTGTTGAGGTGTTTCCTCTATAACTATAATCTATCGAGGTGCTCTTATATTTCTGAAGTAGGTAGATTATTGAGGCTTTGACATCTACTTTATTTTGCTACACCTTTTACATCTCTTAATATTTATATACAAGACTTTGTTATGTTGTTCATGCTCTGCTTGTTGCACACTTTTGACCCATATTTGTTTCTATGATCCTTGTTCAGGTACTCACGTTCATATAGAGCCATATTGTTGAAATGCATTTTGTCAACTAATTATGATATGATCAAGTTCTATAGATCTGGAAGGATTCAACTTGCTTGAATTACCATTGAATCTATTACTAGTATTGCTTGCTCCATCAATATATTCTTATTGGTACATTCCGTAAGATTTTTACTTTGTATGGTAGATTTATTCATCTGACCGGATATTTTTCCCTTAGGCCTTGATCATCTCTCAGGTTCTATTAGTCTCTGTGTTTGGATTGTCTTTATCAATGTTCTTATGTTGTAAACATATGATGGCATGGATGTACCAATGAACAACTCCTTTTATGCACTAGAAAACTCATGATAACTGACTCCTTTTATTTTTGTCAACCTTGGTGAATTTCTGCCAATCGTGACTGGTCACTCTATTTTATTTTGATTAACTGTGAAGTGACATCAGTGTTGTATGGGCTAGTAAGGAGATTTCTCAGGCATTTCTTTAATAAGCCTTGATCAACAGATCAATAGCTAACCATCGTAAGTGTAGTCACTAAATCTCCTTGTCCTTTCTTGCCATATCATTAGGTTAAATTTTATAGTCACTATTGAAGATATGTACGAGTAGGATACCCCATAAAATATGGGTTAAAATAAAGTGACCTTACTTTTAATGATGATGGACCGAATGAGATATTCACCTAATTTCACCCTGTCAGATGAATCATATGCTTGGGTAGATGAGAATGCCAACGAACATATGATTTTAGATGTTACAGATGATGACACAACTTGGATGATGAATTTAGTAAAACACCAATCATGCTTAACAAATGAAATGTTGGTAGAAGGAGAAGATGTCCAATGAAGTTTTAGTGGGTGATGCCACTGACCAATGGATCATCATCCAAAAGATTCAGGTGAAGCTACTTGATTTTCAATATATCGGGTATTATCAGACGATTCATCTGCCCGAGGCACAAAGTGAGGTGACTATCGGATGCTACAATTGATCAATGGAATATTATCACTTGAATTATCTAAAATTATCCACACCATTTATTCTTCTAAGTGATAATAGGGCATTGGTTAAGACATTCATCCAATGATATGGCATTAGGAAAGTGGGTCGACCAATTAATTTTCATAAAGGACTTTAGATAGGATGATTTACCATGATACCAAAATGGGGATGCATTAATTACATCAATAAGACCCTTAAAGACCTAGGCATGGACAACATGGTTTTAAATTTTAATTTCCACCATTGAACAAGGCGTTTGAATTAGGCGCATAGCAAGATTTGACCATTGGTTGTGATATTCGTTAAAGTTAAGCGATCGAGTAAATGAAAGGGACTATAAGCTAGGATATGCAATGAGGGAGATAGCTTTGGATGACTTAGCCACTATGAATTATGGGTGCTCATGATGATAAAGGGCATATGGGCTATCGAGCAAAAATGGAGGGGCATAAGGTAAGGTAGTCGATATAGTTCTTAAAGCTAGACACGATGGCTGATGGGTACATGGGAGGTCGAGTGAAACAAAGGTAACATCAGTTGGAATAGCCACTTTTCTTCATTTTATCAGGTGAGATGGTCAATGGGAATTTCATTGGGTGTGACTACTAAAGCATTTAGACTTTGGTGACTTTGGGACATTGATGACTTAAAATCAAGAGATAAAATTTTGATACACTTTACTTTTTAGGGAGCATGGATACATCGGGTTGTAGCGACCCTAGGAACGCATGCACCGATCCCTTTTCTAAACCCTACTTGCAATGCTATTTAAAATACCAAAGATGAAATATAAAGACAAGAGGAAAAAGCGTATAACATGAAATAACAAAGATGGATCTTTTTATTGATATTGAAGCTTGGTTACATGTCGGTCCCTCTTAGGGATACCCATTTTGATACTATAAATTACAAATAGGCAAGGAGCAAGGAGTGCCTCTTCTACGAAGAAGTGGTGCACTTATAAAAGATTCCTAGTTTCGTATACAGAAATGTATGAGGGCTTACAGATACCTCCTTATCCAAGTTAGTTTCCTATAGGGATCCATTTTTCTCTCATATATTGTAATCTTCGTATGATGTACCTATGGCCCTGCAAGCAATGAAACAACAATGCACATTTAGGTGTCTAAGATTTGCACAACAAAAATGAAATAACTATGCCATGAAACAAAAAAAATATGATAAAACTATGCCATGAAATCATGTAAATCTATGCTAATGATATAAAGAAGCAAAATAAAAGATGCTATGTCTAAACCTAACCTAATCCCATGGGCCACTGTCCAATACAACGGCCGCTAAGGTAAAACTTACTCTCTTTGCCCCAAAGCTATGGGTCAAAGCCTATATCTAATTTTGAAATAATAGGTGTTATGCTATCCAATCTGTCAGAGCTTCACCGTACACATGATCTCAAAGAGAACTCTCTGAGTCTCGAAATCTCTCCTCAAAAGAATGTCTCTCTCCCCTGATGTGATAAATTATCCCCCTCTAATTCTCTCTCTTTTGGTGCTCTTAGGCTTACACATTTTATAGTGTGAAACCCTAGGTCTATGTCTAAGCCCTAGGAATGAATTTCTCATGCGTAGTGCAAGTTAGCATGAGAAGATTTTGTCCATTGTCTATATTTGAAGGCCAATTAACTGAAATCTAACTACCCACTTGAGTCTTCTATGCGAACTGGTCATTAGCATGAGAATATTTTGTCCTTTGTTTATGCTTGGAGGTAAGTTAACTTAAGTCTAAATGTAAAATCAAACCTCCCATGTGAATTGGTCGTGAAAAGGGATGTAAATTCACTCCCGCTCACCTTTATTGCATGCAGACTACCACTTCCACCTAATATTGGGCCTGTTTATCAGTAAAATGCTTATTATGGCTTAGCCACTATCATCTACAGTGGCTAATATCTGGCTATTGTCATCTATAGTGGCTAAGGTCTAGCCGCTCTAGGCTTGAGCGGTTAGGATCTGGTCGCTCTTGGTTTGAGCGGCCAAGCTTGGATGGCTTGAAAAGGCCCCAAATGAGTGGTGAGAACCATTGTTAATGTTTAAAAATTCTAAGATTATGCCTTATGATCTTATGAGTGTGTCTATGTGAGCAGCTTCCCTAAGCATGACACAATTTAGATGTCTACAGATGCCTCTTTTTGCGATGCGTTGTGTGGAAAACACAATGCTGAGAAACAACGTAGATTGATCTGTTTGTAGGGTGTATGGTGATCAATTGTTTGATCAATGCTGGATGGTCCAATCATACAATATGGCATGCATCCCTTGAATCATTGTCTCAACGTTTGGAGGACTTAGCTCAGTGGCTTTTGCATGTTAAATTGCAATCATTCCTCAAACTTAATAGGGTAGCTTCAGCTGCTACAAAAAATTTGACCAGTAGGAGAGCTACAATTAAATATGTCACGTCTGCTTATGTTCCCAGCAAACAAGGGAAATTTGTGATTTTTGTATGCAATGATTCATAGGACGAACATGATTTTTCTATGATCGAGTGATCTTTTATTGATTTTGATTATGATTATATTAAAATTTTGAACTACCTCTTCACACAATGAGTTGGTGAAGAAATGATAATGAATGAAGCGACAAGTCACTTGACCAATATGACTAATCTGGTTCCTTTCTAGCATTTGTTGCTTTTAATGGGTAATCCCACATCCAAGTGTGATTCCAATTGCTTATGATAATCATCCATCCCTATCCCGAGGAGCGGTCCGGCTATCAATAGCTTTCTTAGGGAGTTAGGATGAGTGATTCTATTTATGCCTAGATTGTATCACTTTGACTTAATGTTTTTGATGTCATAGGGGAATTAGAATGACCCCTTTCACGCCCGTGGAGGAGTCCGACCATCCTGATCTTCTTCAAGTTTGAAGGGTGAAATATCATAATTCCAAAATGATTTGTTTTTGCCCTAAGTGGCCTTATGGTTATCTACTCATCTCATCGAAATACATGGAGTGCAAATCGCTACAATGACCGCGTGGATAGAGTAGGTAACTGGATACGAGGCCTGCTTGAGATTGTGATTTTATGTGATTTTTTTTGTTATTTTTAACATTCTGATGATCCTCAACCACCAAAGTGTGTTTATTTATTATTTTTGTGGGATCCCTCAGGGAGAAAATCCCTTATTTTGCTTTGTGGATTTGGCCACTGTCAGGTCTAGCGGCCTATTAGTTTCTACCTGTGGCCACTATCACCTTGGGCAGCCAAGAAGTTTGGGTTGCTGATGTCAACAACGGTCAAGGTGTAATTAAGGAAATATAAAAATTTATTTTTCTAGGGTTTGACCTATCATTTTCACTGTTGAAGATTCATTTTCAGATCTCTGGTGCGATGATGATGGTTGCAACTTTGAAACTTGCTGGTGCTGAGGTATGGCTGCATAGGATGAGACATCAACTACTGGAGAAGTCAAAGCTTCTTGGGTATTTCTCTCTTCAAAACCCTAGCTCTCTTTTCTTTGTCTAAGTAAAACTGAACCTCACTAAGTAATGAGCAAAACGAACCTCACTAAACCTGTTGGCAACGAACAAACTCCGTAATTAGGCTTAGGTTCCCTTTTGCTATGGTGGGTTAGTCCCCAATTTTGCTTTCTGTCAGTGGCTTCAGCCTAGGGTTTTTCAATTTTTTTTAGTATTCACCTACTGCCACCATTTTGGGCATTTTGAACTTAGCCTAGTTTTGATGCTTGGGTGGGAAATTTGCTTTACATTCTATTTGTTTTCCCTCCCTCTGTTATTCTTTTTTGAATTATTTTGTTAGTTTGCAATTTTTTATTTTTATTTTCTGGCCAAGGGTTCATGGGTTTTTTTTTGTATATCCATTGGACTTGACACACATACTTTTATGATAGATTTGCTTTTTATGACTCATTATGTGTATCGTTTATTGCTTTATGTTTTTGTTATTATTTTGTTTTATGATATGATGCGATGATGGTATTATGATGATTTGATGAATATGCTAGATGATAGATGATATTTGAAGATGCTTAGATGGATGTGTAGATGCTTATATGTTTTGATGATATGATGTGATGTATTTTGATGATGAATTATGAACTTATGATTTGGTATGCAAATGGATATTTCCTATATGTTTTATGATGTGGTTTATGGATGATTAATGACTTGTTTTTGTGGATGAAAATGTTATTTTTAAATGCATGTTTAATTGTTGCTTTAATTATATGCATTTTAACTAATGTGATGGAATGGTATAAATGAACTTGTATGCTCTAATCACTTAAAACATACAGAATGCATATGACATTGACAATCTTAATGGGTGATACCATAGAAAGTAAAAAAAATAATCATGAATTTAAATAATCACTCCTATCATAAGAATTGATTAAGTATTCATTTATGAGATGTAATGGTGTGTAATGTATTTTCTTAATAAGTTTATGTAAATTAAAAGATATAAAGTAGTCAGTGGTCATCTATATACTATTTCTAATATATATGCGGTATCTGTCCTACTATGTTGATACCCCCTAATTTATAGAATCTTATAAAGAATATGATGGTGTGAATGATGTTATGATTTGTTGCTATGTAAGATTTTTTGGGGCTTTCAGAGATTCAATCACTCTAGTTCCCCTATCAACAGTTGTCTACTTACCACTTAGACTTTTGAAAAGTAAGGCTTTTACCATAGACTTGGTTTTTCATGATCTTTGTGTGTGCATGTGATTGATATTTTGAGATAGAACTCAAGCATTTCCTTCGATGTCAGGCAAGATTCTTTCAGCCCATTGCTAAGATCAGGGATCCTCATGTGTTCATCTCATCCTTATGTTGGACTTAGTTGGACTATACCACTAGGCAATATTGGGTTACCTAAGCTAGATCATCCACATTCAAACATTGGTCTACACAAATGCATGAAGCAATTGTAGTAGATATATCATCATGCGTAAGGATTTCTCCTTCCAGTTTTGTACAATGTTGAGAATTCTAGGGATTCAAGATTTATTTCCTTCTTTTTGGCTTTGGATTTTTTCTCATATGTAGTGATGAAAATCACTGTTTATTTTGATTTGATTTTTTCTTAAAGTGGGGATTTTTTTGTAGTGATGATAATCACTGTTTATCTTGCTCATACGTAGTGATGAAAATCACAGTTTATTTTTATTGATTTTTTTGAGTTTGATTTTTTTTTTTTGGATTTTGATTTGTGTATCGGATTTTTGCTTTGAAATATGGAATGTATGCTTGGCCTTTTGAATATATACTTTGCTTTGGGATTTTTGCTTATTTTTATTTAAGGGATTTTGATAGGGTAAAGCTTGTCCTTTTGCCAA
The DNA here is from genome assembly GCA_028583015.1 of Wollemia nobilis. NCBI lineage: Eukaryota > Viridiplantae > Streptophyta > Pinopsida > Araucariales > Araucariaceae > Wollemia > Wollemia nobilis. The sequence goes on from JAQPPZ010001946.1 coordinate 1,980,730, forward strand.
TTCTCAACACCTTTAAACCGGTTGCATAGGGGAATAAGCAAGGAAGATCCTTTTCGCCTAAGGTAACCTAGACCACTTTGTAGCTTTCATATTTTTCTTGTACCAGCTAGGATTTTATGTTTCGATTAGTGATAGGATCTTGAATATCCAAGGCTTTATCACAGTTAGGCCTTACCTTCTACTAATCAAAGTTATTTTCCTCAAAAGTTGATAAGATTACTAGGTGTGGTTGACTAACCAAAAAGCCTTATTTTATTATATATAGCAACAAATAATGGTTGTGTTGAAAAACATAATTACACACATGTGGATGGAGGTATGGATATGAATGACTTGTGCGACAAATTGTGGTATCACTTTTAAGGCTCTCATGACATATACAATTGTAATGTATGTGAAAATGTAATGCAATGATGTGGATGCAAAATGTGAAGTGCAATTGTTTTTGTATTTTTTGATTAATTTGACCAAAGGGCTTATTATACCTTTGGGGCTTTTGGTATTGATTATGACCAAGCGGTTTGAATACCCTTGGGGCTTTTGAATTGATGTTTGACCAAGTGGTATGAATTACCCTTGGAGCCTTTGATTGATGTTTGACCAAGCGGTATGAATTACCCTTGGAGCATTTGATTTGAATTTGATCAAGCGGTATGAATTACCCTTGGAGCCTTTGATTTGTATTTTTGGAATTTTATGTTTTTATGATTTGTTTTGACATATTTGAATGTTTTTGTGTTTTATGACATATTTGAATGTTTTTGTGTTTATGTGTAAAATACCTTTAAGTGAATGATATTGAGAGGTTCAGGCTATTCAACACCATCTAATGATATAAGGTGATATGCTCCAGGTCCAAATCTTATTGAAATAATATATGGACCTATCTAGTTTTCTACAAACTTATCTCGCAGATGCGTCAGTAGATTTGAATTTTGCTAGTTTTATTTGAGCACTAGATCTCCAGCATTGAATTACCTTAGGTGGACTTTACTATTGTAAGCTCACGAAATGCGATATTGGTAAACATGGAGATGCTTTAAATCATTGACTCGATGTTCATCAAGAAGCATCAATTGATCAAGGCGGCCTTGTCGTGCAGCTTCATCATCTATGAGGACCTTTAATGCTATGTGTAGAGTCAATATTTCCAACTCTATAGGCATGATGGATTCAGTGCCATATACTAGTTAAAATGGTGTTGCCCTAGTGGGCATTTGTAAACTAGTCCTGTATGCCCATAGTGCAAGAGGCAATTGCATGTGCCAATCCTTGTGATTTTCTTGCACTATCTTCCTCAAAATGGAGACTATTGTTTTGTTTGAGGCTTCTGCTTGCCCGTTTGCTTATGGATAATAAGGCATTGAAAAACTATGCTGAATATGGTATTTTTTCATTAAAGCATGCACATTTTTGTTCTTGAAAGATGGCCCATTATTCGATATTATCTTAGAAGGGACCCCAAAATGACTTATGATATTATGGAGTATAAACTCCGCAATCCTTGGTCCAATTGTTGATGTTAATGGGATCGCTTCTACCCATTTAGTGAAGTATTCTATGGTATTTATGATGAATATGTGTCGGCCTAAGGACGGGGGTGATATTTTCCCAATCAAGTCTAGTCCACATTGTGAGAATGGCCATGCTGCCTGGATGGGCTGCAAAGCTTGTGATGGTAAGTGTGTTAGGTTTGCATGATGTTGGCACTTATTACATTTCTTGACATACTCACAATAGTCCTTTTCCATGGTGGGCCAATAGTAACCCATTCTCAAGATGCACTTAACGATGGCCATGCCACTAAAATGGCCTCCACATGTTCTGTCGTGAGCTTGCAAAACTAACCAAGATTTTTCCTAGGGCTCAAGACAATGGAGCAATACTCCATCATATCCTTGTATGTAGAGGATTTATCCTAGCAAGATGTATCTTGTTGCTCTTTGTTTGAATGTTCACCTTTTAGTATGTGATAAACCTTGAGGTACTATTCCAAGTTTCAAGAAGTCTTGCAGTTGGGAAAGCCAATCCTGATAAGCCACAACTTCTATAGAAAAGACAACTTGCTCTTCCTGCATTTTTGAGGTAGTGAACACGAATTGAGGAAAAACTCTATGGTATATGGTTGCACCACACTCTATAAGTCCTTGGGAGATCAAAGACCCCCAAGGTGATGTTTGCAAGAAATCTCTGGTTGTGAAGGATGAATCCTGATTTGGTTCAATGTTGATCATGTTGACTGATTCTTGATTGTCAAAAGCCTCACGATGTATTGTTGAGTACGAAAGCACTTTCACATGTGCGGTTGTAAAATAAATAGATATATTCTGAGGGATTAAGGATCCCAAAGAGGCCATGGTGTCTACAAATCTATTCGATGTATGAGGGATTACCTCGATGTCATACCATTCCAGTCGGGCTAAGTAGGTGTCAACAAGTTCCTTGTAAGTCTTTAGGAGTGGGCACCTACATTGGAATAGTTGTTTGACTTGGTTTACTATGAGAAAGGAGTCACCAAAGATATTCAATATTTTAATGCCCATCGCTATGGCTATTTGGAGTCCTAGGATCAATGCTTCATATTCTGTATTGTTGTTTGTACATGGGAAGTCCAGTTTGAATGATAAGGGTAATGGAGTGCCCTGTTATGTGATAAAGACAATTCCTGCTCCGCCTCCTTGTTCACACTTTGAACCATCAAATAATAATGACATGTCTTTTTCTTTCTTAGGTTATTTGAGTTCTAGAAGATCTGATAATGCAAAGATCGCATTATTAGGCAATTCTATGGTGAGAGGCTTGTTATCCTGAAGGTGTGCCTCTACTAATTGATCTGCTATGACTTATCCCTTGATGGAATTTTAGCTTACGAACTCTAGATCAAATTATGTCAATAACATGATCCACTTTGAGATACGTGTATTGTGATATGTCTTGCTCATCATGTACTGCAAAGGATTTTGTTTTGATATGATGTAGGTCGTATGGCTCAACATGTAATGTCATAACTTTCGAGTTGCAAAGACCACTGCTAAACACAACTTTTTGACATACGCATATCTTATCTCATAACTCACCAAGGTGTGACTAATGTAATATATGGCTTGCTCTTTGTCTTGTACATTCTTTTGGGCTAACATGGTGCCCAGTGCAAAATCATTAGCCGATATATAGTAAAAATGGTATGTTTGGTCTTGGTGGAGCCAATATTGGCGGTGTTGCCAGATAAGTTTTGATCTCTGCAAAGGCTTGATGGCATTATTTGTCCTAATGAAAGGGGACTTCCTTGCATAGCAACCTGTTCATAGGTCTACATTTGTCTGATAATTGTGTGATGAATTTTTTTATGGATGCTATCTTGCCTTGTAGGCTCCTCAACTCCCTAATATTGGTAGGGGCAGCCATTTCCAGTATAGCCTTTACCTTTGCAGGATCTACTTCGATGCCTCTCTTAGATACAATGAATCCCAAAAGCTTGCTAGAAGTTATGCCAAATACACACTTCTTAGGATTCAATTGGGCATTGTGTTCTATGAGGCGATCGAAGACTTGTCTAAGGACTTCGACATGCTCTTGCCACAACAGGGACTTGGCTAGTAAGTAATCCATGTAATCTTCCAAGATATTATGCATATAGTCATAGAATATGTATGTCATGGCCCGTTGATATGTGGCACCAGCATTTTTGAGACTGAATGGCATCACTTTGTAACAAAATGTTCCCCATGGAGTAATGAAAGTAGTTTTATGTTGATCTTCAAGCTTAATATAGATTTGGTTGTATCCAGAAAAACCATCCATTAGGGAGATCATTTCATGACCTATAGTTGCATCTACAAGAGCATCTATGTTTGGCAATGAGAATGAATCCTTTGGTGTTGCCCTATTTAAATCCTTGAAATCCATGCAGATATGGACTCTTCCGTCAGGTTTCCCTATGGGTACCATGTTCGACACCCACTCAGGGTAGTCGATAGGAACTATGAATACTACATCCAGTAGTTTTTGCAATTTATTTTTCACCATCAAAGAGACGGTTGGATGCATTTTCCTTAGTTTTTTCTTGACTAGCTTCTTCATGGGATCCAATGAAATGTTGTGAATAACTAACTTTGGATCTATCCCTGGCATGTCTTTGTAAGTCCAAGCAAAAATATTTGGCCTCTCCTTGAGGAGAGGAATTAGGATGGCTTGTTCCTTTGGAGATAGACTTTGTCCGAACTTGAATCTCCTTGGTTGGGTAGGATCATCGCTGATGTCACCTCAAAAGTTACTTCTATAGCCATATGTGACCCATCCTCTAGCTGATGAGGCATGGGTATCAAATGAATGTCATCGACGGGATTTATAGGACCTAGTGACTCAGGTTCCAAACCAACATGGAAGACATCATACTTACAACCTGATGTGAAATGGAATGGCTATAACATCTCTTCATTGGTGAAGAGATATTTTGGCTTTATGGGTGAATTAGCATGATCCCAATCAATAGCCTCTACATCAAGATGCAATGATTTGGTAGGATCTACTGGATTATGAAGTGAAGTGGTCAAATCAATGGAGATCATGTTGATAGATGGGATGAAATCTCTAGGACCACATGGGTGTGATCTTGTCTCAGGGGTTTCCCTTCCATACTTGCAATGAGGTTATAAAGGAATGGGAATTTTTGGATCTGGCCCATGAGCAAGGTGTAAAATAGGATCATTGGGCTCTAACTAATCTCTAAATGTAGGTGGAGGGGTTTTGACCATCTGATGAATGGTAGCTAGGTAAATAGGTCTCCCCAAAAATTGGAGATGAGGGTCTATGGCACGAAGTGCCACCTCTCTCTCTACTAGCTTATTGACTTGCTGCAAGTGGTGAGGTCCAAGATAAACCATCTCGGTCTCATCATCAAAGTCATCATCACTTATCTAGAAACCGTTAGCATTGGTATGCAGCCCTAATACAAGGGGCTCATGTCTTGGCCCCAAGTAGGCCATCTCTATTTCATCTTCATATTATTCGTCACTTATGAAGAATTCATTTGCATTTGTCTCTTGCCCCAAAGTTAGGGGTTGATGGCTTAGGCCTAAGTAAGCTCTTTCTGTTGAGTCTTCTGATTCATAGTCACTTTCATCTGATGTATATCCATTCTCATCGTGTATGGACCATGTGAATCTTTGCAAATAGCGAGTCCCTTGATAGGCTAAGCCAAGTTGTGCCTCATCATCACTTACCTCATATCCATTATCCTCATCCCTTGAGTTGTACCGTGTTGGGGTGGAATCAATTGAGGTGTTTGGATGATAAGTTTTTGGAGGTGATATGTTTACCGTGGCCACTTATCTGTCGCTCAAATTTGGCATTCTTAAGGGGTGATAAGGAATGAAATCAATGTCTTCTCCCAACCCTATGCTTAATATTTCCAATACTACTATAAGAGATTCATCTCGACCTCCTCTATAATAACCTAAGCTAAATCTATCAGAGGGAAGCTGATATAGTGGCTCGTAGGGCTGCCTACGTGCCTGCTCATATATGACAAGGCCATAGCCATACCAATGTCAATGATCAAAGTAGCTTAGAGAAAACTTAGGATTAGATATGTAACAAACATTTACTATGAATAATTTGTCATCGTCCTCTTTTATATCTGAAGACTTACAAGTGCAGTCCAGACCGACATAGACAAAATTGGTTTGGTTGGGAGGGATTCCAAGTGGAACCACTATTCCTACTGGTGGCCTCAAGTCTTTAGGCCTCCCTATGTCTTGTGCAAACTCAATGATATGTATAAAGGTAATGTTCTACACAAGGTACTCTCCTATGCATGTACTTGCCAAGTGTATTGATGCATGTGACGTGGATGACACCACAAATGATATTGGCAAAGCAGGGTGATAATCACTATCTTCATCTTGATCTTGAGGATCTTCCTCTTCCATAGGATGGTATTTTAGTAATGGATATAGTTGAAACTTCTTTGGGTCTTTCTTCCTGAAATAGGGATGCCTTTAGCTTCTGATTGTCTTTTGGTTTTGACATTGATGGTACTGTAGAAGCATTGACTGTCTTGAGTCCATTAGGAGGTGTTGATGTGCATGGGTCTTTTCTTACCCCTTTGTTTGTGTTATCCCCTTGTGTGGTTGAGGATGAAGGTGCCATGTATAGGCGAGTAGAAGGGATCATGAATTATCTCAAAATGTCCACCTGATTGACGTATTTAAAAGGCTCTTCATCAACCAAAACCACATAGACTTTGTTTTTGTGCACATACTTGACACACTAGTGCAATATCGAAGGCACACACTTCATGGCCCTTATCCAAGGATTCCCTAAGAGGATGTTATATTGCATATCTCCTTCAAAGAAATGACACATCATGAGGATGGTCTTGTGCCCCACCTTGATGGGTAGGACTATCGTTCCCACAGTATTGCATAAAGCATCATTAAAAGCTCTCAATGTGTAAGCTCCTGGAATGATATTGGTCTTGGGTATATTGAGATGCTCTACTGTAGTTGTTGTAATGACGTTAATCAATGAACCTGTATCGACAAAAACCCTCTTGAAAGGTAAGTCATTGATGGCCGCTACAATATTTAGCATAGCGTCTAGTAAGGTAGCATAAATTATCTTAATCTCATGATCATAGAATCATATTACAGGTTCCTGGCATTCTTTCACTTGTCCCAAAAAGTGAGTGAATGCATTCGTATCTTACGGTTGAATCTCAAATGTTCTTAAAATCTCCATTAGAGTCTCCCTATGCTTTGGATACTATTGTATGAGCTCATATATGGATAACTTAGTTGGATTCATCTGTAGGTTTTGCTCCAATCTACTCCGAATAGTTACCATAGGTCACATTGGTGGACCTGGAAGATTGTATTGCCTTTTCCTAGGGGTATCTGGGATGTTCATGGGAGCTGCAAGTGGTTGTGGTTGACCATACCGCCTAGTCCTTATTGATATGTTAACAATCTCAACCATCCCCATGCATCCGTGGATAGGTATGTCATCTCAAACCTGATTGAATTAGGCCCCTTGCTCTCAAGGGACCTCATGATTGGGCAATGGGTTTCTGTATATGCCCATGTCTTTGTTATCGAGAGCTAATGGATTGTCAACTTTGAGTTCTCCTGCCTCAATCATGTTTTGCACTTGGTGCTTAAAATCGACACAAGCCTCAATATCATGCCCCGATATCCTATGATAAGGACAAAATTGATCTTCCCTATATCCTTTTGGCTTAGGATGGTTGGGATCTATAAGAGGTATATCAGGATATCTGATCCTCCTAGCCTCGCTCAGCTGATTAAATATTGATTGCATTGATTCTATCAAAGGCATGAAATAATGAGGCATCTTGCGTTCTCAGTTTCTTCCCTAATTGTTATTTTGGTCATAGTTGGCTAGTGGGGGATGTGCTTGATAGTTATATGGTTGTTGTGCACCCCCATCCTTGGGTGTAGCTAATATAACTTGATTGAATGGTGCAGGGTTGCCCTGCTTCTGATTATACTTGTCATTCTTACCATTCTTGTTCCACTCCTTTTTGTTTCAAAGCTTAATGGTTCCCTCATCTACTTTTATCTCTTTGATGAGCTTGGCCTATGCCAAAGATTCTTCAAATGAAGGATACTATTGGAGTTGTAGCAAGAGGGAGATATGTTTAGAACAACTTTTGGTGAACATGCGAATGATCTCTTCTATGGGAATGGAGAATGATAATTTTACCATGACTTTTCTCCATCTATTCCCATAATCCATTACTGGCTCGTCATCATACTATTTCAAGTTAGCCAGGTCTGAAAGGTTCACCTTCTTCTTAGCACCGAAGGAGAAATGTTTCAAGAATGCGTTTACTAGTTGTTCAAAGTTGGTTATGCTATGCTTAGGTATTTGGTTGAACCATTGAGTGGCAGCACCTAAAAATGTCATTATAAATATTCTTAGCATGAGAGCGTCATTGCCTTCAAGATGAAATAAGATGTTGATAAAATTGGTGACATGCTCTTGTGCATCCTCTTCACCTTTAAACTTTTATAACCTAGGTATCTCAAAGTGCTTAGGAAATGGAGGGCTAGGGATTGATGGGCACAATGGTTGATTGTGTATCTTGCTCAATGTTGGTGAATTCCCAACTGTTTCTTGTTTCTCAAAGGTTTTCATATTTTTAGCAAGCTCTTGAAATGCCTTTGATGCACATATTTCCTCCTCTTGTAAGTCTATTCGCATTGGCAATGGAGGTAACTCTCTATCCATTTGATTTGTTCCAGTTTTCTCTCTTCTAGGAGGGGACCCAGGATTATGATCTTGGTTTGCTATGTTTTCCCTTCCCCCATTAGTTGGATTTCATTCATGATTTGGTGGGGGGTTTTGTTGTGGGCTATATTTTCTAGTGCACCTCTCCTTAGGTGAGTCAACGTGTCTTATTCTTTGTTGGTCACCACCATTTGCCTATAAATTGTTAAGAGCTAGCCACTCAGCTTGCTCTCTTAAGTGCTGCCCATGTTGGTGCAGGAGTCTTTCTCTTTGTTTCTCTTGTTCGATAGCTTCTACTAGATCTCACTCCTTACGTAATTCATTTTCTAATCTTCTCATTCAATCAGTTTGTGTTGTCATAGAAGAATCATGTTTATCTGACTCTATTCTTATTTTCTTGACTCACAGATTTCTTGAGGGGGTTTCTATTATATCTGTACTCTTGCTAGTTAATGTGACTTGTTCAGTGTACTATTGAGTATCCCTATGATCAGACTCCACACATCTTCTATGGGATTTCTTTGAGGTACCCCCAGAATGGAAGGTATGTTTAGAAGTCATAGTTTGTGAGCTTCCAAATGTAGAGTTCTCAATAGCTATAGTTCTTGAGTTGGTTGAGTAGGAAATTAATCCAACCCATCTAGCTATCTTGTTTTCTATGTCTAGTCTCGTGGGGTGCCATTTACTCCTATGATGTCATAGTCTATAGAAATATTTCCTTTTGTGTGAAGGGTTCCTTCTATACGATTCCCATAACTATATGTAGCTCTAGTTTCCTACCCTTCAATGGGCATACCTGTTTCATATGTTTCTTGTGATTATTGAGGTGTTGCAATTCTTGTTTGCCTTCTTGATGAAGAGGTCTTGGTGGTAACATATTTCCTCCATGTGGATGGATATGTAGCAGTCTCGTCATACCCATGTGAAGAATGGTTTTTAGAACCTTCTTAATGTCCATGTGATGAGGAAGCCCTTGAAACTTCCTCATGTCTTTGAGATGTTTCTGTGTGTTTAGAGGAGGCCCTTGAGGTCTCCTCGTGTCTCCTTGATGAGGATGGATGTGAAGCTTCTTTTTGTTTATGTGACTGTGTTCCATGATGTGGTTCCTTACTTGGGGTTTCTCAAGATCCCCAAAGGGTTGAGTTATCACCCCTTAGGCTCGTGGAGCTATGTCTCACGGTCTTATGGGTAGGTCATTCAATGTTACTACAACTCCGCCTATGGGCATGAATTGCTTCTGTATCTCTCTCGGTATCAGACTGAGGGTGCTTACTTCTTATTTTGACCATGTTTTATGACTTGGTATTTTGAGTTGCAAATTAGAAATGACCACATAATACCAAATAAATATTTATCTTGATTACCGATTTGAGTGTGCCCTAGATTGTTTGATGTGTTTTGATGTGTTGCTCTTTCGATTTATTTGCTCTTATTCTTGGATTAAGAATGAAAAGACTCATCCATAGTGACAATCAAGTACACTCATGCCAAACATGATTTTCTCAAAAGAAGCTAGGGTACTATTGGAACAAAATCTGCTTTCGGTTAATAGTGTTGCACCTTAGACTTTGCCAACATTGAATAGACAGATCTTGCTTGAGATCATCTGTCTAGTCTCTAGAGAATGCTGGTTCCTTTGAGTTTTTTAGAGAAAAGGGGAACAAGAGATAAGGGAAATATAGCCTAAGCTAGAAATTTTATATGGTGTAGATTAGACAACAAAGACAGATTTACTTACTTCTATCCAAAGCATTTAAAACACATTTCCATGTAGAAATTATATAATTCCATATATGATTTATGATATTTCATTTAACATGCGTATATATTAGATTCTTATCCTAGCAATATGATTTTTGTATTGTGAAAGTTCAGATATAAGAACAGACTCAATTTACAATTCAATATTGTAAGCAGAAATAAAGAACATTAGTACATACACTTGCACGATATGAACCAGAAGCCAATGGGAGATGCAATTTTATTGCTTGTATTCGAAGTACGTACATTCAGTCTTGTAAACGTCTAAGATCTGACACTTTTTTTGGAGTCACTCACCCCTATATATACCCTAAAAGAGTATCTTTTTCTAAGTACATCTTACTTATTTTACAAGCAATCATCTGTAGTTTCTAATAATACACAACGGATTTCCCGTAGATTGGATAGATTGGCAATCATCTAGCGGACCTACTAGGTTATAATCAATAGACCATTCTTCAAAAATTGGCACCTGATGTCAATGTCCCCAGTTGCCAAAAATATACTCTATTCCTTTATAGCTGGCGTGTCACGAAATCATGACATTCTTTCCTTGCTTTGCTCTTTTGTCGCCTCTAGCTGTGAAAATGAGACATATCACAAAATCACGACATTCGTCTCTTGTTTTGCTCTTCTACCGCTTCCAGCCGTGAAAATGAGACATGTCACGAAATCGTGACATTCTTTCTTTGCTTTGCTCTTTTACCGCCTCCAGCCACGAAAATGAGACATGTCATGAAATCATGACATTCATCTCTTGTTTTGCTCTTCTTCCGCTTCCAGCCACGAAAATGAGACATGTCACGAAATCGTGACATTCTTTCCTTGCTTTGCTTTTCTGTCACTTCCATCCGCGAAAATGAGACATGTCACGAAATCGTGACATTCATCTCTTGCTTTGCTCTTTTGTCGCCTCCCGTCGTGAAAATGAGACATGTCGCAAAATCACGACATTCGTCTCTTACTTTTCTCTTTAGCTTCCTCCCGCCATGAAAATGAGACATGTCGTGAAATCATGACATTTCTATGTCTTCATCTTGACTCTTCTTCGTGCATCGCAAAAATGCGATGTGTCACAAAATTGCGACACTTCTGCCTCTTTGCTCCCTTTTGTTGCTCTTGGCCGCGACAAAGCAACATGTCACGATATTGTGACACTTTTCCCCTTTTGGCCGTGACAAAGCAACATGTTGCAATATTGCGACACTTTTTCTCTTTTGGCCGTGACAAAGCAACATGTCACGATATCGGGAAACTTTTTCCCTTTTGGCCGTGACAAAGCAACATGTCGCGATATCATGATAGGTTTTCTCTTTTGGTAGCAACAATGCAACATGTCGCGATATCTTGACACTTTTTCTCTTTTGGCCATGACAAAGCAACATGTCACGATATCGTGACAGTTTTTCTCTTTTGGTAGCGACAATGCAACATGTCATGATATCGCGACACTTTTTCTCTTTTGGCCGTGACAAAGCAACATGTCACGATATCGCGACACTTTTTCCATTTTGGCCGTGACAAAGCAACATGTCGCGATATCGCGACACTTTTTCCTCCTTGCTCTTTCTCTTTGCTTTGGACCGTGAAAATGCAACATGTCGCGATATCTCGACACTTTTTCCTCCTTGCTCTTTCTCTTTTCTTTGGACCGCAAAAATGCAACATGTCGCGATATCGTGACACTTTTTCCTTCTTGCGGTGTTTTGCTTTTTCTTTGATCTTTAGCATATGGGCCTTTGGTCTTCTTGGAAAATATGCAAGAAGGTGCATCAGATGTTTTTCTGTAGTTAGTCACTTTTTGACTAACATTCTTGGCACCTTCTAGGGGATTTTTTGCTTGCAAAAATTTTGAACTAGGCCTTTATCCATTGGGTATCGGAGTCAACAACGCAGTTGTAAAAAGAATCTTTCAGAGAAAGACAAAGAACACAGGAAAATGCACTTAGAGTAAAACCTCATCAAAACTCCCTTTGTACCCTAGTATCTCTATGCAAAAAAAATGTTGACTTTTGATTGGCTGTGACTGAAATTTTTTTTTTTTTTGTTAAGGCCGAAAAATGGTAATATTTACAAATATTGTCTGAATATACTTATATTATACTGTACATATAATTCATTTTTTGCTTTCTCAATAGAAATATAACTTTAGGTGAAATGCATTCACCATGATGGGAAGAACCAATCCATCAGTATCTGCCATATTCTTCTGATTGTGATTCTATGATTGCTCTCTTTGTTCTTCTAACTGTAAGAGCTGCATAACTCCTACAACTGTGTGTAGCATTTGGTCAATCTGAGGTAGCGGGTAATGATCTTTGAGTGATGCTCTATTTAGATTTCTGAAATCTACACACAATCTTATATCTCCATTTTTCTTCCTGACTGGTACCAAGTTTGCCACCCAGGTGGAGTGTTTAATAGGGTATACTATTTTAGCTTGAAGGAGTTTTAGAAGTTCTTGTTTCATCAAAGATTCTATCTTCGGATCCATTGGTCTTTGCTTTTTCCTAAAAGGCTTAGCTCCTTTTTTACACAATTCTCTGATCCGATTCCCTTCCTCTTCATCCTACAGATCCCGGTTGGCTGAGCAATTCATTTCATGGATTAAGAAATCAAGTATATTTTCATCATTTTCAAAAACTTGCTAGAAAATATTTTTATCAGGCACTGAAGGCCTGTATATAAGTCTAACAGTTTTAGACTTCTGAATAACATTACTTACAGGACAAAAATTAGCTCCTACTAAAGCTAATAAATTTGCATGGGTATTCTGTTCTCTAGGGATAAACTTTATATTTAGGGCCTCAAAGGCCTCTAATATATCCCACACTTTGTTCCTGTAAGCCTTCAAATAATCCTGTTTACTTATACCTTTTTTGGTGACTTGATTCACAATAAGTTTTGAATCTCCATAGATGAGTAACTGTTTGATTCTCAATTTCTTAGCCTTTCTTAACCCTAAGCATAGGGCCTCATATTCTGTTGCGTTATTGGAGCAACTCTAAGTCAACCTGTAAGAGAAAACCTTTTCCTCTCTGGTGGGAGAAATCAAAACTATTTCGACACCAGCTCCATTCTTGCACCTAGCCCCATCAAAGAAAAGCTTCCACAATTGATTTACAGAACCATCCTCTTCTAGGGAGGGTACCCATTTTCTTTTTGGTTTCTAAATAGAATAGTTTACTATTTTTGTTTCTATCATGGCATTAAAGTTATGTAGAGAAAACTCGTCCTTAGCTTGGAGCTCTGCTAATGTTTCTTCCATCAAATCTTCTTCTATTATTTCTTCAGTCGTCATATTTACACGATCAGTTTCACCAATCTTTTCTACATGAAACGTCGATGGTTTCTCATTAAAAATATTGACCCTTCTACCTTTGAAAGGTATCTCCAAATGAGAATAATCTAAGGATAAGTATCCTCCTATCTTTGCTATGAACTCTCTGGATAGACACATACCAAAATAGGGCTCCAAGTCTATGACTACTACCTCTTGTATGACTGTCATCTGAGGCAAATTATGCAGCCGTATGGGAATATCCTTTATCACTCCTACAGTTTTTACTGGAGTAGCATCTAACTGGAGGACGCCTGCGCTGCTCCTAGTGTACTCCATTCCCATAATATCACATACTGCTTTGGGTATCACAGTGGTAGCAGTGCCTGAATCTATCATGCGGTTGTGGACAACCCATCCTTTCATTTGAAGGGACAAATAAAAGGGGGGGCTATTCTTACTAGTGGCAGACGTCAAGTCTAGAGCTATTTTCGAAGATGATGAGTCCCACATCCATTTTTCATTGTTCTTAGGGATTCCTGTAGGAGATCGATTTGACCTAGGATTTGAAGAGCATCATGCATACTTGCCTTAGAAAGAGTCTTTTTCATTTCCTCTACTATACTGAATGTAGGTGAATCAACTATTTTTTTTGTTTCTTTGGCAAAAGTTTCATATTTATTTTTGTATCCCTGGGTAGCTTCAGTTCTTTGCCTTTTTGTCAGCGAGGGGAAACTCAACCTTTCCCTAGCCTATTCTTGGGTTTCATTTTCCCCCTAAGGAATAAATTCTTTGTGTGTTTCTTGCCCTTAAATTTTGGTTGGAAACTGATACTTTCTTTCCTAAGGGAAACTTCCCTTAGGAGTTTCTTTGGGAACTTCCTTGGGAGCAGGGGAAACATTCAATGGCTGAATCTCTTTAGGGTCTACTTGCAGTGGTTTCTTACCTGATCTTGTCAAAATTGAAACCTGTTCTACTATAGGCATCATGAAGTTGTGGTCCTCCTCTCTAATTATATTTACACGGCCTTTCATTTTTTATTTACTCTTTTCAACTGCTATACTTTATACATAATGCTGGTGTATCATACACGAAATTTCCCCATGTGGATCGTTACATGTAGTACATAAAAAGTTAGAATCAATGGGAGGCTCTTCAGCCTCTACTGTCTCATTTGTATATACCATGCTCGATCTCTCCTGTACCCTTCCACTTGTCGAAGCACCTTCCTTTTGTATCTGTGGAAATCTTCTTGCTTGGATATTCCATTCAGCCTCTCTTTTTCATGGATGCCATTTCATTTGACAATGTCTTCATTGTATCAATTATGGTCATGTATTGATCACTGGGGGGAGCTGATGCAAGGGGTGTAGGAGGTGCAGCTATAGCCAGGAGGGCATGCGTTGATGGGAGTATAGGTAGTTTAGAAATTGATGCTTGGGAAAGCTCTGGTAAAATTGGCAATAGAGTTTTTGATGGATATCTTTTTGTAGCGATGAGATCAGCTTCACCCTTTGTTGCCTCTACATAGATCCTAGGAAAAGTGGTTACACGAGATTGCCTTATTATCATACTGAGATCTGAATCAAAAGCCCTTAAATAATATTATATAGCTTGTTCTTTCATGGGCTTTAGGCCTTGCGGTACTCTATCACGAGTTTTGGTAAACCTGATGTTGAAATCTTGGATTTCTTCTTGTGGATGCCTCTCAATGATAGTGAATTGATTTAGCAATGTGAAAGGATCCGCATGTATATTAAATTCATCGACCAGACGACCGATAAGTACTGCCCAAGAAGTAATGGATCCAGCGGGAAGCGCTCTGTACCAATAGAGCATCTTTCCTTTCAAAGATATAATCAACAATCTGACCATTACATTTTCCTGAGTGATGTTGTAAACAGATGCTAGCACTGATACATCTAAACAGTGTTCATCTACTGTTTTACTTGTTTCATCAAAGGTCAATAATGCTTTTAGTGCGGCTTGTGGAATTTGGTGGTGTGTTCCCAAGTTCAAAGGGCTAGTCTGATTCCACACAAGATGCGCTGGGGTAGGGGCGGCTGCCATGATTGCTAAAGGAGTTACAACCACTATGGGATTGCTTGCAGATGCTCCTACAATGGGTGTTAAAGAGGTGCTAATGGTGCCGATTGGATTTGATCGTACGACTAGCACAGGGTGTGCTTTTAGGCTTCCGAGATGTAGTTAAAAGAACTCGATAGGTTCTTCAAAGTTTCTAGCTCGGGATCTGGTTATCATATGGCTATATAACCAGAATATTTTTAGACAAGGTCTTTCTTTTATGGTCTAAATTACAACAGAGTCGCCATGTGGTTTTTCTTGAGATTTTTAAACAAAAAGGCTCTTAAGGTAAAACACCAAAACTTATACAATACTTGGGATTGTTGGTCCCACCGGGCATGCCAAAAACTATTGGAACAAAATTTTCCTTCGGTTAATAGTGTTGCACCTTAGACTTTGCCAACATTGAATAGACAGATCTTGCTTGAGATCATCTGTCTAGTCTCCAGAGAAGGCTGGTTCCTTTGAGTTTTTTTAGAGAAAATGGGAACAAGAGATAAAGGAAATATAGCCTAAGCTAGAATTTTTATATGGTGCAGATTAGACAACAACAAAGACAGATTTACTTACTTCTATCCAAAGCATTTAAAACACATTTCCATGCAAAAATTATATAATTCCATATATGATTTCTGATATTTTGTTTAACATGCGTATATATTAGATTCTTATTCCAGCAATATGATTTATGTATTGTGAAATTTTAGATATAAGAACAGACTCAATTTACAATTCAATATTGTAAGCAGAAATAAAGAACATTAGTACATACACTTGCATGATATGAACCAGAAGCCAATGGGAGATGCAATTTTATTGCTTGTATTCAAAGTACGTACATTCAGTATTGTAAACGTCCAAGAGCCGACACTTTTTTTGGAGTCGCTCACCCCTATATATACCCTAAAAGAGTATATTTTTCTAAGTACATCTTACTTATTTTACAAGCAATTATCTGTAGTTTCTAATAATACACAATGGATTTCCCGTAGATTGGATAGATTCACAATCATCCAGCAGACCTGCCAAGTTATAATCAACAGACCATTCTTCAAAAATTGACACCTAATGTTAGTGCATGTCCCCAGTTGCCAAAAATATACTCTATTCCTTTATAGCTAGTGTGTCACAAAATCACGACATTCTTTCCTTGCTTTGCTCTTTTGTCGCATCCAATCGTGAAAATGAGACATGTCATGAAATCGTGACATTCGTCTCTTGTTTTGCTCTTCTACCGCTTCCAGCCATGAAAATGAGACATGTCATGAAATCATGACATTCTTTCTTTGCTTTGCTCTTTTGTCGCCTCCAGCCATGAAAATGAGACATGTCGCGAAATCGTGACATTCGTCTCTTGTTTTGCTCTTCCTCGCTTCCAGCCATGAAAATGAGACATGTCATGAAATTGCGACATTCTTTCCTTGCTTTGCTTTTCTGTCGCTTCCAGCCATGAAAATGAGACATGTTGCAAAATCACGACATTCGTCTCTTGCTTTGCTCTTTTGCTGCCTCCTGCCACAAAAATGAGACATGTTGCGAAATCGTGACATTCATCTCTTACTTTGATCTTTAGCTGCCTCCCACCACGAAAATGAGACATGTCACAAAATCACGACATTTCTATGTCTTCAGCTTGATTCTTCTTTGTGCATCGCAAAAATGTGACATGTCACGAAATTGCGACACTTCTGCCTCTTTGCTCCCTTTTGTTGCTCTTGGCTGCGACAAAGCAACATGTCGTGATATCGCGACACTTTTCCCCTTTTGGCCATGACAAAGCAACATGTCACGATATCGTGACACTTTTTCTCTTCTGGCCGCAACAAAGCAACGTGTCATGATATCGCCACACTTTTTCCCTTTTGGTCGTGACAAAGCAACATGTCGCGATATCGTGACAGTTTTTCTCTTTTGGCAGTGACAATGCAAAATGTCGCGATATCGTGACACTTTTTCTCTTTTGGTCGTGACAAAGCAACATGTCACGATATCGCAACAGTTTTTCTCTTTTGGCAGTGACAATGCAACATGTCATGATATCGTGACACTTTTTCTCTTTTGGCCACGACAAAGCAACATGTCACGATATCGCGACACTTTTTCCCTTTTGGCCGCGACAAAGCAACATGTCGTGATATCACGACACTTTTTCCTCCTTGCTCTTTCTCTTTGCTTTGGACCACGAAAATGCAACATGTCGTGATATCGCGACACTTTTTCCTCCTTGCTCTTTCTCTTTGCTTTGGACCGCGAAAATGCAACATGTCGCGATATCGCAACACTTTTTCCTTATTGCGGTGTTTTGCTTTTTCTTTGATCTTTAGCATATGGGCCACTTCGGTCTTCTTGGAAAATATGCAAGAAGGTGCATCAGCTATTTTTTTGTAGTTAGTCACTTTTTGACTAACAGTTACACCGTTGAAGACCCAATTGAGGGTTCACCTAGCTCTTCCACTCTGAACCAATGATTGTTCCAATAGTGGGATACAGTTTGAACACAAGTAACTTAGTGTCACTATAAGTAAGTTTCTCAATCCGTTTATAGGAAGCTCTAGGGGGTAAACCAGTGGAAGGAGATGAATTCCAACATCACTAGACTGAATTGAAGGTTGGTGATGAAATACAACTCTCCAATGTTTTAAATGAGACGTGTGTGTGTGGTGTTCATTTTAAGCTTGTGTATCATAAAGTGCATCATATAGCAACAATGAATCTTTCCTATATGCCTAAGTGCAAAAATACGTTTCAATATTCAGAAATATGCATGAACTACTATGATTTGTATGAGCACACTTTATCTCGTGCAACTATGGCCTCTAGCAGGGTCTCAAAGCAAGAAAACAACATACAATGTCTAGCACGTTGGATTCTAGGGTAAAATTTTTAGGCATAAGCCACTGTTCCTAGCAACGCCTAGTGGAAAATTTAAAAGATCTAAGATATGCGCAACACTTAATTCTTTCTTCTTTTATTCCTTCAATTTCCAAACATAAATGTGCTTTAAGTTCTCTATTTTAAACACATAGAAGTAGACAGAAAGCTATAAAATATTAGAGAAGCTATACCAACCTTTGATCCAACTCAGAGAGTCTGTATTTTGACCTTTTCTACACTCCAGTCCTGGTCGTTGTTGACCAAAGTGGCTGATTCTTGGCCGCTGTAGCTTAGAGTGGCTAAGCTCTATTGGCCACTGTAGCTCATAGTGGCTAGTTTCTAGTCGGTGTAGCTCAGAGCAGCTAGACTTGCATATAAAATTAAGTTAATATTCCTATAGAAAAAGAAAAATTAGTGGTGGTCCCACCATGATCACCATATGTAGTGACCCCAGGAATGCACGCATCGGTCCCTTTTCTAAACCCTACTTGCAATGCTATTTAAAATACCGAAGATGAAATGGAAATACAAGAGGAAAAAGCATATAACACAAAATAACAAAGATAGATCTCTTTATTGATATTGAATCTTGGTTACATGTCGGTCTCTCTTAAGGATACCCCTTTTGATACTATAAATTACAGATAGGCAAGGAGTGCCCCTTTCATGAAGAGGTGGTGCGCTTATAAAAGCTTCCCCATTTCACACACAAAAATGTATGAGGGCTTACATATGCCTCCTTCTCTAGGTTTGTTTCCTAGAGGGATCCCTTTTACTCTCGTATATTGTAATCTTCATTTGATGTACCTGTGGCCCTACAAGCAATGAAACAACAATGCATGTTTAGGTGTCCGATATTGCCTCCCCGAATGAGGTTGTTAGTAATCAAAGAATGTAATAGAAATATGATAAAAGTATGCCATGAAATTATGTAAATCTATGCTAATGATATAAAGAAACATAATAAAATATGCTATGTCTAAACCTAAGCTAAGCTCGTGGGCCACTGTCCAAGACAGCGGCTGCTAAGGTAAACCTTACTCTCTTTACCCCAAAGCTATGGGTCAAAGCCTGTATATGATGTTGAAATAATAGGTGTTATACTCTCCAATATGTCATAGCTTCACTGTACATGTGATCTCAAAGAGAACTCTTCGAGTCTCAAAAGCTCTCCTCAAAAGTATGTCTCTCTCCCATGATGTGATAAAATATCCCCCTCTGATTCTCCCTCTTTTGGTGCTCTTAGGCTTGCACATTTTATAGTGTGAAACCCTAGGTCTATGTCCAAGCCCTAGGAATTAATTTCTCATGCGTAGTGCAAGTTAGCATGAGAATATTTTGTCCATTGTCTATATTCGAAGGCCAGTTAACTGAAATCTAACTACCCACTTGAGTCTTCTATGAGAACTGGTCATTAGCATAAGAAGATTTTGTCCTTTGTTTATGCTTGTAGGTAAGTTAACTTAAGTCTAAATGCAAACTCAAACCTCCCATGTGAACTAGTCATCAAAAGGAATGCAAAGTCACTCCTGCTCACCTTTATTGCATGCAAACTGCCACTTACGCTCGAGATTTGGCATGTTTGTCAGTAAAATACTTCTTATGGCTTAGTCGCTATTGTCTGTAGTGGCTAAGATCTAGCCACCGTCGTCTATAGCCGCTAAGGTCTGGTCACTCTAGGATTGAGCGGATAGGATCTGGCCACTCTTGGTTTGAGTGACCAAGCTTGGATGGCTTGAAAAGGCCCCAAATGAGTGGTGAGAACCACTGTTGATGTTTGGAAAGTCCAATATTATGTCTTATGATCTTATGAGTGTGTCTATGTGAGCAGCTCCCCTAAGCATGACATGATTTAGGTGTCTACACGGGTAGGTTCATGCATGATATTTATCATCGTTAGTCTTAGAAAAAGTGTAAACTAAGGGAGGTATTTTTGTGAGCTTAGATGTATAACCCATAGTTCGAGATGGTAGAATTTATATTCAACGAATGATCTGGGCATAAATTAAAATATGAATAGATGGGGCAGATGACTAATCAAATGGACTTATGAATTATTACTTTAGATGGATGGAGTGGAGGCTTTAATAAAAATGAATGGTGAAATGATAATATTATGGTAGAATGGATATGATAGGAATGAATTTATGAAGGATAATTTTGAATGAATTATGCACAAGATGACCTGGAGCTATACCTTCATGACCATGGAGACTCTTTTTGGACCTTCATGATTTTATGAAACTTTTCACCTTTGACCTTTACTATCACAACCTATAATCACCTAGACACTTGATTTTAATCTTGTTTGAAAATTAGGGGTACCATATAAGTTGGGATTTTTATGCCCAACATGACCGTACCTTGGGAGATAGGTGGGTTTGTTGAAAATAACACTTGAGGCCACCATTATGCAATTATCCATGCACATCAATAACACCTAAGTTGAATTCCAAATTTTCTCATTCATTTGAATTATGTAGACCATCCATCTATCTTCATACTATTTTGAAGTCATTCTTGGTATCTTGATCATGTTTGACATACCTATTACTTTGTGGGGTGGAGTCTTATTTTCTCTTAATCTAGCCATACTCAATAAAATACCTATGGCTATGTGTGTTATATTTTTGAAAGCCTTCCACCTTGACCACTCTGAGTCTATTGGTAGTAATGTCATATAGTAGAGCAATAGTGGCCTAAAGATGAAGACATAGGAGCCTATGGTAGTAAGCCAAGAAATTTTCTTACCCAACTCTAAACTAGGATAACTTATCATTTGTTTCCTTTGGATCCATTGCTCATGGGCCTAACTATGATAGATTAATTAGAATCACTATTTTATCTACCTATTCTACTATCTTCCTATACCACCTCTCATATCCCTTGGATTTTTTGGCACCAATATACTTGATTTTCCATCTGAGAGTCCACGTATTACCTTTTCTCTAGCTCCTTTCCTCATTTTGCTAAATAATCTACCATCCTATTTCCCTCTCGCTTGATATGCATAATAAAGACATCTTGAAAAACCTTCCAAATATTTTGAACTACTTCCACCTTCCTTCTCTCTCCAATTCCTAGCACTTGGAAGGGTCTTATTAGATCCAATATTCCAGTCCATACTTGAGAGTTTATCTCTATTCATAGTTTATGTAAATGTAGATTCACAACTATCATTGATGTCGATAGGATCACCTATCCTTCTACTTAATTATTTATTGTCTCCCCCATACCTTCTACTCTCCAATACACCTGTTCTCCTTTCCAAATCCTTATGATAAGGCCAAAACTAGCTTTTTTAGGGTTTTTAGTAGAAGCCCCATCCGTGTTAGCCTTCACCCACTCTTTGGGAGGTGGTCTCCACTCTGTGTCACCTAGGAAATTCTCACCTATGCATCCAACCCTTGTTTTTATTTTATATTTATTCCAAAGCTCCTAAGGATAGTCACTTCCTCCATTTCTATGTCTATTTTCTCTTGTAATCTAATAGATAGTGTTTCCATTACCTTACTAATAATCCTCTCCCATACTTGCTCCCTTGTGTTGTGCTCTAATCTAAAGATGTGTGCATTTAATTATAGCCATGACTGCCACCATATGAAGTTGGGTCCCAACTTCCATGCCATTTTCATTGTTTTAGTCTTAAAACTGCATTGTTTTCCACCAACTGATCCATATGTCTCTTGCAAAAGAACACCCAAAAAAGAGGTGATTCAAGGTCTCCTCTGCCTTCCCACATAGAACACATTTGGAAGGCCCATAGAAGATTCTTTTTCTCAAATTATCAAATGTCAAGCACTTTTCATGGTTAATCAACCATGAGAAAATGATAATTTCACATAAGTATCCTGATCCATTCCATTAGTTTCTACTATCTCTTGTAAATTTTTGAGCTTGGATTCAATATCTTTATTTTATTTAAAAATGTTACCAAAATATTATGCATTCTAAATTTTTATTTGCTCCTTTAAATATTTCATTTTTTGAAAAAACCTATACATATATGTTCCTTCAAAATTTTCTTTGCCCCACCATAACATAACCAAATGGAATAAAACAGGGTCTTTGTTGGAAGCAAAATGGCTTTGGATGACCATTATTGGGTAAATAACAAGTCAAGAGAATGGGTTTGTGATCTTGCACATAGTAAAATATTTGAAGAGATTATATACTCTACTTGTAACCATTTGTTGGGTAACAAGAATCTATCCAATATTTATACTATAAGAGTTTTCCCAATGTGTCTATTATCCCATGTATATTGAAAACTTGAAGGACTAACATCCCAAAGGTCATTTGAATTGACAAATGAAGCAAAATATTATATTGATTTAGACCATATTAGAGTACCACCCTTATTTTCCAAAGGAGATAGAATAGTGTTGAAATCACCCCCACGAATCTAAACATCATAATGAATCATCATTACTTTTGAAAAGAAAAGCTAAGGTCCTTTCAACATATTTCACAAAGAGTAACTATTGTCATCTTCGATTGTCCTTGCTCGAGACAATCACGTCTCATGTTAGAGCAACATAGGTTGCAATAGAGAGCACAAGGTTTGGCTCAATTGGGGGCCTCCAGGAGTTTTTTACAAGGTTAGCTCCTTGTTAAGATGTGATCTTCAAGGTGCTAGTTGCTCAACAAAGGAAAAGGGTGTGAGAAAGTAAATAAAATAAACCAAGAAAATAAAAATGGGGTGACACACCAAGATATCTACTAAGATCTTCCTACAAAAATAGGCTTGAATGCTATGTGCTAGTGGTGAACACTTCCTCTCCTTGACACAATGAAGTGCGATCAAAATATTCTAGTTATATGCATGCATAAGAAGGTGGGTCCTACAAGAGAGCCAAGCTAGTAAGTGACTAAGTCCAAAAATAGGTGCAAGCCTCTCACACACACATACACTTAGCAAATTTTGATACTTAGGAAAAATAGCACAAACACATACACATACACAACAATGGGTTTGTAGGAAAAAACCAAAAAATAGACACAAGCTCCCATGTATATATAATGCAAGCAAACTCTTACAAAGATTGTGCCAAAAGTGAAGGTTCAAGATTACCCATAAGCCGCTCAAGAACCATAACTATTTTTACAAAGAGAAATGAAAGGAAAGCCTACAAATGCATACAATTGCAAACTTGTTGATCCTTTACAAAGCTAATACTACTGCTATTTATAGATTACAAGGGGAGGGTTTTCCCTCCAAAACTCATGCAAATATTTCTAGGTGGTTGTTATTTTAGATACTAAGTCATGTCTTGTCTGACTATTTACCCTTTGGGATTATTTAACTTTAAGGACATGAATTTCAATTGATTTTGGTCCTTTTCCTTTATTGCCATCTATCCATTTTTGGGCATTTCTATTTTTTGGATTTAAAAGATTGCTTTAATTAATGTCCTAAATATTTGAGTTGCTTCTACTATGGCTTTATGTTGTTGTTGTCCTTTTTTCAAAAATACAAGATATATTTTGTAGGGAGGACAATATTCCTCAAAGAATATGCACTTTAATGATTTGACTTTTGGGGCATCAATGTTATCTTCTTTGAGAGTTTTTCTTTATCTTTCGAGACCGTTCATCCTCAAATATTTGAGACTTTTTTCCATTAGTACCTTTGTTGAGACTTTTGCTCTTGCCTTTTATCTGTGAATTAGGAAATTTCAACCTTTGGATATTTCCTTGCTCATGAAATATGGCCTTCGATGATTAGTTTTTTTTTATCAAACCTTTCTTCATGTGCCTATCCATGACTCAGAATTTTGCTTTCGAAAGGTGTAGTGATTTATCTCTACAATAACTATAGTTGGAGCATATATATTTATAACCCCAACTTTGATGTTTTTCTCTTTCCTACAAAATAGTCTAGCAACCCAATTACTTTTTACTTCTAACAATTGTCCATCCCATTTGTATTTGTTCCATATTGTTGTAATACCACCTGAAGCTTCTATAGAATAAATTGCTAGATAATCACCCATTTTCCAAATCTTTTTAAAAGCATCCTTACATTCCTCTCTACTTAATTTTATTTCTTGTATCAAAATAAACTTGGGACTATAACAACCTATTAATTCCTTAATAACTCTTTTTTTAGGGGTCTTATTCCTACTCCTAATATTCCATGATATCATGTTCATCATCATCACATTTTATTTTTATTAGTGGGCTTATCCCCACTTCTTGTTAACACCTTTGATATTTTTATTTGGCTTCCTAAATTGATATCCCTTTGAGATTCTTTTTCTCTTTGTTCATGCTTTGATGGCCTTCCTCTCCTTTTTCAATTCCCACCAACACTCTCATCTTCATTAATCTATTCTATTTTTTCATACTATACATAATGAGGCTTATCTTCTAAATATTTATGTTGACTTAAAGAATCTAAAATGCAAGGAATAACCTCATAGACACTTTCTTCTTTATGTTGCCCTAAAAACCCTAAAGTGCATAGATGATCCTACATAACCTTTACTTTATTATGCTAGCCTAGAAACCCTAAATTTCCTTGGATATCCTCCATATGTTTTTCTTTATTGTGTTGCTCTTGAAACCTTAAAGTGCAATAAATGCATCTATACTACTTTTATTTTTATTGCAAGGAGAAGATTTTATTCTACTTGAGGAAAATGAAGAGGATTTACCTAGATTAACCTTGACCTCTTTGACCTCATTTGCTTGAAAATTTGCCTCCCCACCTTCCTTTGCACCTTCATCTCTTTCTATAATTGAAATTGTGCATTGTACTTCCTCATCCCTTGTGTCATTTTTTCTTCTAATGGTTGATTTGAGTGAACTATAATGGCCTTTGCCATTTGATGATGTAGAGGGGTTTTTCTTGCCACTTTTTTTAGAGTGGAGAATCCTTGATTTGATCCAGATTCTCCTATAATATGATCTACTTGTTTCATATTGAGGTTTACCTCATGGACAATTTTTTTGTCTCTTTCTCCATTATTTTTATTTTGCAATCTCTTGCCACGTGTCTGATTTCATGAGATTATGACATTGGAATATAATATTTTCATAATCCACTTGTTGATCCTAGTCTCTTGATTCATATTTAATCCTAATGGAATGTAGTAAAGGTTTTGAAAAATCCATGAAAAAACATATTCAAATGTATACAACATGCTTTCTCTCCTTAGTAGTTGGTCCCTCCTAGATGAACTCATCTAGATTGTTGATATTCTTTGAAACCTCCTTATTGAGGAGTTGATAAGGAAGTTAAAAAAAAACTAATCCATACCAAATGCCTTTTAATAGTCTTTGTCTCCACAAAGAAATTCTCACTCCTAATGCATCTTTGCCCCTAAACCAAGGGCCTCCATCCATTATTTAATCCCTTATTACTGAACTAGAGAAGATAATGAGGAAAGTCCTCTTCAAAAGAAAAGTCATGGAGTAATTTTAATTCAATCTCCACTTCCACTTGATCCAATTTTTAATGTCAGAAAAACATGGCTAGTATCTATGGAACTTACATATTAACCCATTGGTTTTAAGAACCATTAAATCATGCTCGATCATCTCATCCTTGATAATCACTTTTGGTGTTGTATCTACTACCTAGATAGGGTTTGCCAAAGATTTTCTCTTCCTTTTATTGCTAACTAGGCATCCATTATTCTAACTAGGGCATCCTTACTTCCAATAAGAACTTTTAAAAAGGACTTTCTTGCCATGTTACTTAGATTTTCTTCACATGATTCTTTTAGTTTTTTAGTTTCTCCTAAGATCTAGAACAAGAAGAAGTGGGGTTGGCTCCTTGATCGCACTTTGCTTCCTACTTCTTGCTCACACTTCCTACTTGCTCCTAGCTCGCTCTCGCACCCAGTTTGCACTCATTCTTGGCTCACACTCAGATAAGTCCTTCCCTTAGCCTAAGTTGATAGTTGTATTATTATTACATTTAAGTAGTTTTTGGTTTTCAAATATAGCTTTTTAAATTATTTTTAAATATTATAGTTTATACAAGTTTAAAATTAATATTTATATTTTTAAGTGGTTGTATGTATCTATTATAGTATTTTATTTTTAATTAAAGTTTTACAGTTGAAAGGTTTCATTTGAATTACATGGTGCTCATATTATTGCAATATTTTATTAAAGCACATAACAAATCATATTGACAATTATGCATATATATAGTCTATCAATATTTCACATAAGTTCTTTACTCTAAGACTCAAAGTAGTTATATAGATTGAAAAGGTTTCATTTATTGTTGTTTTTATATTAAAAACAAATCATATTACCATATTGTTATAACAAATTGTATTCTCATGACACTCAGGGAGATTGAATTTAGGTTGGTTTTTGTGATTTCAATTGTGGTGGGCTTTTGTAAATCAAATATTTTCACTAATCATACCTCAACAACATCAATTCATTAATTAATATTTTAATTAATTATTAAAATATTTTTCAAGTTTTACTTAAATACTAAGAAAAATATATTTTATTTTATTGTTTGTATGTTTTTTTAAACATGTGTTTAATAATGTATAGTAATATAAATCCCAACAAATACAAATTAACAAAAAGAAATAAAAAACTTGCAACATATCGTGTAACTAATTTACTACTATGAAAATACATATTGAAAAGAATATTTGTAATAAAAGATAAAATAAAAATTTAATACCATAACAAATTCTTATAGTGTTTAATTTCTTATGTTAAATTGTAATCACATTTATAATTAGCATTTAAATATCATGTCAATAGTTTATTATATTGAAGGGTTTATACTCTAGGAATTCACTTAGATGCAAGAGTTTTTTTTTATGTTTTTGTAGTTCATGACATGTTTTTATGTTTTGGGCTTTTCTCCATGTTTTGTGAGTGCATGTAAAGTCATATTACATGATGAAGAACCCATGATCACATAGATAGATATCGGTCTCATTTGAGAGATGGATTCCCTTTCTTCAAGATCCATTTAGGTAGATTTGGTAGCTTATGTCAAAGATAATTAAATTTACAAATCAAACTATGGTGCACATAAAACTCCCATTTCTTTAACACTTATAAATCCATAATGATGACTAAAATAGTTTTCATCATATCCACTTAGAAGTAGCCAATAGGCAAGGATTGAGGTAACTTTTATAGTACACCTTTGATATATGTACTCTTAAATTATAAAAAATCAAGGTAGGTGATTTTATTTTAAAGAAATTTGATGCCATGGCTAAACACACAAGATGTAAATATGGTATACCAATGCACTATCACTCGATACCCCTACATATAGGTCTCCCTTGTCTAGTAATGAATATATAAATAAATAAAATACCCTAAAAGCTATTAATAGTATATAGTCTATAGAACACCTTGCTTTGATGCTCCAAGCATTTACCTTCTATAGAGGTTGCCTCTTAATATAAGGTAGTTTGCTTCCAAAATCATAACCATGATTATTGACCTATTTTATCATTGTTATTTATGACCATTCTTATGAAGAGTTGATATTTTAGCCTAAACATCTCATTAAATATTATAACCCTTTTAGATTAGTATATGATTGATGCCACATAGGTTGCCTTCATCTTCATTTGTTTTCTCATCATCCATTTTCTACAACCACTTTCAACCATAATTGTTGCTTATGTAGGAGATTCATCTTTTCATGTTAGGATTTCAAACCCTAAAATATTATCTATAGTAACAATAACAATCCAATGGCATCACTCCATCACAATCTTATCATCATTACTTCACTCATTTATTGTTTCACTCAAAAGCATTAATGTAAACATTGGGATAGATATCATAGATAACATGAGATTGGCTTTTTATGGACTTATAATCGAAGTCTAAATCATATTATTAAATTAATAATTATGGAAAAAATGATATAACATAAAGAACTATAAAATAATATAATATCAAAGACTAACTCCTACATAGTTTTTCATCTAAAAGACTAAATTTAAGGTATCCTCACTTTTTATATTATACTCTATATTTTCATTACTCTTATCATACACAAAAGTTTCAAATTCTTAATTAATTTTACTTGTTTCAACTATTGGTGAATCTCATTTTCAAAAGAATTACAATAGTATCTTTGAATATATACAATGTTTATAACCTATGTTTTTTACCTATTTAATTATTAGGAAGAATGGTATATACATCACATCCTAGTAATAAATGATTAAAATTGTAGTTAAGTACTATAGCATGCCATCTCTATGATTATATCAGTAAGTTATATTGATCAAGACTTGGGACCTTTTTAATTAATAATATTTATTTAACTACAATATTTTATAGTCTAGGAGTTTCATTGCAATATTTTCTTTGGTACACCACCATATCAAATTAACCCTTT
This sequence comes from Wollemia nobilis, assembly GCA_028583015.1. NCBI lineage: Eukaryota > Viridiplantae > Streptophyta > Pinopsida > Araucariales > Araucariaceae > Wollemia > Wollemia nobilis. The sequence goes on from JAQPPZ010001946.1 coordinate 2,009,340, forward strand.
CAATAGTTTGAATTAGCATTTTCTATGTTTGCAATGAGATGTGGTAGACTATTTTAATTGAGTTACACTTAGTAGAGAAGATATCCTCCAAGTATCATGTGGTGGCCTACTATCATTCATATGTAATTTGAATATGTGCTTTGGACATAAATTAATTAATTTCCATTTTGTAGATGCTCTTCATTATCAACATTGTTTGCTAATAAGATATTTGATCTTAGAAATAATTGTCTCCCATAGTCAATTTTTTTGCACTACACTAATAACGATGGTTATGAAGTAGTGTTACGGGAAATTCTCATAGTTGTCACTAAACTATTCACGAATGACAAGATTGTGTCTTATAATTATTATAAAATGAATTATTCTTTTGCATTGTTATATAAGTGGCATGACTGCATCAACTAGTAGATGGCTGCAAGAGTGGACTAGATAGTCATCCAAAAGGATCACCATAGACCAAGTGGAATTTAGAAATACATGTTGACATGGTGCTTGTGACTATGTAGAACTTTATAATGGATATTGATTTGTATAAAATATATTAGTTGTATTTACCTTGTGTATTATGTGTTTATGATATTGTATGTTTTTCCTTATGATAGTCTATGTATTAGGCTAAATATTTGAATGCTTGCTCTAATATTTCCAAAAATTGGTATTAGACTCATTATGTGTCTATCCATGGGTGATTGATTTTTTAGCATACAAAATAATAACTAAGTCTTATTTTTTCTATTATGTGACTAGCATGATTTGTCCTCTTATGTAACTTACCTCATTTATTTGAGAAGGTCCTCAAAATTAGCCATGGTTTTTGTGTTGAAATATATGTAATTTGGTCTTATCAAACCAAGGTCAACAATGATAAAGCACCTATGGGCACTCTAGATAAAGCCTATGGGTAAGTGTTATGTAAGCCTTAAAGCATTCTCAATGTAAGTTTATGAGAGTTCTATATATAAGTCTATGAGCAATTTTGATATATTCACCATTAGCAATATTGGTTAAACCACCTCTATGGTTAACCTTGATTAAAGGGTTTAATATATTTATTATATTTAATTTAACCTTCAAGTTAGGTTATGTCAGCCCGAGGTTAGCATTTAATTGGGAATTAGGTTTCACTATAAATACCTTCTAACAATTGATTTATTGTATTAGTTTGTGATGTGATTTATTTAATTTATTTTTTCTTGGTTGGAAAAATTGAGTCATGGGGTTTTGTAAAGAAAGAGGAAAGTTTTGGTGTTTATAATGGTTCTCCTGAGACTTGAGTAGGTAAGGAAACCATTATGGAGAGAAGTATGGGATTATCTCCTTGTTGGATTGAAATGTATTTTATTGCTTGGTTGCTTGCATTATGCATGGAACATGATTAGTTGTATTGCATATAAGAATTGTCCTAATCTGTAAAGTTGTTCTAATCTAAGATCATGGACAAAGGAGCTATCCAAAGGAGGCCATGGGAAGATTTAATATTTAAAAAAAGAACCTTTGTATTCTATACTATTATATTATGAAGAAAAGAATACTTGAAGAAAATTGTAATTGACATTATGCAAGCTTATTGATGATGGAATGTAATGTAGTTACATTATTCAGTATTTCAAGATTTGATCATGGAAGAATGAAAATATATTGTTGTTTTATGGATGTTCTTGGAATATTGATTATGTGCAAAATGAAATAATGAATCATGCATGAATTATGATTATAATGTTGTTCTTTCTTTCTTGTTAAGATAGAGAAATTACTAAATGCTAGTATTAAGGAAATAGATGGTTAAATTTATGTTTTAGTACTAGCATGGTGATATAGTTAAGCATGTTATTTCTTTATAGCACTTTAATTATTTAAAAAGGAGAGATGTTAAATTATTGTTTTTAAACATGAATCTTGGGGAGGGGTTCTTGGGCATGGATTTAGAACCATAATAGGACCCTCAAGTCAAGAAGGTAACCCAAACCTGGAAGGAGTTTTGGTAATGCAATATCCAGGGTAATGTGAATCTTGGAAGGAGTTGCGATGATGCAATAGCTAGGAATTTGCTAATTTGGAAGGAGTTGTAGGGGTGCAATAACTAGGAGTTATGGTCTACTTGTGAGCCTTTTTGCTAACGTTCACCAAGAGAATGTTATAAGCTAGGCAACATGGAGGGTGGTCAACTCAACTGGAGAGATCATGGAAAGATCTTCAAATTCATGGAGTAGCTATCGAAGCTATTTGAGAGGGAGGATTTTGGAAGTTTGGGGGTTTTTGATGGAGGAGATTGATCACATTAGTAGAGGAGATTGATCATATTAGTAGAGGAGATGAAAGGAGAGCATTGGGAAGGACAAGAAGATTTGGATTGAATTGCAAAGGAGGTAACCTTTGTGTGATTTACTCTTGTTTAGATGCAATCCAAATTGTTTTACACTATAGTGCTTGTATATTTTTAGAATCTCTTGTTATGTCAACCACTTGGTTATGTAAGTTGCACTAGGTCTCTTTGGTTATAGTATTGTTGATGTTATTTTATTGCATGTAACCTAAAATTTAGCACCTATGTGTTGGACATTTTGAGTCCCTAATATGAAATGTTGTCATTGATGTAAATAGAGCAATAAATGTCAAAAGGATCTATGAAGGGTTTTTGTGAAAACCAAGGAAGGGAAAATAAAAGGTTTTATTTAAAACCATGGACAACAGATTTGATTTGGGTTTTTCTTAAAACCCACGTTGGGCTTTCGTTTCGTCGAAAAAGGTGCCCCGATGATGGAGTTATTTGAGTTTTAATGTTTGGTTTAAATTTTAACTATTTAAAATTTAAATTCAAATTTAAATGAAAAGTTTCCCACCGACATCATCATGCAAATACAATTTTAATAATTCCGTTGACGTCTTCAAAGTGTTATTAAACACTATATAAAGGGGTGGTAATTAAACGAAATAATCATCCTTGCTCTCATGTGTCAATTGCCCTGGAATTCGAAAGAGCTCATGCAAATTGTTGAAAAGGAAGTAGCGAAGAAAGTGCAGCGATTTGGAAATCTCAAATGTGGTATGATGTGTGGCACATTGGCGTATCTATTTTGTTAAGACTATGGGCATCACAAATATCAGGGATAGAATCCCCTTGACGACAGCGTGTGGGAAGTGCTTTGGTGCTTTGTCCTTTGTGGTAGGCGAAGGAAGATTAAAGGCCTTTTTGGCCTTTGTTTTTCCAACCAGCGCTTTGGCTCAGTTGGAATCTTAGCCGCGGCTAAGACGCTCGCAGTGTGTGGCCGATGGGGGTTCGAATATCCTTGAGAGGTATTTACGTTTTTGCCTTTAATAATTTTTATTAGCCCTAAAGTTTGGAGTTATAAGGTATTTAATGGTAATTAAATTTTATCATTAGGGCTGTGATTATTATTGTAAAAGCATATTTGATTTATGTTTTATTTTTATGGAAATGGAGAATTGATTTTAGGAGAAATAAGGAGTTGTTGTTAAAGTGATTTTGAGAGATTTATTGTGGGTTATTCTTAATAAGGTTTTTTTATTAAAATAGACTTTGGTGGATGTGTTTATGAAGTTGGAGTAAAAAGGGTGTAAATTAAGTTATGCTTTTATTGTGATTATTTAAAATACCACTAACCCTTATTAATATTGAAAAGGAAAGTTGTGATTAAGTGTGGCAGATTTTGTGGACAACTTATTGGCATCAAAAAGGTATGGGCACATTATCCTATTGATTGTTTGTGGTGGTTGATTTCTGAAATATCATTGGAGTGAAAAGGATTAATTGAAGTTTTCTTTGTGAAGATGGTTGGTTGAATGCTTCAAGGTTTTCTGATTTGTGAGTTGTATTTAAACCTTGTTTCATTAGCATTGTTGTTGAAGCCCATTGATGATGAAATGAACTTGAACATGATCTAGAAAAGAACATGAGTATCATTGTTATGTGATACTTGAGATAAAGCATTGTTGGAAACATTTTGAGTTGGTTGATACATGCTTGAACTAGGGTTTGTGAGAAAGGGTTATTCCTTGATGTGATTGGTTGATTTGATTTGGTTAAGCCTAGTCAAGTGGATGTGTGAAATGGTTGTTCAAGTTCCATAAAACAAACTATTCTATATTCTAATTTGAGTTGAGATTGAGATTGAAGAATATGACATATTGAGTCTCTAACAATTCTCTTTATGCTTCTATTGAGTTGAGATTGGGATTTGAGTATAGAACATATAGAGTCTCTAACAATTCTCTTTATGCTTCTATAAGATTTATTTGAGTTGAGATTGAGATTTAATAATAGGACATATTGAGTCTCTAAAAATTCTCTTTATGCTTCTATTGAGTTGATATTGGGATTTGAGTATAGAAATTATAGGGTCTCTAATAATTCTCTTTATGCTTCTATGAGATTGAATTGAGATATTGATTGTACTTTGAGTATAGAACATATTGAGTCTCTAACAATTCTCTTTATGATTCTATGAGATTGAACAAGTTTTGTGTGAGCTTGTTAAGCAGATTTGAGATAAGTCTTTGAGAAGGCTTGTGGACTATTTTGAGTTAAGCTTTTGTGAAAGCTTGCTAAACATATTTGAGCAAGTCCAAGAGAGGACTTATTGATCATATTTGAGCAAGTCCAAGAGAGGAATTATTGAGCAGATTTGAGCAAGTCCAAGAGAGGACTTATTGAGCAGATTTGAGCAAGTCCTAGAGAGGATTTTTTGAGCATATTTAGACAGGTTTTGTGTGAACCTATTGAGCATATTTAGATAGGTTTTTTTGTGAACCTATTGAGAAGATTTGAGTAGGTTCTGAGTGAACCTATTGAGCAAAATTGTACTAGATCGACTGTACTGTGTTTAGTGTAAGAGATTGAGCAAAACTATGCTAGACCGACTGAACTGTGTTTGGTATAGTATTGAGAAAAATATTTGGATGTGACAGAGTATAGAGGATAGAGTCTTAGTGGATAGAGATCCATCAACTAGGAAAATTAAAGACAGATCTAAGTGAGAAGTCTTCAAGTGGAGAGATATCCACCAATCAGAGCATCATAGAGATAGAGTCTTCTAGAAGATCCCTAGCCATAGCAGAAGGGGAAATAGTTCTCCTATGGAAGAGATCCACAAACTTGATATTAGGGGATCAACATCTCCTTTGGAAAGAAGTCCATAAACATTGTAATTTGGGAAGGATTACCAAGAGATTGATTGAGAAAGTTTTAGTAAAATATTTTCTCTGTGGAGGTAGCCCACATCGGGTGAACCACATTAAAATGGTGTCTCTTATGCGTGTGATGTTTTTTGTGATGTTTATGGTTTCATTAATGCTAATGATTCTATTTGGGAAAAAGTTTTATGTTATACTATTCACCCCCCCCCTCTCAGTATAAGCACATGTTCTTCACTACGTTCTAGCTGGAGTTGTGCTCGAGTCTAGAGATGTTTGTTGCTTGGTGATGCTAATTGCTAGAGTTGTTATCCTTCATTTTTTATGTTGGTCTATGGTAATATTTTTTGTATGTTGTTCATGTGTCGAGACTATAGTTTCTCTATTGAGCACTTTTATTTTATGTTTTTCTAGATATTTTTCCTTCATCAAAAGCATGATATTAGAGATACTTTGTTTTGCATAGGGTTTATTTTTATTTGAATCATGGTTTGAACCTTGTGATGGTGATGTTGTGCTTTGTGAATTGCCTAAGTTTTGTTTTTATTTAAGTAGAGGGTTCTTTTATTATTTTCCTTGCTCTATCTTCATAAAGGTAGTTTGTTATTATGGTTTTAATTCCTTTCCAAATTGGATAACTATAGTATTTCTTTTGTATTGTTGTTGTCCTCTTTCAAAATAAGTTTATGGAACATCTTATGGATGAATATGGTGTTGTATTATTTTTACTTCCTTGGTGTTTAAAAGAAAGAAAGTTGCTTTTCTAGTTAAAATATAGAGTGTTGTTTGCTTAAATTATTATGATAGAAAGGAATAAGAGCCCTTTTAAGTGTTTATATATGATGTTAGAAAATATTTAAATGGGTTATTAGAAAAGAATGATTATCTTTTTAAATAATTAAATGTAACATTGAAATAAAGACTATGACCTCCAACTAATTTGGATCAAAAATCTAAAATCTCACCATCTCTAGCAAGTTGGCATAGGTAGTCTCAAGAAACCTAGGGAGTATGCTCTCCATATTTGCTTGGATTAGAAACTAGACGGTCCTTGAGACTTACCATAGATTCCTTCACCTCGTTGCTTTGCTAAGAAAAATTTTTGTGGAGTAAGTCGAAGTGCTTGAAGTCTTTTCAAAGCTTGAATCAAATAAATTGTGAGGGACATTTTAGGACTACCCAAACTACCGAACTTGTTTTGGCCATATTTCACTCATCCGGACTCGGATTGAGCTAAAATTTTGAGGGTAGATGCCTGACAAACCCTAGAACGTCTCCACCAATTTTTAGATCATTTGGAGCAACACAGATCCTAGCGCATCCCTATGTGTGAACGAGATTTTTGGCAAGCGACTGTGCGAGGGTTTCATCTGGGTTAAGTGCAAGCAGCTCCAGAGGTTGGTTTTTGGGGCCTTCGAGCCCTAGCGGCCAATATTTTTGTGGTTTCTGCTCAAGATTTTAGCAGGAAATGTTGCAGGGGATCCAATATGGGTTAGAAATCTATCTTTCAATAGATCTTCATGCTGTGAACTTGAGTGACAATGGCTTCCAATTTGCTGCACAAAAGAAAAGTGAAAATCATACCTTTCCACGATGTCTAGGGCATGGATTAAAGAGATCACGAAACAAGTTTCAAGCAGCTGATCAAAAAATGGCTCAGATCTCAAGTGAATCTGGTGCTAAGGTGCACCCACAAAATAAATCTACTATGGAAACCCCTATCAAGGGTAAGAATTTCGAAGAATCAGCCCCAAAAATGAATTTTAGGGATGCCCTCCATGGTGGACAGCCTCAGCCTAATGCTAATATTAATCTTAGGGCTTCCCGTAAACCTCTAAGAATGCCTAAGATTGATCCCAAGAAAATAGAGTCAGGATGTCTTAAAGCAGCTGATGGAACTCCTATTGTTAAGCTTGATATGGGCAACATTCAGAACTGGCATTGAAGATCTGGAAAAAGAGGACTAATTTGTCATTTCGTGGGTTTTCGTCCGAGCCTATCTGCTTTCAAAGTCTGGGCTGCAAAAAGCTGGAAAACTAAAGGTGAGTTACAAATCTCTATTTATCCAAATGGTTATTTTCTTGTTTTATTTGCTAATAATGAAGATAGAGAGAAAACTTTTCAAGGGGGTCCCTGGTTCTTTGGAAGGGTAGGGCTTTTCATGAAGCCCTGGCATACTAAATTTAAAGCCGAAGAAGAGATGCCTTCTACAGGTCCTGTGTGGGTTAGACTCTTTGGCCTCCCAATTGAATTCTAGAATCCGACTATTTTTTCTTCAATTGGAAACTCTTTAGGAACATTTATGATGACTATTGATTGTACTCAAAAATTTGAACATATTATTTATGCTCAAATTTGTGTTTTAATGGATTTTGACAAACCCCTACCTAAAAATATCACTTTACAATTTGGGGAGGACACTTGGGAGCAAGTAGTGGACTATGAGAACATTCCTTTTCATTGTAGAATTTACCATGAATATGGTCATTTGGCTAGTGTTTGCCCAAATAAAATTCTAGATCAAAAGAAAGAAGATATAAATTCAGCAGGTTTCCAAATGCCTAAGAAGAAGAACACTCAAAAAAACTAGTTATGAAGGATCAATCAAAGTTATCTACTAATATGTTTGAAATTATTTCCACAAATGAGGTCCCAAGTGAGGAAGAGGAAATAATGGAAACATAAATCTTAGAAACACAATTTAAAGATAAAGGGAAGAACTCAGAGACAAACCAACAAATCAAAGGATTTCAAAAAAAAAGGGAGAAAATATTCACAAGAAAAACAATCTTTTAAATGTTAAAACTTCAAATAATACATGTCCCAATATAGACTCTGTTGAACCTTCTAGTAACATTTTGACTATGTACAAGCATTCTTCAAGGCTAGAAGCCATCTCAGATTCAATTGGAGTAAGTCAAGAAATAGGGAAAAAAATTGAAGATGGATTCTAATCAAAAGGGTCGCAAGACTAATCAATATCATATGGTAAAAGAAGGTGAAAAGCTTGTAGAGGAAGGTAAGATTAATGCCCTTCCCAAATTTTTAGCCCTGGTATTAATGAAGATCATCACTTGGAATATTAGAGGACTCAAAGGGAGTCTTTCAAAACAAAATGAAATTAGAAGAATGATTCAGATAAATCATCCACATCTTGTTTTCCTTCAAGAAACGAAGATGTCAATAGAGGATATGGAATCAATTGCTAGTAAAATTTGGCCAGCTAGAAAAGTGGTTTCCCTTAGTTCCCAGGGGACTTATGGTGGCATTGCTTACCTTTGGGACCCAAAAGAGGTAGTTATTCACCATATGGTTGGTAGTTGGGGTCTTTTGGCTATAGCTATTCAAAGCAGACATTCCAACCAAATTATGCTCTACATTACTATTTATGCTCCGACTAATTTGGAGGAAAAAGAAGATAGTGGAAGAATATTACTTATATTATCTCTCATTTTCCTGAAGCTTGGATCTTGATCGGAGGAGATTTCAATACCATCCTCTCTCTAGATGAGAAAATGGGGGGAAATAGAAATTTGGATAGGAGCACTGACCTCATGAGTGAATATATTACAAACCTCCATCTTGTGGACATCCAACCAGATAATGGCCTTATGACTTGGTCTAACAGAAGGCAAGGCTTAGCTTGTATAATGGAGATATTGGATAGGTTCTTGCTCTCTAACAATTTCTTAATCCATGGTCACATTCCTAAAGTGAAGACTCTTAACAATGTTGGTTCGGATCACTGGCTTATCATGGTGGAAATGTGGAAAACCAATGTGAGTTTCTCTCCTTTTCAATTTTAGTTAATGTGGCTTAGAGACAGTTCCTTTAAACCTCGAGTGCAACAATGGTGGAAGGAAGGTAAACCTAGGTATGGGACTAAGATGTTCTATTTTGCCAAAATATTGCAATACATTAAATCCAAAATCAAGACTTGGAACTGGAAGGAGTTTGGGGATGTTCATAAAAAAATATGAAGTTATTGCTCAGCTTGAAAATTTGAATAAGAAAATCTATTTAGATGGCCTCACAGAGAGTACAAGTGCAGATGAAATTAAACTCACAACTCAGTTAGAGGAATGGGAAAAAAGAGAACTCTTATGGAAGCAAAAATCTAGAATTCAATGGCTCAAAGAAGGTGATCGAAACACAAATTTCTTCCATAAATCTCTTCTAGCTCGAAGATCTCACAACTTTATTTCTTCCCTGAAATCAGATTCTGGAGATGTTGTCTACACTTGGGATGGCATGAACTCTATTGTTGTCAATTACTTTTCCAATATTTTTACTGCTACTCCTCTTGACTCGACTTCTCAACAAAATGTTCTTCAAGCAATCCCTTCTCTTATCACTTCTGAGGAGAACTCTATTTTGACTACTCCTATTACTATCAATGAGCTTCAACAGGTAGTTTTTAAAATGCAAAAAGGAAAACCCTAGGTCCTGATGGTTTTCCCATTGAGTTCTACCAAGATTTTTGGGATATCCTTCATGCTGATTTATTAGAGGTGGTGGAAGAAGCCAGGAAAGCCAAAGAAATTTTGAAGGTTATCAATAAAACTTATATTACTCTTGTTCCAAAAGCTCAAGAGGTTGAACATATCTCAACTTTTAGACCTATTGCTTTATGTAATGTTCTTCTCAAAATCATTACTAAGATCATGGCAGAAAGGTTGAAGCCTCTTTTGCATAAGATTATTTCCCCTGAACAAGGGGGTTATGTGGAAGGGCATCAAATAGTTGATGAGATAGTTCTTGCTTAGGAAGCCATCCATTCCATGGATATGCAAAAATCTCCTTCCATGTTCATTCGGTTAGACTTATCCAAAGCTTATGATAGAGTGGATTGGCACTTCCTTATCAAAGTTTTGAGGCAATTTGGTTTCTCTCAAGATTGGATGGATTGGATTATGGGATGTATCTCTTCAGTTTCCTACTTAGTTCTTATCAATGGTAGGCCTTCTCAGTTGTTCCCAACTTCTAGAGGTATTAGGCAAGGTGACCCCCTATCCCCTTATTTATTCATCATTATTGTTGAATGCTTAGGTAGGGCTATAACCAAAAAGAGAGAAGACAAAACCCTTGAGGGAGTTACCATTGCTCATGGAGCTAGACCTATCTCTCATCTTCAATTTGTTGATGACTCTACTCTTTTAGGTAAAGCTACAATTAAGGAAGCTTCTACTATTAAGCAAATCATTAGCTATTTTTCTAAGGCTACCAGGCAATTGATCAATGAAGATAAATCTAAAGTCATTTTCTTTCACTACTCTGCAGAAGGAATCCATGGTCTTGGATAAATTAAGATATAAGAAGACCTCCCTTCCAATCACTTATTTAGGTATTCCCATCAATATTCGAAGAAAAAAAAATATTGGAATTGGTTGTTGGACAAAGTCAAGAAGAAAATTGGAAAGTGGACCAATAGGTGGCTTTCTTCTAGGGGTAGAATCACCTTGGTAAAATCAGTCCTTCAAGCTATTCCTATTTATGTTTCTACCATGTTGAATATCCCAAAGGTTGTTCTTCGAGAACTGGATCAAATCAGTCATCGGTTCCTCTAGAGTGGTACTAAGGAGAAAAGAAAATGGGCCTTGGTGAAATGGGACACTTTATGTCTTCCTAAGAATGAAGGGGGTTAGGATTCCAATATACTATTAATAACAACAAAGCTTTAGCTACTAAATTATATTGGAGGATTTTGCATAACCCCAATGCTCTTTGGGCCAAGAATCTCCATGCTAAATATGTTGAGAACAAAAGTCCTGAAGACCTTGTTCGCTATCAATTGCCTTCCAAAGGTTCTCCCATTTTAGCAGTTCTTAAGACTGGTGAGGATTTGATAAAGAAAAAATTATTTTGGATCATTCATAATGGTCAACAGGTAAATTTTTGGATAGATTCTTGGGATGGTCACAAGCCTTTGATAACTCAGTTTCCCGATTGGAGGCCTTGGATGGAGGAGCTTCACCGAGCTAACTGGATAAAGGTGGCTAATTATTATTGGTACCATACTGGTAATTCAGAGGTTGGTAGATATTGGATCCCTATTGAGGACTGGCCTATTCAAATCCTAGAAAGGCAAAGACAAGATATCCAATGCATCCTTCATATGAGATCTCTCTCTTGGTCCCATGATAAAGATTGTTTTGGATGGAACAACACTACTAAGGGTGAGTATTCAATTGCTCAAGGTTATTTGGCCTTATGCCATAATAATCCCAACCAATCATCTGACATATTTTCTCAATTGTGGGCTCAAAATCTCTAGCCTAAGGTGAGGTTCTTTACTTGGCTTTTATTGCATCATAGGGTGCTTACTAGGGAGCATCTTATGAAGCATGGTTTTCATGGCCCTTTTAGATGTGAAATGTGTGAAGAGAATGTGGAAACTCTCAACCATATTTTTATTGAGTGTACTTTAGCCTCTGAGCTTTGGAGGAGAATGGCCACTTTACTTGGCTTACAATGGTCCAATTTTTTTACTTTTGAACAACTTTGGAGGGATTGGCCTAATCAAGAGGGTGTTGATCATTTTATTAGGCAGTTAGTTTGGATGGGTTCTACCATTCTTCTTTGGAATATATGGAATGAAAGGAACAACCAAATTTTTAATCAAGAAAGGAAGGATATTCACTATATCTGGAAAAATACCATTGCCAACTTAGTTGAATCAGTCCATCAACTCCTTAATCACCCCCAAAACTCCCACCAAATATGGGATCAAGTGATGCAAATATTGAATATTAACTCTTCTAAGAGAAACCAACTTAAAGGGAATGTGAGTAATTGCAAGATGGATAGAACAAGGAATTGGCAACCTCCTCCTAAGGATTTTGGAAAAGTCAATACTGATGGAGCCTCTAGAGGGAACCCTGGAAAAGCTAGTGTGGGAGGAATTGGTAGACTTTCAGATGGCTCCCTGGTTTTTACTTTTGCTGAGAATTTGGGTATTCTATCCAATAACCTTGTTGAGGGGTATGGTATCCTTAGAGGCCTTCAAGAGGCTACTAAGGTTGGATGGGAAAAGGTACTAGTTGAGTCTGACTCTCAACTCATGATTAATATTTTGAAGACTCCTAAGAATCATAAGGTTGATTGGAGAATAAAAAGAATTATTGAGAAGATTCAGTTAATCCAGATGGGATTTTTGAAAGTTGATTACAATCATGTGGTCAGAGATCAGAACAAGAGTGTTGATGCTTTAGCTAATTGGGCTTTGGACAAAGGTGATCTTACTTGCTACGACCACCCTCCTAGATGGTGGGCTTCACAAATAAGGGAAGCTCTTCTTTCTATCATTTCTTTGGATGGCTCCAGTTCTGAAGGTACCTAGTTTCTTCTTGCTTTATTTTTGCTTCTCTTTAGTTCGATCAAGGTATTTTAGTTCCCTAGCTCAAACTAATATTTCTTTTGTTTCCTCTATTGATTCTTGCCTTAATAGTCTTTTGGTCTAGAAAGGTCATTGTTGTGTTCTATTTTTTCTTTTTTCTTTTCTATTTATGTGTGTTTTTTTTTTTTTTTTTTTTTTTTTTTTTTTTTTTTTTTTTTTTTTTTTTTTTTTTTTTTTTTTTTGTTCTTGTGCTTGTGTTTCTGTATGTTTGTGTTAATTGGTGTTTTTGTGTTTTGGTGTGTGAGTGTTTTCTATGTTTTTATTTTTCTTTATTGTCTATTGTTGGTTGTTTATTTTATTTTTTTATTATTTTTTAGGTTTTGGTTGTTTTTATTTTTCATGTTTTTGTTGGTTGTGTCTTTGTAGCATTCTATTTTTTTGTTATGTTTGTGTTTTGTTATGTTGTTCTTGTGTTTTTTTATGTGGTTCATGTTGTGTTTTTTTATCTTATTGTGTGTGTGTTTGGTTGTGCTTTATATTTTTGACACACTCAAGGAGCATGTTTTTTTATTTTTTTTTTAATATTTTTGTGTGTTTGTGTTTGTGTGTTCTTGTTTTTTGTTGTTTCAGGTTTGCTCCTTGAGTATGTCAAAGGTGGTAGGCCAGGTGCGAGCCCTGGGTGATTTTGGTGGAAGAGATACCCCTGCCTCCTTGGGTCTTACCCGAAAGTGGCATCCCTTCTGGGATGTTTTCCACAAAAAAAGATGTAACATTGAAAAGAAAAGTGTTTTATTAAAAGTTAGTGTTTTTTATTTAGTTTCTTGGTTGGAAAAATTGGGTCATGGGGTTTTGTAAAGAAAGAGAAAATTTTTGGTGTTTATAATGGTTCTCCTGAGACTTGAGTAGGTAAGGAAACCATTATGGAGAGAAGTATGGGATTATCTCCTTGTTGGATTGAAATGTATTTTATTGCTTGGTTGCTTGCATTATGCATGGAACATGATTAGTTGCATTGCATGTAAGAGTTGTCTTGATCCCTAAAGTTATTCTAAGCTAAGATCATGGACAAAGGAGCTATCTAGAGGGGGACATGGGAAGATACAATATTGAAAAATGGAAAATTTGTATTCTATACTATTATATTTTGAAGAAAATAATACTTGAAGAAAATTGTAATTGAAATTATGCAAGCTTATTGATGATGGAATGTAATGTAGTTACATTATTTAGTATTTCAAGATTTGATCATGGAAGAATGAAAAGATATTGTTGTTTTATGTATTTTATTGGAATATTTATTATGTGTAGAAAGAAATAATAAATCATTGCATGGATTATGATTATAATGGTGTTATTTCATTCTTGTTAATATAGAGAAATTGCTAAATTATAGTATTAAGAAATTATATGGTTAAATTTATGTTCTAGTACTAGCATGATGATATAGTTAAGCATGATATTTCTTTATAGCACTTTAATTTTTTTTAAATGATATATTTTAAATTATTTTTTTTAAACATGAATCTTGGGGAGGGGTTCTTGGGCATGGATTTAGAACCATAATAGGACCCTCAAGTCAAGAAGGTAATCCAAACTTGGAAGGAGTTATATTAATGCAATTTCTGGGGTAATGTGAATCTTGGAAGGAGTAACAGTGATGCAATAGACAAGAATTTACTAATTTTGGAGGAGTTGAAGGGGTGTAATAACTAGATATTTGTGAATGATGCACCTTAAACAATGAGGTTTTGGTTTTTTTCGAAATAGTGAGGTATTGGGAAATTATTCATAAATTAGTATAGTGGTGATCATGTTCATTTCCAAGTGAGTGTTAATGAACTTAGTTAGCCCACAAAGGTGTGGTAACTAAGAACTAAGGAATTATGCCTAAAATATCCTATATAGATGGACTTATGTAGGGTTAGGGAATAGGAATCACCCTTTAAGTGTTATGGGCCTTAGAGGATAATTCCAATGTTATGATCAAGTTGCCCTATATTGGTGAGGATATGGGAAATATGGGATGACCACTATTGGTGTCCTTTCTAAATGGTGAGGTTTAGAAAAGTGAACCCTAGAAATATGGGATTTTGGCCACTCCTATCCACTTGAGTGTCATTTGTAGCAACAATAACTCAAAATGTGGTTATACCTTCTATATATTGGAATGTATTGGGACTTCTTTGTGAACCTTGTGTGTGAAAACAAATCTCTCTCAGGTTGGTTTTGGTGGGTTGTTATACCATGAACAACAATCAAAATAGAAACTTTAATTTTCAAAGGACAAATAGTCAATGGAATACCAATAAAATAATGGAGGAGTCTTGAATTTTTATAGTAACCAAAATTAATCTAACAATAACCCAAGCACCTCAATAAAATTGTTAGTTCTTGCTTTATCCAATTGGTGTAGGATCCATTCCATAACTCAACATGGTGAAATTTATTATTTAGAATTTAAATATACTTTGGACATTATCCAAAAAGAAATGGAAAACTTGGAGTTAGTGCCCATAACAAGGACTATAGGAATTAGGCTAACTAGAACCTAGGGAATACTCTAGTTCTAAAGACATAAACTCTTAGAAGTGGATGAAGATGAACCCAAAGAATTTTTGGAAGAGGAATTATAGGCTTATTGATAATTTTAGAGAAGTAGTAACTATACTCTTTAGAGCAAAGGAATATCACCATTGACTTCTTCCACACCTTCTAATAGTACCTCTATTCCACCTGATGTGTGGGATGATAAGAACCTAGTCCTACCTAAGGATCTCATAGTGGCTATACAACCAAAATCTAATAAATAACCACCATATACAAAGAAACCCTCAAAGCAAAGCAAGGTTGGATATAATATCATTGAATACCTTAAGAAGACCAAGACAAACATCTCTCTACTTGAGGTAGCTCATTTGACTAACCAAAATGATTTTTTGGTTAGAACCTTTTTTGATCAAAATAAAAGGGAGACTAAGAAGGTTACTAATGTTTAGTTGGCCATATACAAGAAAAAGTGGAGTCCCCTCCTTTTATTCTAACTATAAATATTTCTAGTAATAACTGTAGGCCCGAAATGGCCACATACTTAGTAAAATTTTGTATAATTTTGACTAAGTCATAAAGCTGTCATTCCGCTCCGAAATTGGGTTGATAATATGAGTCCGCTCGATAGTTATTCAATTTTGAAATGTTTGAAGCGATTTGGGTAACTGCATTCCGGGTCCGGAATGACGACAGATCTCAAATCCACAAAAGTTCTTGAGAGATGATGATGTCAGCAGTGAAAAAGTGTGGAATAGCCTCCTTGCATATATCCGATTCCGAAAAAGTCTTTTGTTTCCCGCTCTGGATTGGCGCTATCTTCAAATCCACAAAAGTCTCAAGGAAATGATGACGTCAGTGGTGGAAAAGTGTGGAATGGCGATCCGGGGAATGGACAAGTATTTTCTTTCTGGAATGAAGATAAAGTGGAATGGTTGAATAATAATGAGGTGGAAGATAAAATCCCAGAGTGGATTCAAGGTTCAGATACTCCGGATCTGGATTGGAGATTCTGCTACTAAGAAAGATGATGTCATAAGTGGAATGGCATTTAGCTTGTGCCGGATTGAATCTGAACCGTGCGATGAAGAAGATCGATGGTGGAGGTTAGTCTTCTAAGTTTTGGTTGTTTAAAAGATGTTTCTGCATCAGAACTATAATAGTCGATCGAAAGATGAAGCGTCAAATATTTCCAAGAAGATCAGACTAGATGCAGTTACAGATCGATGGTGGCAATCTATTCCCAAGAAGGATCGATGGAAATGTATGATCTAGAATGTTCTGAACTGTAGTTCTACTGAGTGACCAAGCAAGTTGTAGAGACCCCATGCTATCATGGTGGACTCCCTTCCAATGAAATTCTTGGAGGATGAACCAATGAGCTAATGCCAGCTAAGCTCTTTGTTGAGTTATTGTAACAAGATTTTATGTATTGTTTCTTGATTATTGTAATATGAAAAACTATAAGTAGAGGTCGAACCCTCATTTTGAAGGGTCGGCTCTAGCATGTTTGCCTATGCTATTGTAAATATTCTTGAAGAGCTGAATGAAAGGAGCAATACATTGATCTTCACCTCAAGTTCACATTCTCTTGCTTGATGTCAGAGGTTCAGATTTCATAGTTGCATTTTTGTAAATACTTAGATGGTTAGTTTGTGCCTATTTTGGATTACTAGCTGTTGTGAGTAATTGAAATCTGCTTTGAATTCATTCTATGTTATTTGAAAGTACATTTCTATAATATCTAAGTGTTTGGTGAATTATGTTATTTGGATTATCATTCCCTGGGTATTGAAATTGCTTGCTATAACATTTCTCTGTTATGCTTTAAATATATGAAATGATCTATTATGAGATAAATGTTGATCTGAGTGTATGTCCTTAATCTAGTTTTTTGGGAGATTTTTATGATGGTGCAATGTTGTTAACCTATCCATCCATTGTTATCTACATCTCTCTAACCCTAACCTTCTCTTACCCTAAACTCCAAACCCTAAGTGAGCATAATTGTGTCAACAACCTGCTAAGTTGACAAGGAACCAACCTACTCTGGAGGTTGGATCGAAAACTCCTATTTTGGTCCATCCAATGTTGAGTGTTGAGCTGCAGCTATCGGGTGCAAGCCTGGATAGAAAATAGGAAGATAGACAATCATAGTACTGAGTGAAAACTTGGTGCAATTCAATGCCCAATAGTTTTTGGCATGCTCGATGGGACCAGTTCACAAGGAACACGAAACCCATCAAAAGAGTTATTGTTATCTCAACCCGAAGGAATCAAGATTGGGTGAATTGTCTTGACCTTGTAAGCGGAGAAAAGAAAGTTCACCTGGTGACTCCTTGGTCAGAAGACCCTGAAAAAGTATTGTAGACCAGTACCCTTTCATGTATACCAGGTCTTTCAAGAGGAACAACCCTGATTCTTTCTTTCATTGTGAGTTACCTCAGAGAGGGGCTACTGTTATCAGAAGTTTAGATCAAGATTTTATTGAAGAAGAAGAGCTTCTGGAAGAAAACCCAATAGTTCCCCCAAGAAGACCTACAGCCAGAAACATGGCACATAATGTGGCTCCTAATCAGCCACTTCAGAAGTACCCTAACTGGGATTCAACTGGGCCCCTTAGATTAGCACAAATGGATGCCATTCCCTAGGATGTATCTAAGGCAACCCCCACATATGATGGATTTGGGAAAATAGCTTATGAGCACTGCCAAGATATCCTGAATCTGGCAGCAATCCACAACATAAAAGAAGAAAATATTATTGTCAGAATTCTAGCCCTATCCTTTCATGGAAAGATATTGCATTGGTTCAGAACTCTAGAAGATAATTCTATCACTTCATGGCAATATTTGGCTGAGCCATTCATAGAAGAATTTAATGAATCTATTGATCCTTTTTCCCTGCTGAATCAGTTTACAGCCATGCAAAAAACCCAGCAAGAAACTATCTCAGACTTCAATTTGAGATTTAGTAGAACATGGAAGAGAATTCCCCCACTACTAGACCAGCTACATGTTTGGATTATATGTATTATATACGTGCCCTGGGATCAGAACTAGGTCTACAGACACAACAATCTAGAGTAGAAACCTTTCCCCAAGTTTATAATGCAATCGTCCATGCTAAAAATATCCTAATCAATGTAGGAAGGATTCCCCCCAAAACCGTGTTACCCTATAACTCAGAAACCAATAGTGGCCATGAACAATCCACAAAGTCCTCCTACATGGACCCCCTTGCTTTACCATCTCCATATCCACAAATGAATCTGATTCCTTGGTCTAAACCGGTAGCCTCTACACCTCCTTTTCCTCCCCTTCCTTCCCAACCTTCTCAAGAATTGTCTGCTATTCTGGATATACAAAATACCATGAAAACTTTGAGTAACAGAATGAATTCAATGGAAAAAGAGATCAAGAAAGGTCACAATAGAGGAGATTCCCATATGTGAACAAATATCAAAGGCCTGGTCCTAGCAATAGTACTAGGGTTAGGGTGAATGCAACATATGAGGAGCCAGAGTGTTCTATAGATACCACTCTTGCAAATATTTGGTGTTTGGTATGTAATGACCCCCATGACTCATAATCTTGTGTGATGTATCAACACCATGTTCAAAAAGCTATGGATCAAGCTGAAAGAAATCAGAAAGGGAGGGTTAATATGTTATGGCACCCTGATCAGATCATGGTCAAAAAAGAGTTGGATGAAGAAATCCCAATTGTTGTGATGACAAGATCTGGAAAGAAAGCTTTACAAGTAGACCCCTAGAAGATGGGACAATTCTAGGTCCCTTCTCAAAAGAAATTTGACTCCCCCCTCAAAGCAATGACACTTTTCCTATTCCTCAAGCTAGAGGGAAGGAGAAGACAGATAGTCTCCCTAAAAATATCGAAAGAGAAACAGAAGGAGACAGAATGAGATCCAAGGGTGAGGATCAAGAAAGGCTCAGGTTCCCCTCTATTACCAAAAGATAAATATTAGAGGTAACCCAAAAATACAAAAGGAAATATGGTGAGCCAGACAGAGGGCTAGAAAGACTATCCCTGACCAAGTCTGAGTATAACATTATTGAGGAGATGAAAAGGATTCCATCAAAAGCTAGTCTATATGATACTCTTTTCATCCCGGGCCAGATTGACCTGCTTAAAGCTTCCCTCAGCAAAAATCCCTAGAATAGACCAACCACCACCATCCTCAGTATACCACCAGAAAAGAGAGAAATGACACCTATTGTTCTAAAAAACAAACCTTCCCCTTTCTA
Organism: Wollemia nobilis; assembly: GCA_028583015.1. Classification (NCBI taxonomy): domain Eukaryota; kingdom Viridiplantae; phylum Streptophyta; class Pinopsida; order Araucariales; family Araucariaceae; genus Wollemia; species Wollemia nobilis. The sequence goes on from JAQPPZ010001946.1 coordinate 2,028,641, forward strand.
CATATCCTTAAGAATGGAAGGATGGGTAGTCCAAAATTGTATGATTGATTCAGGAGCATCAACCATAGTTATGCCTAAGGTGGTCTGTGAAGAGATGGGTATGGAATATACCCGATCTTGTCCTGGAGTGTTGCAATTAGATGGGACACCTATCAAAATAGTTGGGGTTATTAAAGATGTACTGATGAGGTTGCATAGAGCTCCCGAGGTAACAATGGTGCAGGAAATAGTGGTGGTGGACTTGGAACCTTATTTTGGGTTATGCCTCTCAAGAGAATTTACTACAAAATTAGGAGGATGTATGTACATGGATTATTCTAGCATGGTAATCCCTTTCAAAGGAAAAAGAATAAGGATAACACCAGAGAAACCAGTTGCTTATCATATTGAAAAAATTGAAGAGGATCTATGCAATCTTAATCCTGTGGAGGAATTTGAGCTAGTGGAAAACATTGAAGAGCTAGACATTGAAGATGAGTTGCCTTTCAGAGAAGACTATAGTCAATTTGGAACTGGTATGGGTACATACAGTATCACAACTAAACTAGAAAAGAAACTCCCTGCTATTTCTAATCAATCCCTAAGAAACAAAGAAACATGGGTTATGCATTTTGATGGTGCTAAATGTAGAAATGGTGCAGGGGCTAGTGTGGTTCTACAATCACAGTCTGAAGGGATAAAGAATTTTGCTTATAGACTGACATGGTCATGTACCAACAATGCCATAGAATACGAAGCTTTGTGCCTCGGATTGATGCAAGCAGAAAGTATGGGCATCAATATTTTGAACATATATGGTGATTCTGAGTTAATAGTCCATCAGGTAAGGAATAAGTGCAGCAGTAAGCACCATTACTTGAAAGCTTACAGAAATAGGGTATGGGACCTAATGGATTCATTTGATGCCCTGAATCTAAGTTTTGTACCTAGAGAAGATAATCACCTAGCAGATTCTTTGGCAACAAAGGGAGCTAATTTCAATCCTCCTATAGATTTTGGAACTAAGAAGACCAAAGGAATTAAAATGGTTTTCAGACCTACAGTACCAGACAAGCAGATATTCTAGCAAGTTTTTGAAAGTGATGAACAAATTCTAGATTTCATGATAAGAGAAGCATGCTTCTCAACTATCCAAGAGGAAGACTTGGAAGAAATAGATCAACAAGACTTTATCCAACTAAGAAACAATCATATCCCAAGGGGATTGGTCACCCTTGAAAGTCTATTTGATAATGAAGATAGAAAGAAGGTTGGAGCTATGAAGGTCGGTAAAAATATCTATAAAGAAGTAGAGGTCAGAATAGGAAAGAAGCTCAATGTTGGGATCCAATGTTCACCTGAGGAAGTAGAAGAGATTAAAGCTTTATGCTTAAAATACCAAGACATTATGGCTTGGTCATATGAAGACCTTAAGGTGTATGACAAAAATATTATCCAACATACTATCGAGTTAGAACCCGATGCTAAACCATTTCGAAAAAAATAGAGGCCTATTAATCCGAGGATAGAAGCCATTATGAGGGAGGAACTCTTAAAGCTACTGAAGGCTAGGATAATATATCCAATAAAACATTCCACTTGGGTAGCCAATTTGGTACCCGTAAGAAAGAAGAATGGGGATATATGCCTATGTGTAGATTTTAGAAATCTGAATCAAGCATCTCTCAAGGATCACTATCCTCTCCCTCAGATTGACCAGATCTTACAAGTGGTAGCTGGAGCAGAAATATTCTCACTCTTGGATGGTTACTCTGGATATAACCAAATTTGGGTAAAATATCAAGACCAATACAAGACAACATTTACTACAAAATGGGGTACATTTGCCTATCAGAGAATGCCCTTTGGGCTGTCCAATGTTGGAGCTACATTTCAGAGGGCCATGGACTATGCCTTTGGTACACTTATAAACAAAGTTATTCTGATTTACCTGGATGACATGACGGTCTTTTCTCATGATAAAAATGATCATCTATCTCATTTGGAACAGGTTTTTCAAAAATGCAGAGAATTTGGTATCTCACTTAATCCTAAGAAGTCATTCTTTGCAGTACATGAGGGAAAATTGTTAGGCCATGTGGTCTCAAAGGAAGGTATGGCCATAGATCCAAAAATAATTGGAGCAATTCTAGCTATTCCTTTGCCTACTAATCAGAAGACCTTGCAGTATTTCTTAGGTCAAATCAATTTCGTCAGGAAATTCATTTCTGATTTTGCACAAAAAGTGAGGCCTATATCTGAACTACTCAAGAAAAAGGTAGAGTTCAAGTGGACTGAGGTTAGGAAGTAAGATTTTGAGGTCATCAAGCAATCCATTGCAACAGCCCTAGTCTTGATAAATCCTGATTTCACTAAGGATTTTATCCTCTATGCTTATGGAGCTGAAGAAAGTTATGCCTCGGTACTCACCCAGAAATATAGTCAAGGGGATGAGCACCCTATGTTCTTTTGGAGTCAGAATCTACATGATTATCAGGTAAAATACAACTTTATTGAGAGACAAGTGTTTGCTGTAATGAAGTCACTAAAGAAGTTTAGACAATATCTGGTACAGAGCAAAACCCTGGTATATGTGGTTCATCCAGATGTAAGGAGTTTTATTTTACAAGGTGACTTGGGAGATAAAAGGGCTGGTTGGATTACTAAGATCCAGGAATATGATGTAGAGATACGTCCCACCAAATTGGTAAGAGGTAGAGCCTTGTGCCAAGGATTGACAGATGCTTCAACATTGGCCGAAATAATAGCTTGTCAGATGACAGAAGAGGATCAAATAGAGATTGTTCACACTCGAATTCTGATTGGATTGAGAAAATTACCAGGTATTTCCAAACTGGGATCTGCCCACCTGATCTGAATTCTTCTCAAAGAAGGAGGTATAGACTTCATGCTCTAAAATATGTATTACTACCTGAAGGGTTGTTCAAAAGAAACTTGGATGGTATTCTCCTGAAATGTTTGAAGGAGGACCAACAAAAAAGAGTCATTGAAGAATTTCATGGAGGCTCAGTAGGAGGTCATAGCTCCGGTAGAACTACAACTTTGAAGATAATAAGAGTAGGTTATTATTGGCCTACCATGTTCAATGATGCTTTTAAAATTACCCAGGCTTGTGATAAGTGTCAGAGGTACGTTGGAAGAACAAGAAATGTTGCCTCTCCCCTGAAGCCTATTCAAGTCGAAGAGCCTTTCCAACAATGGGGATTAGATTTTATAGGAGTTATAAATCCTAATTCTTTAGTAGAGCACAAGTTTATCTTGACAGCTATAGATTATCTTACCAGATGGGTAGAGGCCATTCCTACAAAGAAGGTGGACCAAGAAGTTGTGATCAACTTTATGGAGAGTTTGATTTCCATATTTGGAGTTTCGAAAGCTTTGGTGAGTGATAATGGCCCTACTTTCATAGGAGCTAAGTACATTGAGTTTGCCAGCAAGTATGGCATCACTCTTAAAAATACTTCAAACTATTACCCACAAGGTAATGGACTTGCAGAATCTACCAATAAAAACCTATTAAGGATTTTGAGAAAATATTTGGAAGGTAACAAAAGGAGTTGGCACCTGTTGCTCAATCATGCTCTATGGGCAGACAGGATTACTATTAAAAAGTCCATCAAAACTTCGCCTTATGCACTGGTATACGGAAAAGAGGTGGTATTGCCGATTCACTTAGAGATCCCAACACTTAAGCTTGTCAGTACAGAAGAAGAATTAGAGGATGATCCAGTTAAAACCAGATTGACACACTTGTTGTGATTGGAAGAGAGCAGGACTCAGGCATATGATCATTTTCAAAAGCACTCATCAGACATTAAAGCATGGTTTGATAAAAAGGCCAGGTTCAGGAAACTTCAAGTTGGAGATTCAGTTCTCAGGTGGAATGTTGACAGGGCAAAACCAGGTAAACATGAAAATTTTGATTCCTTTTGGGATGGTCCTTTCGAAATTGTGGAAGCTAAAGAGTCTAATGTATTTCAGTTGAAGGATCCAGAGGGAAACATACAACCAATTCCGGTGAATGGTTTCCACCTTAAGCTCTACTATATGTAAGAAATAAGCTCATTGTAACATATGTATATACATTGTACAAATATTTCCCCTTCCTTTCTGCACTTTCTATTTCATTTTCTTTCTGCACTTTGTAATTAGTTCTTTTTCGAAGAAATGCTAAAAAAAAGAGAGAGAAGAAATTTTGCAAGAAATGACTAAGTGTTGGCCAAATTCATGGTAATGTTCCATTCCGCACATTGTGCTGTGCAAAACTCCCCGGAGTGGCATTCCACCCTCAAGACCGCATGGTTAAATCTGGATTGGCAATTCCATAGAGTGGTCTATATTTTTCTATCCCGCATAAGGAAGGACAAGAATGGCACCAATATGGGAACCTCTCAAAGCTGGAGATAGCCAGAGTAGAATCAGGGTAAAGTGACACGCATGTAGGCTTAGCGGACTCAAAAAGTTCTTAAAGATGCCAGAGTGGAATCAGGCCAAAGCCAAACAACAAGTTTCAATTTGACACATGGAGGCTAAATATTGCTCGTGCATTCAATTCTAACGAACTCATGCATGAGCCAAAGAGTAGCCGAAGGGATGTGATGAGCTGGCAGCACAATTTCAAAATTTGACCAATAAGGAGATAGGACGTCACTTTTGAGCCACCAAAGAAATAATGGAAAGGGTGGTGAAGTGTGCCAACAAGATATCACGTAGCAGCTACATTTATGGCTGATGATACGTGAGTTCCAGAAGATAAAAGTGATGAAGTTATGCATAGGATTCATTTCGCAATCACGAGACTAGAGAAGCTTAGCAGTGTTCTGAATTTCTCCTCACTTATTCCAGTGCACAAAGTCCTACTACTGCAAGATGGCTCCTAAGAAATCACCCATAGAGACTTCAGAAGACGTTCTAGAATTTGAAACTCTGGACGACAGGACGTCGGTGTCATACCTTGATAAAGTCGAGGTTGTGGCGGACATGGTGATGACCATCACTAAAAGGATGAGACTAAGAAGGAGTGTGAATGATAGATACAAAAATAATATTGCTCTATCGATGGAAGGTAGATGCTCCATCCTTTCTTATTTATCCTTTTACATTTGTGATTCCGTCCACCCATGTCCTGAGTTGATAGCTGCAATAGTCAAATTCTATGACCCGCTAGCCAAGGCAGTTAAAACCGATGAGGGTGAGACCCTTTTTAGCATCACTACCTCTTTCTATCATGAGATTTTTGCCTTAGGGTCTGACCCACCAGTACCACCAAAACCCTTCAAAATTGTTGAACAAACTAGGTTTTATTCCACTAAGAAACGGGAAAATGACGGTGAGTCATTTAGGAATTGGGTTTATAAATAGCTGAATACCAAACCCCAGGAAGAGTTGCCTGAGGTCCCCATTTCTATCAAGAAATTTGTAACCCCTATTATATTCTCTATGTTGGCCTGCATGGAGGGTTTGGACTCTGATGAAGAGGTTCATGGTTGGAAAATTGTCATTGCATATTGTATCTCTAATGAAAGGATGTACGAAAAGGAGGTGGCAAAGAGAGGGATAAGGGTGATTTATTTTGACTGGCCAATATTTCTCACCCAAAGAATACATGAACAGTTAGTAAGCTTGAAGAGGGGCTTCGACGCTCCTAGCTTTAGGCATTGCTCAAGCTTGGTATGGATGTTTTATGCCACTGTGAAAGATAGAATGTCATGGATTCCAGTCAAGGATAAGATCGATAAAGGAGAACCTATGCTAGTCTACTATTGGAAAAATCATTTAAGAAGTAGTGAGTCTCACTATAGGTTCAATTTGGAATTTCTTGGACCAGCCCTCAAAATAATGTATGGAAATTTCCCTAGATTACCACCCCTGGCCAAAGAGATTCTGAGGAATAAAGATGCAGAGGAAGGGGACTGGTATCTATTAACTGAGGGAACAATCATCAGATTATATGGTTTCATGGGTAAACCTTTTATTTTGCCCCACTTTGTCATAGAGAGACTCTTTGCCTTAGAATATTTGAGGTAGGCAGAGTACATTGACTCAAAATATGGTTCAAGGAGAAAAAGGAAGTCTTTGCTTTCCCACCACACTTTGAGTGATATCACCATTACTAAAAAGGGGTAAAGTCAACAAATTGACCGATACCTAGATGGGTTAGGTCTATTTTATATCCCGTAGAAGTGGAGTTATGATCCTGATGATATTTTCACTACAAAAAATAAAACCCTGAATGGAGATAAGGCCTACAAATTTGAGAAAAGGCCCAGGGCTCATTTTGAATAGGGAAGAAACAATGATGAGACTACTCTGTTAGAGTGGAATGTTTCCAAGATGGATCAGTTACCTCCATGGTTGGATTTTTATGAGCAGATTGAATATTTTGATCCCGACCACCAGCCCAATCATCAGATTATTGAAGAGATGATTGACAAGATTAAAGCCGAAACTACAAAGAAAAGTAGGCCCTCCTCCAAGTCAAAGTCGGCAAAGAAAAAAGACATGTCATCTAAAAAGGAAGTTTCAGAAGAAGTAGAAGAGGAGGATTTCAAGGGACCATGGGAGGATGCCAAGATCATGGATTGGTGGTATATGAGAGTTGAAATTGGAAAAGCTGAATCTAAATTTGGAATAAAATTTGATAAAGAGTTTTCAAAAAGATATGATGAAAATATTGATACTTGGGAACTAAAGGATGTGAGGCACATTGTATTGATGGTTGAAAAGCCCCAGGGTGATTCTGAATCTCTCCAACCTTCTACAGATCAAAATACTTCTTTAACAAACATTGAAGCATTGAGGACTTTCAGTCCTACTTCTGAGCAGGTGGAGATATTCCCTAAAGGAGCTAGGATGATGAGCAAAATGAGATGTTCTAAAGAAAAGGTTGTTAGTACCCCGATTATTGAAGCAAAATCTAGGCCTAAACATTTAGCTCTAGGAGGACAGCCTCGGGATAAAGTTGTTGATCAGAAAAGGAAGGGTAAGAGCATTGGAATCAAGCCACTTTCTTTTACTCCTACGACATCAACAAAGCCATAATCCATTACTGAGCAATATTTACCTTTCGAGGGAGTGCAAGGAGAATTATCAGAAGAATATTCTAGAGATGAGATGGATGCTTTTCGATTAGTTCATAAAAGGGCTAAGAGAACCCTAGATACAGAAGGGAGAGAGCTTTCCAAAAGGTAGAAGATGAGTATGGAGGAAATTGTTGAAGAGGTAGCTACTTTTAATACAGAAGGGTTAGTTGAACAAGAACAACAACTTGAAAAAGAAGTTGAGCAAGAACACCCTACATCTATAGGTGAAGGTATGGTTTCTAATCCCTCTTCTCCTTCTCATATCCATGAATCCCCAAAAGGATTTCCCTCCATTTCTAGTCAAGAAAATGTGGTGAATTTGCCTCCTTCACCTCACAGTCCTCCCCTCATCCCATCAGTAGCTATGGAGGCATCAGTCAGTTCTGCTATATCATAGCCTCCTTCAAACCCACCTTCCACTTCTGAGGCATCCACTTCAGTATCCACCATCATTGCACCCTCATCTCTTTTACCACCATCCATGGGACAATGCATTCCAAGTTCATCCATCCCCTCTACTATCAGTTATGTCCCTGTTTCCCTGAATTTACCTATATCAACAACAACAATAGTCACAGAATCTACCATTGTAACAGAGGCTACTGTCAATGTGTCTCCACCCCCACCAACAACAAGTCAGTCCACCCTCATGTTTTTGATGCCATTATCTCCTTTGGCTGCTGATATTTCAAAGTCTATTGTTGTATCCAAAGAGCAGGCAACTGCTCAGAGCATAAATGATTATTGGGCAGAGAAGCTTACCAAGCCTTCTAGTCGGATGGCTGTGACAAGAAAAAGTATGTATGTTAATCCCATCACTAGGCAAAGGGTTTCAAGGTCTTTGATTCCATAGGTGAGCAAGCCTAAAAATGAGATGACTGCTCAAGATTATAGAGTGGAAGAAATCATAGAAGATATTGACAAGCTTCCTGCTGAAGATGAGTTAGGGATGGCCAAGGCTCACTTGGATACCTTTTATGTGAAGACTGATATAGCAAAATATAAGGTAGAAAAGTTGAAACAATAGGTTGAAAAGCTTAAGAAGAGCCTCCATGATAAAAAATAAGTAGAGAAAGTTCTGAGGAAGGAGGCTAAGAGTTGGCAGGAAATATTTCAGAAGGCTAATGAGTTGAAAGACCAGCTAGAAGATCAAAAGAAGTTGAATGAGGATCAGGCAAAAGAGATTCAAAGTTTGAAACATCAGCTTCAGATTGAGAAGGCCAAGTCCTCAGGATTTTCCAAAGATAATTTGAAGAAGATAAAGTAGGAGTTGTTTTCTGAAGTTCAAGAAAAATGTTCAGGTCTTCAACTCATAATTGACTACTTGAAGGATGCCAACCAATTATTATCTACCATTCAGAAGGATTTAGATCAAATCACTAGAGAGTTACAGCCTATGGTGATTCCGGTAGAACAAATGTACAGGTTGGTTGGTAGTAGGCTCAATGATGTTGCTAAACCAATTTCTAATAAATAATGGAATCTAGTTAGGGTAGCCTCCAAAATAGTGGTGAAAAAGCATAGGGCAGTTCAGAGAGCCTGGCTGTTGTTTGATAGGATGGATAGGGGAATTAAAGATATTATTGAAATAAATGAGGAGATGGTTCATGTTGGTTTCAAAGGGCTCTGGAAGGAGGATCACAACTTGTTATCTATGGAAGAAGCCCAGCAAAGCATCAAGGAGAGTTTATAGGATGAAGCTGAAATTGATTCATTAGAAGAGCCACTATCCCAAGAACAAGCTGCTAAGCTAATTATGAGTTACACCCACCTAAGAGATCTCATGGAAGATCTGGTGATTAGAGGGAATGTTGCTAATTATGAAGATGTTGGAGAATTACAATACATTTATAAGCAGCTTAAAGAGACATCAAATCCCTCTGAGCAAGCCTGGAAATAGGCTCTTCAATATTTGGAATCAATGGTTCAAGTGTTTGGGGATACTTCTGGTAAAGATGAGCAAGGAGTACAGACTCCTGGAGAAGATGAAGAGGAAGAGGTTGTAGAAGAATAAGAGTAATATTGAGAAATTACAGGCCCAGGAGGGGCTCATGCTTAAACCATTATTTTTCTATTTGTATATATGCATAAGTTTTGTATTCCTATACATCAGTTTTGTATTTCTGTTTTTACTCTGACAGTTGTCAGAAATAAGCAATAAAGGCATGAGGCCTACAATGCAACATTTTTGTGTGAAGGCATTTTTGAAAGGAAGCCTTATAAAGGAGGAGAGTTGTGTATATTTTCTGAAGGTAGTAGTAATACTGATATTATAGACATAGTCTCTAGTTGAACAAATGAGTTCTATGATGTTTTTGGCATAGTTTCGATATGAACCTCTACCCTCTAGGCAGAATTAAGTTTTCAGAGGGTAGGATTTGTATGGAAATCATTCCTTAAAACATATATTCAAGAATAAGTATTATTTTGACTCCTAAGGCCCAATGGATAAGACTCTGGATTCGATTGGCTTTGCAAGCAAATCCACCCGAGAGGCACCAGAATGTAGGCCCAAAATGGCCACATACTTAGTAAAATTTTGTATAATTTTGACTAAGTCATAAAGCTATCATTCCACTCCAGAATCGGGTTGATAATATGAGTCCGCTCGATAGTTATTCAATTTTGAAATGTTTGAAGCGATTTCGGATAACTGCATTTCGGGTCCGAAATGACGACAGATCTCAAATCCGCAAAAGTTCTTGAGAGATGATGATGTCAGCAGCAAAAAAGTGTGGAATAGCCTCCTTGCATATATCCGATTCTAGAAAAGTCTTTTGTTTCCCGCTTTGGATTGGTGCTATCTTCAAATCCATAAAAGTCTCAAGGAAATGATGATGTCAGTGGCAAAAAAGTGTGGAATGGTGATCCGAGGAATGGACAAGTATTTTCTTTTCAGAATGAAGATAAAGTGGAATGGCTGAATAATAATGAGGTGGAAGATAAAAATCCCGGAGCGGATTCAAGGTTCAGATACTCCGGATCCGGATTGGAGATTCTGCTACTAAGAAAGATGATGTCATAAGCGGAATGGCATTTAGCTTGTGCCGGATTGAATCTGAACCGTGTGATGAAGAAGATCGATGGTGGAGGTTAGTCTTCTAAGTTTTGGTTGTTTAAAAGATGTTTCTGCATTAGAACTATAATAGTCGACCAGAATATGAAGCGTCGAAGGTTTCCAAGAAGATCAGACTAGATGCAATTATAGATCGATGGTGGCAATCTATTCCCAAGAAGGATCGATGGAAATGTATGATCTAGAATGTTCTGAACTATAGTTCTACTGAGCGACCAAGCAAGTTGTAGAGACCCCATGCTGTCATGGTGGACTCCCTTCCAATAGAATTCCTGGAGGATGAACCAATGAGCTAATGCCAGCTAAGCTCTTTGTTGAGCTATTGTAACAAGATTTGGTGTATTGTTTCTTGATTTGTAATATGAAAAACTATAAGTAGAGGTCGAACCCTCATTTTGAAGGGTCGGCTCTAGCGTGTTTGCCTGTGCTATTGTAAATATTCCTGAAGAGCTGAATGAAAGGAGCAATACATTGATCTTCACCTCAAGTTCACGTTCTCTTGCTTGATGTCAGAGGTTCAGATTTCATAGTTGCATTTCTGTAAATACTTAGATGGTTAGTTTGTGCCTGTTTTGGATTACTAGCTGTTGTGAGTAATTGAAATCTGCTTTGAGTTCATTCTGTGTTATTTGAAAGTACATTTCTGTAAGATCTAAGTGTTTGGTGAATTCTGTTATTTGGATTATCATTCCCTGGGTATTGAAATTGCTTGCTATAACATTTCTCTGTTATGCTTTAAATATATGAAATGATCTATTATGAGATAAATGTTGATCTGAGTGTATGTCCTTAATCTAGTTTTTTGGGAGCTTTTTATGATGGTGCAATGTTGTTAACCTATCCATCCATTGTTATCTACATCTCTCTAACCCTAACCTTCTCTTACCCTAAACTCCAAACCCTAAGTGAGCATAATTGTGTCAACAACCTGCTAAGTTGACAAGGAACCAACCTACTCTGGAGGTTGGATCGAAAACTCCTATTTTGGTCCATCCAATGTTGAGTGTTGAGCTGTAGCTATCGGGTGCAAGCCTGGATAGAAAATAGGAAGATAGACAAGTCACAGTACTGAGTGAAAACTTGGTGCAATTCAGTGCCCAACAAGAACTTACATAATTGTACTATGGATTTAGGTATTTTTGGCTATGTGATTGAGAAACAATGGTGAAATTTTTTATTGATAACAATGCATTACATATTTTATAGTTCTTGAAAGAACTAAAAATAGACACGGTGGTTGAGATAAATCCTCTCAAACTTATTACAACAAACTAACTTAAAGATAGCTCTTATTCTAACAACATGCTAATCTTGGACTATGGTCAAACATTGACCAACCAAGCCAAAACCTCAACGTATGCTAATAAAATTAACTAGAAATATGTAAATCAAAACATTAAACTAAAACTAAATACTAGGACTTAATACTTATGACTAAGGAGGCAATGTTGAAAATATTCCAACAAGGTGATACCTCAAGTTCTCTACCAAATATTAGGATTGATCCCTACTCCATCAAACAAGAAGGTAGTTCAAGTAGACAAGAAAAAAGTGAACATGGTTAGGGTACTAAATTAGATCCATACACAATTAGATTTTGAACCTAGGATACAATAGTACATTGATATCCAGGTGATGGATATCCTAGATGCATACAATATGTTGCTTATTTGTGATTGATCTAGAATACTAAATGGCTATATGACAACTGATTTCTTGCATACATTATTTTCTTGGAATAACTTAGCTAATCAAAATTGAATAGAAAGGGATCCCAAACTGAAAGAACTTATTGAATACAATAATAACAATGAGGTCATGTATGACAAATAAAAATTGGGAGTCTACACTATATAAGTTGAAACCAAACCTAAAAATGATGCTCTTAGAGTGTTAGCCCCATAAACTAAGCAAGAATAATTGGGGATCAATTATGGACCCTCAAGTTTGACGAATCAAAATCAAAATATGGTAGTGATGCCAAAATTAAATTAATCAACCCTAGAGGAAAATCCTATCTTGTTGCTTACCAATTACAATTTTCTTGTACATGCAACACTATTGAGTATGAAGTTTTGGTTCATGGATTGTAGTTCATGATAAAAAAGGGGGTCAAATGCATACAAGTTTAGGAAGACTCAAAGCTGGTGACCAAACATATATGAAACCAATATTCTTGTCATGATATGCACCTTTCAAATTAATGTAGCCATATCTAGAACTTAATTGAGGATTTTGATGCTTTCAACATCCAAACCATATCACATATAAAAACAATACTATAGATTCACTTACATTAGCAACATGTAGCCTAGAACCAGTTGCTCATTCCAAGATAAAATTATTCTTTGTAGAATAGGTTGCCATGCCTTCTATACCAGACAATGTCAATAAATTTTAGATGTTCTAATATGATAGGAAAATAACTAATTATATGTACTATTAGGGTATATATGTGCCACAGATCATAGATGACAAAGAAAGAGATTGTGCAAAGCTAGATGAAGAAGATGTAGTGATTTTAAGATAAACTATATCCCTAAAGGTATGATTTCTTTAGAACTCCTATTTGATATCAAGCCACAAATATAGACTACTTCATCTAAAAGGAGATAATTTAATGCAAGCAACCTAGGAAATTATGAGAATCCATAGAATGTATTCCTAGGGAAGACCTATGCTGATAAAGAGACAAAAGGGATAACTCAAGTCTTAAAATATTTTAGAGTTGTCATAGCCTAGCATTATGAAGATATGGAGGTCTATGACATGTCTATCATTACCCATACCATTCCCCTCAAGACAAATACAAAGCCCTTTCACCAAAGGTAAATACCTATGAACCCACTTCTGGACCCTCTTATTCTCAATAAAGTACACAAATTATTGTTAGCCTACATTATTTTCCCTATGAGACATTCTACTTGGGTTGCAAACTTAGTACCAATTCAAAAAATGAATGGAGAAATATGCCTATCCATAGACTTTAGAAATCTTAACAAGGCATATGAGAAGGATAATTACCCTCTCTTCCCTATATGAAGTGTTTTTTTTGAAAATTTTGAAAAAAAACTTGTATTAAGACATAGATCAATTACAATGTGGGAAGAGCCTCTTCCCAGCCGAAGTCCGAGAGGACACAGTCATACAATAGTAAAGGAAGAACTGCACCGGAGCCAATTTTCGTGAACCAAAAACTAGCTGCCATGGGGTCCCCCATCGTACTCTATTTTTTGAAGGTCATTAGCTCAAGGACCTTTCAAGACCCTGTCTAATCACCTCATCCTCAATATCCATGTCACTGTGCAACTGAACTCCAACCTCCTTTTTCGCACCCATCTTAGCCAGAAAGTCAGCCGCTTTGTTCAAATCTCTACTCGCATAAACTGGGATCACGTCCTCCAATTCCTTCCATAATTCTTTAATTTGGGTAACAAGAGCCCTCAACCTCCAAGCTTTCAGATCAAAGTTCCTCATGCAGTCTAGAGCTCCAACCATTATTTGCGAGTCTGATTCAAGAATAATCCTGCGGTGGCCATGTTTCACTGCCCAAACAGAAGCAGACTTGATGGCAATGGCTTCGGCTTCATTGTTAGTGGTTCTTCCCAGGCCTTGCAATTCCCAATAGAGCACAGTCCCAACATGGTTTCGGCACACCACTCCAATTCTGGCTCTACCGGATTGCCTTTTGCAGCTCCATCAGTATTGATTTTAATCCAACCTTCAAGGGGAGGTTTCCAACAATTTATGTCCTGTCCCTCTTGCGGTTCAACGCGTTCTTCCATAGCTCCAATGTCAATTTGAGCTTCCTCCTCGGCATGAACAGCCACAGTTTCGGTAACCTTGCTCCAAATGGTATGCCAAACCCCGTCTAGAGCAGTAAAAGTTTCTCTAAAAATTTTGGCATTTCTTTCCAGCCATACTTGCCACCAGATAAAGCTTAAACCGAGCTCCCAGCCAATACGAAGAGCTTTAGATTTGAATCTACCTTTCTGCCATTTTGCCCAGATATTCATCCGGTTCGGGTCACCACTTACTTGAATTTTAAAGTATGCAAACCAACGCAGCCAAATATGTCGGGTGAAAGGGCAACCAAACAGCAAATGGTCGGCAGTTTCCTCGCTCTTGTAGCATAGTACACATTGAGAAGGGCCGATGATACCTTTTGATCTGAGATTATCAAAAGTGAGGATTCCATTGTGCATGCACTGCCAGGCAAAAAAGTTAACTTTCGGCCAGCCTTTAGAGTGCCAGATTTTCCTCCAGTCCTCAACCTGAAAAGTATGAGGGGGGGCTTTGGGAGAATGTTGTCATATCCATCCTTTATTGTATAGACGCCAAGACTCCCAAAGCCCCAAGCTAATTCATCCTCCACGTCTCCCCCTGTAAGAAATATTTCTGTCAGAATTTTAGTCATGATGGGAGTCAAATCCGGAGGGATTGAAATGGGCCACTCATCCAACTTCTTGAAGCTGCTTAAACTTACACTCCCCAGCTGAGTAGTTGTGAAATAACTTTCAATACGGATCCATCCCTTGGCTTCAATGGCTGCTTTTATTGGCTGTAATTCTAGAAATTCAGCAATGATGGGTGGGAACTGATCCCAAGAATCTGTCCAGAAATGAGCCTTCTCCCCTCTTCCCACTTTCCAAAATAAGCGGTCTTTAACAACCTGAGACCCTAACTTGAGAGCCTGCCAAACTAGGGACCCAGTACCATCCAAGGGGATGCGAGCTACATCATTTGGGTTGGCCTGTCCCAGGTATTTGCTAGTTAGGATTCTACTGAAAAGGGAGGTGGGTTGGGAGATCCATCTCCAGTACAGCTTTCCAGCCAAAGCTTTATTATTCAGCTTAGATTTTCTCAAACCCAGACCTCCTTTAACCTTGGGGTGGGTAACTTTGTCCCAGCCCACTAAGGCCCACTTTCTCTCTCCCTTTGCTCCTTCCCATAAAAACTTTCTAGCCATCCTGTCCAACTCTTTCCATATTGTAATCGGGGCAGCCGGGATAGAGAATTTGTAAATTGGCATGGCTTGAATGACTGACTGTAAGAACGTTAATCTGCCACCATAACTTAACCACTTGTGAGACCAGTGATTAATTCTGTCCTTGATACACTCCAGCAGATTCCTCCATGTGTCTAATTTTAGCTTCTTAAAGTGCAAGGGGACCCCCAAGTAAACCACTGGGAGAGAAGTCCTTGTGAATCCCAGGATTTCTAAAATTCTATTCTGAAGCCTTTGCTCCAGATTAAAAAAAACCACTTTGGATTTCTTGTCATTAATGACCTATTGAGTAGCCATGAGATAGACATTAAGAGTATCCCTAATCATTCTTGCTTCCCTGAAGCTGGCCACTCCCACCAAACCGGTGTCATCCACAAACTGCAGGTGCGTTAAAACTTCGTCACCCACCCTGATACCCAATAATCTACCTTGTTGTCTTCTCCTCAAGAAAAGTCTGCCAAGACCTTCAGCCAAAATGAGAAAAAGATAAGGAGAACATGGATCCCCCTGGCGCAGTCCTCGAGTAGCTCCAAATGGTTGCGAAGGAAGGCCCTTGATTAGCATAGAGTAAGTCGGGGTAGAGACACAGCTCATGACCCACTCTATCCAGTCCTGAGAGAAACCAAAGGCTGCCATCATTTTAGCTAGGAAACTCCATTCAACCCTGTCATAAGCCTTTGACATGTCCAGTTTATGAACATCCCTTTATTACTAGAAGTGTGCATTGAATGGATTGCTTCCTGGGCCACAACCACCCCATCCAGAATCTGTCGTCCCTCAACAAAACCCCCTTGCTCAGAGGAGACAATGTTGTGAAGAAGAGGTTTTAGGCGCTCAGCCATTACCTTTGTGATTATTTTGTACAGCACATTACATAAGGCAATAGGCCTATAATCTGAAATATGAACCCCCTCCTCCCCTTTTGGAATTAAGGTAATGAAAGTGTGGTTTATAGCTTTAAGCATTCTCTTATTTTCTCTGGACTCTTCTACAACAACCATTACATCTTCCTCTAAGTAGTCCCAGAAAGCCTGAAAAAACTCAATTGGGAAGCCGTCTGGACCTGGAGTTTTACCGGTGCTCATTCCAAAGACCACAGTTTTCAATTCATCTCTATCAATGGGTTTGAGGAGGGCCTGATTTTCATCCTCAGAAATAACAGCAGGTATGACAGAAATAACTTCATTTTGGGCCTCTACATCTTGTACCACACTTTCCTTAAAAAGCTTAGAAAAATAATCCATAGCATGGGAATGCATACCTGGAAGTGTATCAAAGGAATGACCGTTCTCATCTTGAAGGGCCTCCATCTTGTTCATCTGTCTTCGAGCACAAGCAGTCCGATGAAAGAATTTTGTATTTCTGTCCCCTTCTAATAACCAGGTGGTCCTTGCTCTCTGCTTCCAATAGGTCTCCTCCTGGTTGTCAATGTCCTCAACCGTTGTACGCAGGGCATCATCCTCAGCTTTGAGCTGGTCTGTAATTACTCCTTCTCTGAACTATTTTTGGACCTCATCCCATCTGGCCACCAATGGAGCTCTTTGGGCCTGGAAGTCTATTTTATTAGCACGCCTCCAATACTTCAACTGAGTTTTGACATATTGTAGTTGTTTGTGGATTTTGAACATTGCTCTCCCATAAGCTGGGCGGCCTTCTTCCCACCACTGTGGAATTTTCTCCCGAAGTTCTTCTTTCTGAAGCCAAAAATTCTCAAATCTGAAAGGTTTGTGATGCTGCCCCATCCTAGTCCCGCCTTCCAACAGAATGGGACAGTGATCTGAAACTGGGCCTTCTAAAATCTAAAAATTTATATTCCATTTTACAAACGCCTCCTCTGAAACCAGAAAATGATCTAGCTTAACCTTCCTGCTATGTGGCTCCCACCTTTTATTAGTCCAAGTGTAGTTAATGCCAGGACATTTAATGTCCACTAAGTGCAAAGCCTGGACTTGGGCAATCATGAAACGGTCCCCTGGGTCCAAAAATGGTGTTCCCCCTTCCTGATCTCTAGAAGATAATTTAGCGTTAAAGTCCCCCGCTATAATCCAGTCTAGATCTTCCCTTGAGGTTCGCATGTTATGCACAACCTTCCACTGCCGCCTATGACCATCTAGGTTTTGAGACCCATAAAAGTTTGTGATTAGAACGTGTTCCGCAGTGACATTATTCCTAAAAAGAGAAGTGAGAACACCCCTCCAGGCAAGATGTTCTATTGCAGACCATTCAAGAGAGTTCCATAGAGTAACAATCCCCCCTGAGGCACCTTGGGCAGCCACATCCATATGACCAGCACCCCTCCAAATTCTGTTGACTATTTTGGACATAAGATCTAATGACATCTTAGTCTCCTGTAAAAGCAAAAAATCAGTATTACGATTCTCTAAAAGTCTTCGAACAGCAGATTGATGGGTTCTATTGTTTAAACCCCTCACATTCCATGATTGTATAATCATTGGTTACCCTAGGAGCAATAAGAGTCTATTGGCCTCATCGATCCTCCCGTGATCAGTTTGTCTCCTTGGACTGCTAGCAACTCCTTATTGGATCTTCTACCTACTCCCTGAGAATTGCTATTTTTTGATCTTTTTTCTACCTGGGTTATCCCCAAAGTTGGCCTTTCCCTGTTCTTCTCTGCTATTCCCATGCTGACATCCTGAGATACTGTCTGCTCCTGGTTATGCACTACTAAAGCCCCTGAACACACTGGTTGTGATACCTCACAGAGTTCAACTACCTGTTGTATGACGGGAGGAGATGAGAGGGGGAGTTGCACGGGAATATTAGAATTTTCCTTATTACCCTCCATGCCCTCCATAAATTGTTCCTCTTCGTCAACCAGTGACTTAAATATCTCATACCTATTGGCAGGTCTGAGATGGGATTGCTCCTTTCCCTCTTTTTTCTTTGTTCGTATTTTTCTTCTAGGCTGTTCAAAACCCTCTCTCTGAGCTTCCTGGCCCTGAACGGTGCTATTAGAATCTTTATTAAGTGTTGCCTTATCCTCTTTAGGCAGGTTTGGCATTCCTAAAGGGGCCTCCATTTTAGCATTCATATTATTAGGGCAAAAACGGGCCAAATGTCCATGTTTGTGACAAACCCTACATCTAAAGGGTAGGGCCTCATAGTCCAATTGTTGAATCCAGGAGAGTCCTGCCAATTCAATTTCCATCTCTGTCGGCAAAGGCTGGCTGAGATCCATCTCCACACATATTCTTGCATACACCGCCATGCTCCCTTCAATTGTGTCTCTGGCAACACCCAGATGTCTTCCAATAGAATTGCCAATCCTTGCCAACACCTGCTCACTCCAGAATTCCATTGGAAGAGCATATAGTCGGATCCATACT
Source organism: Wollemia nobilis (assembly GCA_028583015.1). NCBI lineage: Eukaryota > Viridiplantae > Streptophyta > Pinopsida > Araucariales > Araucariaceae > Wollemia > Wollemia nobilis. The sequence goes on from JAQPPZ010001946.1 coordinate 2,047,154, forward strand.
GGGACAGTAGTAGGTTCAACTCGGGGATCGAATCCCACTCTCCATGGTTGAACAAATAGCCCTGTCGGGCCATGATTTTTCTTCTCTGACTCGAAAGCCCTATTTCTATCGGCCAAAGACGAAAAGCTAACAATAAAATATCCATTGCTAATAAACCACAATGAATACTCACCGTGAGGCTCCCAGTTTTGGCGGATCCAAGAGTGCAAAAAATTTAGGGAAGGACGTATACCCATGAACTTGCAGATTAAATCGTGATTAGCTCTGTAAATGATTGATTCTTCAACCATACTTGGCTCGATGACAATTTTTGGCCTGGTTTCGGCCTGCAGCAAACATCCATTCACACGATGTGTTTGTCGACCTATTCCCAGCAACCGTGAAGAGCATTTTATATGCCATTTTTTGAGCTTCGTCGTTCTTTGGAGGAGATTTTTCTTTAAACAAATCTGCGTATGAGCTGCTACTCCCTGGAAAAGGAGCCGGAGAAGTCCCCATTGGACCCTCCTGGGGCACCAATCTAGCCTTCAGATCCACCGTACCCCGAAAGCACTTCTGCAATCCAGCTGATGCCCTAGATTTTTTGAAGTTCTAGCTAGCCTCCTTCCCTAGATGAAGTGTTACAAATGGTAAATGACTCTCAATAATGTCCTTCCTAAAAGGTTACTTAGGGTTTAATTAGGTGATTGTTGACCCTAAGGATAGGATTAAAACTCCATTCACCACAAAATAGGAAATGTTTGCATATAGAAGAATTCTATTTGGCTTGATAAATGTAGAGACACTTTCCAAAAGGAACTAATTAAGAAGTGCATTGTGATCTACATGGATGATCTTACTATTTTCTCTAAAAAATATAGAGACCATGTGGAAGACTTAAGGAAGGTACTACAAAAATGTTGAGAGCACAAAATTTCATTGAGTCTAAAGAAGTGCATCTTTGGAGTTATAGAAAGAAAAATCCTAGGTAATGTTATTTAATAAATAGGTAATATCCATTGATCTAAAAATAATTGAAGCCATTCAAAAAATTCCTCTCCTTAGAAGCAAAAAGGAGTTGAAGTCCTTCAACAAAATCAACATTGTGAGGAATTTTTTTTTTTATTATTAATTTGGATAGATAGTTTGACCTTTGAATGTAATGCTTAAGATGGACACCAATATTATGTGGACATAGGAATCTCAAATTTCTTTCCAAGAAATGAAAAGGGTAATTATGAATACTCCAACCTTAATCGGTCTAAATTATACTCAACCCTTTTACATTTATTCATTTGCATTAGAATATTCAATTGTTGGCATTCTAACTCAAAATAAAGAATTTTAAAATGAGAGACTTGTAGCTTTCATAAGTTTACATTTGAGGGATTCTCAACTTATGTATTCAACCATTGATAAAAAATCCTTTGCTCTAATTAAAGTTGTGAAGAAATTTAGGCACTATATCCTACATAGCAAAGTATTTATGATAGTACTGGGTCTTGTTGTCAAGATAATGTTGATGCTAAATGAGTTAGGAGAATGTATAGGCAAGTGGGTGTCTATTCTACAAGATTTTGATTTAGAAATCTAGCCCATGAAAATTATTCAATTTTAAGGACTGAGTAAGACATTGGATGAGGTTGACTCACATATTTCAAGTCAACACTATTCTATGGAATAAATCAATGATGATGAGTGGTATTAGGATATAGTTTATACTTACTAAATAATGTATGTCCAAATCACTTGAATTCAACTTAAAAAAGATCTCTATGCCTCAAAAGTGTAAATTTCATAATAAAATTAGGTATTCTATACAAAAGAAATCATGAAGGAATTTATCTAAGGTGTTTAAACAGATGAGAAGCAACTAAAATACTCAAGGAATTTCATGGAAAATATGGAATGGGACATGGTTCCAAGAACACCATGGCACACCAAATATTAAGAGTTGATTACTATTGTTCACACGTCATTAAAGATGCATATACACACATCCAAGCATGCCATGTATGTTATATCATATCCTGTTATGAAAGTAAATCCTACATACCACTAAAACCAGTCATAAAAGCTCACCCATTTAAATTACAAGGATTAGATTTTTTTGGTGTTACTAACTCCAATTCATTATCTAGCCAAAATTTTATGTTTACTACGATAAACTACTATAAAACTGGATAGAATCTCAAGCCTCTAAAAATTTCACAACAAATATCATGATCAAGATCCTAAAAGACCATATTGCAACCATGTTTGGTATGCCTAATGCTCTGAGATATGAAAATGACCCTACTTTTTCTTCTATGCAATTTACTGAATAGGCTTATGATAATAAGGTAGTTTTGAAATTTTCTTCTAATTACTATCCTCAATGGGAATGGAGTGGGTAAATCAATTAACAAAAATATTTTGGAAGTAATTAAGAGAATATTTAATAAAAATCCTAGAGACTAGCACAATAAACTAAAATATACATTATGGTATGATAAGACAAGAGGGATAGGATAAGGATCTTGAGATTTTCCCACAAATCTCAAGATCCTTGTCCTACAATTCATGAAATATTACCTAGAAACTAATGATATCATTGATGCCAAATTATTTAATTTGATGTGTTTGGATGAGAAGCACCGTAACACTTTAGTAAACATTAGAAAATAGTAAAATGATGGTTTGATAAGAGGGTTAAAATATAAGCTTTTAGGATTGCAAACCTAGTGTTACTTTGGGATAAGGCCCATGAAAAGAAATAAGACCATGAAAATTTTGATCCCCTTTGGTTAGGTCCCTTTGAGATATAAAAAATTCTAGGAGAAAATACCTTTAGGTTAAAAGGTTGAACTAGAGAGGATGTCCCATTACCAGTAAATAAACAATTTCTTAAACATTACTTCAATACCTAAGAGTATTCTAGTGTCGCCTTATAAATAACCCTAGCTATCCTCTCCCAACAATGCATCATATGTTGGTTTTTGTATGGTTATCACAACAAAGTCCATGACAAATTTCTAATCAATAATTTTTACTTTTTGAGCCATTAAGACTCCTTTAATTTCAATCATGTATTGATCCACACTATATAACTTGAAATTGGGAGACCATAAGAATGGTGCTCCAATTTCCTTCCATGTCTTCTTAGGCAAGACGTTAACAATTGATCCCCCTTCGACAATTACTTATGTCAACTCGTGGTCTAGCAACTCAATGTGAATTAATACTAGTTTTTTGCCAACATCAATCATCAATACCATTGGATCAATGAATTGATCCCTTCTCTCAATTACTTCTAGCTAGCTTTGTAGCTCCATCACTCTTTTTAGTTGCATTATATCTCTTACTATCACGTATAGCTCTAATAAATTTCCAAGTAAACTTGATACTTTAACTTCCACTATTTAGTACTTGAGCTACCATTTTATGGGTTGGCATCTTCTATTTGAGTTCATTTTTCTCTTCGAAGAGTCATTCTTTCCTAGTTTTCTGCATCTCTTCTTTGATAACATCATGTGCTTCTTGCCATCTCTCCTCTATGTCAAGGTTGGGGTACCCATCCATCTTCTTCACCTAACCCTATGTAACTACAAGCACATTATTCTCCTTTTGTTGCTGATTTATTTGAGGCTCTTTAATGTCAATGAAATTGAAATTTTACGAGTTGCTTGAACTTGTCTTATTTGGATAATTTGCCTCCTTGTGACTACTCGGTCCACACCAATGACACATCAAGGTATTATTATTTCCAACGTTACCTCCAAATGGTGGGTTCTAGAAATTGCATGTGAAGTACCCCCACTCTTGGCATCTTCAACACTGAATAATAGGTTTGCCTTTTACATCATACTAGAATCAACTCTATCATTGTTTTCAATTGCCCTATTGTGATTGTTGCCCAACTAGATAGTTGTTTTTGTATTCGTTTCTTGTTGCTACTTGTCCATTCTTTAAAATTTTCCTCCTTTAATTATTGTTGCATCGATAATATCTAATGTCTCAAACTTATATTGAATGGAAAATCTCTAACCATATGCCCTTTCACTTCATATATGTTGTAAAAAGTGTTCTTCAGGCAAGTAATATATGTTTGTTCTTCCGTATTACAATCATAGCATCAAATATATTACCTCTCCTTTTTTTTCATTTGCATCTCATGTCATTCTTTCTAGGTTCTTTCTCATAGCTTGGATTACCATGTGTAAGTCATCACGATCACTATAGGAATCAAATTCCTTATAGTGACTCAGGCTTGCTACCATTTACTTGGCTTCACTTTCTAATGTGATAGTTTTATTGTATGCTTCTTTGTAATAAGGTGGTGGCACAATTGTACGATACTATCATTGTACGGTCCAACTTGTACAATACAACCTATTGTACGATCAATCTCTTGTACAATCTAATCCTTTATATAGTTCATCTCTTGCACAATACAATATGAGCATATTAGGGTGTGGAGATAATGGAATGTCTGGCCTTGCATGTTCAGGATGGGAGATTTATGCGGGTTAGTTTTTAATATTGAAAAAAGAGAGAAAGAAAATATTATTTGGGGGTTATTTTGGTTGTATCGTGTGTTCGTTGGATGATTACAGAGAGGCCAAACTGACTGCCACTGAAGGCTCCTTGGATAAAATAATTGCAGTTTTACACAAGTTGGACTCCTAGATCTTTTATATTTATGATGTTTGAAAAAGAAAAGAATTTTATTTTCTGATAATATTTTGCTATTGAAAAATATGTGTTGTTTGTACATTTGTGTGAATTGATAAGCACTCTATGAATATTTGAATTAAGAAGCAAAGATGAGCTTGAAATATCATAGATAATATGCTAGAATTTTGCTTGTAAAAAGAAGCAAAATGGGTGTTGTTTATTTAAAGTTTCTAGTTGTATTTTGCTTGGAAATATGAAGCAAAGAGAGTGTTGTGTTATTGTATGAGAAATATAATGGAATGCAAAAAATCTTTGGGTGATAGTGTGAATGAATGTCTGGAAAGGTAAATTTGTGTTTGCAGTCTGTAAAAATATATAGTGTTGGTTGCTATATTTAAGATTCATGTTGCATGGCATGTTAAATAGAATGCATGGATAGTTTGCATTCATATAAAAGTCATATTTGATCCCTATTTTTAATTAAACCTGAGCTAGTGGTGTTGGAAAGTATTTAAAATAATATGAAAGAGTTGTGCTCGTCTAGTGGGAGTAGCTAACAGTCAGACAATGTTTAGTTGGAAGTCAGCTTTAGATCATGCTATATGTGATGCTGCACTTTCTTCGAAATGAAGTAGACACAAGGGTGTCCTAAGTATCCCTTGCAGGGCTCTTTAAGAAAATCTTGGTTTTCTCTTGTAAGAGATATTAATGTTAAATATTGTTGACTAGGAGAACCAACTTGCGATTTGGGATGGAAGACAACTATAGAGAAACTAAATGAAGCACAACATATCTACTATATCATCAAATATAGATTCCAAAGCATATTATGGTAGATAACCATAGTGAAATTTGTAATGTTTTGTGAATCATTTATAGACTTCAATGTTTAAAGTTAAGCTTTCTCTATGAGAAACATGTTTAGCCAAGTGGACTATGTCTCTTTTGTTGGTTTATGATCTAAGAGGAGATTTTGAATTTTATATGCCTTGCATATTTGGAAACATGTTGTTTTAATTGGCTAAAGATATGTGTTTTTCTAGATTTAAAATATTGTGAAGATGTATATCTAGTTGTGTGCAAATGATCTCTGTAATGCATGCTTATTTTCTTTATGAAAGCATTAATGGTTGCTCCATCAACTCAAAATAATTAAATGGAAGTAATTTCCAGATTAATGAATGCATTATAGTATGTTTGGAATTGCTTTGTCATAGCAAACCTTCTTTAGTGTCATCATAATGACTTGCCAACAGTTATGGATATTGAGAAATTTTTAAATATTCATATATGATTAATAGGTTAAGTGTGTAAACCGATGGAGAACAGAACTAACACAAGACAGAGGACAAAGAAAACAAGAGCCAAATTTCTCATTCAATAGCTTCGGAAGAATTTACAAAAAATATACAGGCAATCCGCCGTTTGCCAGCCCCCTTTCTCATTACAATTCTTGGGTTTTTATCGAGGCCCCGACCCTCTGTGTTTTCAAAATTTCCACGATCTGCAACTGCCACCTAGCTCAATACTGGAAAGTTGCATTGATGGGACTCTGGGTGAGGTGCGCGACTGGCCGCCATAACCACCGAAATCTTCTTCTGGAACTGCTGCTTCGTTGCTAGTTGCCATAAATGCGTCTCTAGATATAGTGCGTGAGTGGCCGACATGCTTGCTGGAATCTTCCTCTGAGACTGATGCTTCATTTTCCCATGTGCGAGTGGCCGACCTGTTCAGCGGGATCTTCTTCTGAGACTGTTGCTTCACTACCGCTAGCTTGCCGTGCATGAAGGAATGCATTTATGAAAGCCTGGAGTGCATGTTTTTCTTTTGGTCGTGATATCGCGACATGTCGCGATATCGCGACAATTCTCCTCTATGCTTTCTCTCTCCTGCTTCGATCGTGATATCGCGACATTCTTTCCTTCACGCCTTCTTGCTTCTGCCTTGGTCGCGATATCGCGACATGTCACGATATCACGACGTATTTCCATCGCGTCCCCGTTCTTCTGCTTTGGTCATGATATCGCGACATTCCTTTGTCTCCCCTCCATTCTTTAGTTTCGATCGTGATTTAACGACATTTCGTCCTCCGTGCCTTCTACTCCCGGCCTTGGTCACAATTTTGTGACATGTCACGAAATCGTGACATGTCGCTATTTTGCGACATCCTATCCTCTGCGCATTCTGCTCCCTATTTTGGTCACGATTTCACGACATTTCATCCTTCATGCCTTTTGCTCCTAGCTTTGGTCATGATTTCATGACATTCTATCCTCCGTGCCTTTTGCTCCCTGCTTTGGTCATGATTTCGTGACATTCTGTCCTCCGCGCCTTCGCTCCCTGCTTTGGTCACGATTTCACGACATGTCATGATTTTGTGACATTCTATCCTTCGCATCTTCTCTCTCCTATTTTGGTCACGATATCGTGACACTTTTTCTGTCGCGATATCGCGACACATATTTTTCTTTGCAAAACACTTAGAAAAATTTGGTTGATGCAAGATTGCTTTGCTGCCATCGGATGCTCCTGCATCAGACACCCGAGGTGGATTGAGAAGTGATCCTCACTTTTGATCTGTTAGAGGAAGACCCAGGCGGTCAACCTCTATTTTTGACAACCAAGTTGCATCTTCTATAGGTCTGCCCTTCCACTTGATCAAATATTCAGAATACTGTTTGTTCCTGGTGCTTCTGCCTTCACGAGTGTCTAATATTTCCTCGATCTCATCTGTGGTTGGGGTAGATGCTGGAATGCTCCACAACTCTGTACTTGGTGCCTCTGTATTGTCTCCCTCATGGTATTCCACTAAATCTGAGATGTTAAAAATAGGCGAAATGTCAAGCCCACTTGGCAATTCCACTTCATATGCATTGCCTGAATCCCGTTTTTCCATTATTCTGCATGGCCCAAACTTCTTCATCTTCAGCTTGTTATAGGTTTTGGCAGGAAATATTTCTTTTCTGAGATGGACCATGACTTCATCTCCCACTTCGAACTCTTTGAACCACCACTTCTGGTCTGCCCTTGTCTTATATTGAGTATTCATTTTTGTAATTTGTTTCTTCACTTCTTCATGCAGGCTTTTCATATGTTCCACAAATTCCTCAGCCTCGACACTGCACTTTTCCCCTTTATCCAATTTCCTCAGCTCAGAAACATTTCTTGGGCTGTTTCCATATATGACCTGGAATGGAGATTTGTTTGTACTCTTGTTGATAGAATTGTTGTATGCAAATTTTGCCTATGGCAAAACCAAATCCCATCCCTTTGGCTTATCCCCTATCAAGCATCTCAATAGATTACCCAGACTTCTATTTACCACCTCTGTCTATCCATCAGTCTGTGGGTGGTATGCAGAACTGAATTTCAAGTCTGTCTTCAACTTCTTCCACAAGGTTCTCCAGAAATACCCAACAAACTTGGTATCTCTGTCAGAAATGATGCTTTTTGGTAGACCGTGAAGTCGTACCACCTCTTTGAAAAATAACCCTGCAATGTGAACCACGTCACTTGTTTTTTGGCAGGGAATAAAATGTGCCATCTTGGAGAATCTGTCAACCACCACAAATACGGAGTCATTTCCCCTCTGCATTCTCGGCAATCCAAGAATGAAATCCATGCTGACGTCCTCCCATGGCCTCTCAGGTACAGGTAACGGCTGATACAACCCAGTGTTCTGCCTCACGCCTTTCGCCATCTGGCATATTCTACAACTTTGCACAAACCTTTTCACATCTTGCTGCAGTTGTGGCCAATAGTAGTTCTCACTCACCAGGGCAATGGTCTTATCCCGACCAAAGTGTCCAGCCAGTCCTCCGCTGTGTTTCTCCTTGACTAGGTTTTCCCGCATGGAACTCCTTGGAATGCATAATTGACTTCCTCTGAACAACATTCCATCTTGGATTAGAAAATCCAACCACTTTGTCCTGTCCAAAGTAACAGGTGCCAAGCAAGCCCTCCAGGCTTCTGCAAAATCAGGATCTTCAGGGTACAAACCCTTCAGTTCTTCAAATCCTACCACTTCCACCTTCATTTCTATCAGCAAATTCTGCCTTCTACTTAAGGCATCTGCAACTCTATTTGATTTTCTACTTCTGTGCTTCAACACAAAGGTATAACTTTGGAGAAACTCAACCCACTTCAAGTGTCTCTGATTCAGCTTCGTTTGGCTATTGATAAACTGTAAGGCCTGATGATCAGTAAATAGAACAAACTCTTTTGGCAACAAATAATGTCTCCACTTCTTTAGAGCCTGAACTATAGCATAAAACTCTTGATCATAAACTGAATACTTTTTCCTAGCATCATTGAGTTTCTCACTAAAGTAAGCAACAGGTCTGCCTTCTTGACTCAGTACGGCTCCTATGGCACTACCACTGGCATCACAATCTACCTGAAATACCTTGTTAAAATCTAGAAGTGCCAAAATAGGTTGCTCTGTGACCTTCTTCTTCAACATATCAAAGCTCCTATCTGCTCCTAAGGTCCACTTAAATTCTTTCTTATCCCCTCTCATTGTCTCTGTAAGGGGTGCACAAATGTTGCTGAAGTTCCTAATGAATTTTTTGTAAAAGCTTGCTAGACCATGAAATGATCTTACCTCAGTTGTGCTTCTCGGAGTAGGCCATTCGATGATAGCTCTCACCTTTTTTGGGTCCATTTTTAGACCTTCTACTGAGATGACAAATCCCAGGTACACTAACTCCTTTACAAAATTACACTTTTTTAGATTAATTAATAACTGCTCCTCCCGCAGCTTCTCAAAAACCCTTCTGATGTGCATCAGGTGCTCTTCCAGGGTTCTGCTAAATATTAATATATCATCTAAATAGACAATGACAAATTTGCCTAAAAATTCTTTCAGTACCTCATTCATCAGCCGCATGAAGGTACTTGGTGCATTGGTTAGCCCAAATGGCATGACCAACCACTCATACAAACCCTCTCTGGTCTTGAAGGCTGTTTTCCACTCATCTCCTTCTCTGACACGGATCTGATGGTAACCACTCTTGAGGTCAATCTTGGTGAAGTACTTGGCTCCACTCAAACAGTCCATTATGTCATCCATCCTTGGCAATGGAAATCTATATTTTATTGTGATCTTGTTGATGGCTCGAGAGTCTGTACACATTCTCCACTCTCCATATTTCTTTGGCGCTAGCACTGCAGGCACTGCGCATGGACTCAAGCTCTCCCGAATCAGTCCCTTCTCCAGCAACTCCTGGACCTGCCTGTTTAGCTCCTCAGTTTCTACAGGTGTCATTCTATGTGCAGCTTTATTGGGCAAGCTCGATCCTGGCACCAAATCTATATGGTGACTGATCTTCCTTACTGGGGGTAAACCCTCAGGCACATTATCAGATATAATATCTAGAAATTCCTCCAACAGATCTAGGACTTCTGCTGGGGTATCTTTGCATTCTTTCTCCCTAACTCTAGGAATTAATGCATAACACATATGTTCATGCTTCAAACCATCTAAAAATTTTCTCCCATCAACTAAGCAAATTTTGGAACTGCCACATACCTTTTCGTCCACCTCCTTCAGGGGTTTCAGCTTATGGCGAACTCCATTCTTTGTTACGGAGTAGGTGTTGGCATGACCATCATGAACCGCGCACCTGTCAAACTGCCATGGCCTTCCCAATAGCAAATGGCAAGCATCCATGGGCAGGATGTCGCACAGGACTTCATCATGGTAATTCCCAATATTGAATTTTACCAGGCATTGCTCACTGACCAAAGCCCTATGGTCCTTCTGTAACCACGTGATCCGATATGGATGCGGGTGTCTCTTCCTCTCTAGTTGTAGCTTTGTAACCATTCCTTCTGAAACTAGGTTATCTGTGCTACCATTGTCAATAATAATATTGCAAATCTTACCCATGCATTTACACCTTGTGCGGAATAAGCTTTTCCTCTGATCTGCGTCCCCCTCCTCATTCAGCAGGACTCTCCTTGTGATCAGTACTTCTCCTCTCTCTGCTTCTTCAGAGTGCTCAGATCCAGACACCTTCTTCAGTGACCGTGGCTCTGGCATTACCTTTCGGCCTCCTATTAGTCCTTTCTTATTGTTGTGGACACTCATATTGGTGATGTCCCTCTTCTCCACACTGGAAACAAGTTCCACAGAATCTTCCTCTTCCATGGCCACGTCCAGCTCTGCCCCTTCCCCTTCGGTAATCATTGTTCTGATTACGGGGGCGGTAGGTATTTTCTCCCCTTTGTTCCTGATTACTGCTACCTTCTCCATTCTTCTGAGAATCTTCATTTCGTCTTCCACTGGTCCTTCCATCGGTTCTTCCGCCATGACCTCTTCCTCTTTGCTTGTTCTCAAACCTCCTATTGAGCTTTTCTTCAACTCTTAGGGCAAATTGGTAAGCGTCCTCTATGGTGGTCATCCTGACCAGACTTAATTCTTCTTGAATACTTGCTCGTAACCCATTAATATAATGGGCTACCTTCTCCTTGTTGGCCTCTGAGTGGCCTATTCTGATCATAATTTTATGAAACTCCTCTGTGTATTCTTTTACAGACTTACTTGATTGCCTCAAACCTTGCATTTTCTTTAGTAGGTCTAACTCATAATCACCAAGGATGAACTGCCTCTTCAGCTTTTCTACCATCCGCTCCCATTTTGTTATTCTCTCTTTTCCTCTTCTATTTCACTCTAGCTGCACTCCCTTCCACCATATGCTGGCATGACCTTTCAGTTTGGTCTTAGCGAATCTGACCCTATCAGGGTCCTCAACCTCCTCGTACTCAAAGTACTCTTCCAGATCGTTGATCCAGTCGATCAATTCCTCTGGATCAAGGTTCCCAGAATACGTGGAAACCTCCATCTTCGGCCTCTTCCCAATCTGGGATATGGCTCTGTATAGTCTAGCTTGTGTAGGATCTACTGCTTCTTCTTCTTCCTCAGGCTGGCCCTCTTCTTCGTCATCTTCCTCTTCACTACCTTCATCTCTTCTTGGCTCCAATCTTCTACGTAGCTCTTCTTGCAGGGCCTGAACTTGCCTCTGCAAGACTCGGACATCTTCTGCTACCGCTATGCCTCTCCCACCACCAGGGTTTCTTCTTGGAGGCATTCTGCTCACTCCTCTCACAAGCCCTTCCATAGATCCTGGTGCAAACTGCCTCACTTTCGGCGATCTGCTTGCACACTCAGGAACTTCTGGCTCTGATACCACTTGATGGAGAATAGAACTAACATAGGACAGAGGACAAAGAAAACAAGAGCCAAATTTCTCATTCAATAGCTTCAGAAGAATTTACAAAAAATATACAGGCAATCTGCCATTTGCCAGCCCCTTTCTCATTACAATTCTTGGGTTTTTATCGAGGCCTCGACCCTCTGTGTTTTCAAAATTTCCACGATCTGCAACTACCACCTGGCTCAATACTGGAAAGTTGCATTGATGGGACTCTGGGTGAGGTGCGTGACTGGCCGCCATAACCACCGAAATCTTCTTCTGGAACTACTGCTTCGTTGCTAGTTGCCATAAATGCGTCTCTAGATATAGTGCGCGAGTGGCCGACATGCTTGCTGGAATCTTCCTCTGAGACTGATGCTTCATTTTCCCATGCATGAGTGGCCGACCTGTTCAGCGGGATCTTCTTCTGAGACTGCTGCTTCACTACCGCTAGCTTGTCGTGCATGAAGGAATGCATTTATGAAAGCCTGGAGTGCATGTTTTTCTTTTGGTCACGATATCGTGACATGTCATGATATCGCGACAATTCTCCTCTATGCTTTCTCTCTCCTACTCGGTCGTGATATCGTGACATGTCACGATATCGCGACATTCTTTCCTTCACGCCTTCTTGCTTCTGCCTTGGTCATGATATCGTGACATGTCACGATATCGCGACGTATTTCCATCGCGTCCCCGTTCTTCTACTTTGGTCGCGATATCGTGACATGTCACGATATCATGACGTTTCTCTATCGCACCTTCGTTCTTCAGCTTCGGTCGTGATTTCATGACATGTCACGATTTTGCAACATGTCATGATTTCATGACATTCCATCCTTCGCGCCTTCTACTCTCGGCTTTGGTCGTGATTTCGTGACATGTCACGAAATCGTGACATGTCACGATTTCATGACATTCTATCCTCCGCGCCTTCTGCTCCTTGCTTTGGTCATGATTTCATGACATTCTGTCCTCCGTGCCTTCTACTCCCTGCTTTGGTCATGATTTCGCGACATGTCACGAAATCATGACATGTCGCGATTTCGTGACATTCTGTCCTCCGTGCCTTCTGCTCCCTGCTTTGGTCATGATTTCGTGACATTCTATCTTCCATGCCTTCTGCTCCCTGCTTTGGTCATGATTTTGTGTCGTGACATGTCACGATTTCACGACATTCTATCCGCCGCATCTTCTCTCTCCTATTTTGGTCGCGATATCGCGACACTTTTTCTGTCGCGATATCGCGACACATATTTTTCTTTGCAAAACACTTAGAAAAATTTGGTTGATGCAAGATTGCTCTGCTGCCATCGGATGCTCCTGCATCATAAACGCTTTTAGAGTAAATTGGTGTGTCCTCAATTGAGGATGGTTTTCAAACATTAAATATTTATATTAATTGACCCATGTTAGATGAAATTAGAACTACTTTTGAGAAAGTAACTTCTTAATCAGTTGTGTTAAGATGTATGTTTGACGCAGCGAGACATTCGTTGTGTTCAATATGTTATAAGAAATACTTGTTTATGTATCTAAGAAGAGCTTGCTCGCTTGATGAGGATATCTATTTTATCTATTTAGATTAAGCTTTTGATAAATATCATATATAAATTTGAGTGCATGCATAAATAGAATGAATTGCTGAAGTTGAGGAATGTAAATTAAGAACATCCTTTATTTTGTTAGTCGAGTAGGGTGTTTGGATCCACTTATAATATGTTGTTGTAAGTAAAAGAGAGTAAACATATCTACACGGTTTGATTTAATTTGAAAATTGTTTAGGGAAAATAAGTTTTAACATTTGCAACTTGGGTGTGTTTATTCATAAATAGTTAAGTTATAATGGTGTTTAAATAAACATGAGAGTAGTACATGCTTAAGGATTGAGCAATGGAAATCAAGTTTGACTGTGTATAAAGGTGTAATTTTTAATATGTCATGTTATCCATGCTAGCTAATACTAAACATATTGGTACAACTCATCGAGAAGGATGAACTTATTATTTTTAAATCTAAAAACAATTAGATGCAACTTAAGAACCAAGTAAAATATGGATGTAATTCTTACAAGTAAGGACTTGGTCATGGTTTAAAATCCTATTTGGAAATTGGGTAATAATGGAATATTTAGTTGATGTGATTGTATACCACCAATATACTTTTTTTTTTTTTTAAGCAAAAAAACCCCTTGCGGATCCACCTTGGTCTGAGAGACCATGAACAAGGGGTTCTACATCGTTAAAGTCACCCAGGAGTCGCGCCCGACCCTGCCCATACCAACATTATCAATTGGATTTTGGATACCTAATTTAGCTTTTTTGTAGGGTGGATATTTGAACCTAGTACCTCCCTTGGAGGATTGCCCTCTCCTCTTCAACTCACCTACAACATCTGGGTACCACCAATATACTTTAATATGAGCTTTAGCTAAGGAATTAAATATAAAGTATGGGTTATGACAAAAGATACCCACAAGATTGGAATAAAATTTGTGACTTCTTTTACTGGAACCTATCCAGAGTCTTAGTGATGTATGCTAGCTATAATTGCAGCTAATTTCTTGGTATAAGTCATCAGGAAGGATGAAAAAACTACTTGATATGTGGATGTGCACACAACAAGTCTTTAAGTTAAATTGTAAACAACTTTAATCATCTAGAAATTTGATTAATATATTGTTACACCCACTACTTCTAAGGTGTGGATATTGTAGAGAGAAAGTCTCAAAGTAACTATATTCTAAAAAAATTGATTAGGATAATGACTCGATCAGATCTAGTAACAAGGGGTGGTATGGGATGCCATCTCTAGGTTGTTGCTTGGGTAGTACTGTGATAAGTCCCATGTTCATTTGACTTAGCTAGTTTAACCATAATGTTTGGTATGGGATAAACATTTGTGAGTCACAATGGGCATGTGTGATGAAGTCCAAGGTCAAGGTATTGACATAGTACTAACTCTAGGAGGGGATAATCAGTTAGTCATGGAGGCATATGAATATTGATCCATTGCATATTCTAAGCTCAAATAAATTGATCGATTAGGTCATGGATTCTCAATAAACCAGTTAGGTCATGGTTCAGAATACATCGACCGGTTATGTCATGGATTCATAAATTCTAAGGGATGTCAATAGTCTAGAATCCAAAATTGGTTTGATATGCCTATACTAATTTAAAATAATACTATTGATTTATTGGGTGAAAAAAAGTGCTATGAACTTGAAAGCACTCTTATGAACAAAACTATTGTTTGAAGATGAAAAAAACTAAGGAAATGCTTGTTTTTTTTGTACAACCAAGTGGGTAGACTTGGGTTGTTTATTATACTAGGTGAGTAGACATGGGTTACATTAAAATATCTACAGGTGAATTTTCCTCCCAAGAAATATATGTTAGATTGAAAATATTAAAGTCATCCATGAGATCCCAAGATTGATGTTTGTACCTCTTCAGGTAAGAGGCCTTGCATTGAAACATGTCTTTAACCTGATTAGTTACCAAATATGAGTCTATAAAAACTTGGATATTTTTTACATTTTTATCTAAAGCAAATTTAAATCCTAGTATTAATGCTTTGTACTCAGTAAAATTATTGGTACAAGGAAATTATAAGAGATAAGACATGAAATATATCTGATTGTAAGGTCCTTTGAGAAATACCCCTATACCAAAACCTTATTTGAATTTAGCTCCATCAACATGAAGTGTTTAAATATCATTATTGTGATTAGTTAAAACTTTGACTGATCTCACCTTTTTTGCAGTTGTTAAATTATAAACCCTAAAATCTGCATCAACAAAATTAAAAACCTCATTTTTTACATTATATCTAGTTATCATGTGTTTATGCCAAGGCTCTCTATAAATCCTTAACTGATTTACTACACCTTTCCAGGGTAGTCACATGTTCAAAAAATCTATGGCCAAATAACCATTCAAATATTTTGATCAATCTCTACTCAAAAGCATCCCATATCCCACAAGAATATCTACCACTTGAATATCAATTCTATGTTGCACTCTTAGTTCAAATGCTAACTAAATGTGTATACTTTGAATTTCACCTATCATATTGACCTCAGTTTTATCCAGTTGAATGACTCTTCTATCAAATTTCACGGGAGTTAATCCTAGTTGTTGGCAAATGGCTAGAGGTATGACATTAGCTGAAGTACCAGATCTACTAGACAGTTATGTAGATTTTTTCTAAATATGTGAACTGGTAGTAGGAAAGGTGGAACTTCAGTATTTTCTTTGTATATGGTCATATTTGTATTTGCCATTTCCTTTCCCTTTTTTGATATTTAGCGAAGATTTCAAAGTAATTCTTGATCAAGTTATCCCTCTGTTCAGTAATTTGAGCCAGATCATAGAGGGTAATATTAGCGTTAATTTTCTTTATATCCTCCACTATATTATATCCTTTGTTGACTAGAGCAGCAAATCCATCCTATGTTTTTGGATATCTCCTTTAGGTGGAGGTGGATTATTATTTGGGGAAGGATCAAGAGGAATACTGTGAATATTGTTGGAAGGTTTAGATGTAGTGTTGGGATCTATATTTATGTTCTTAAGATTGTAATTGTCTCTTCTAAATTATTGAAAATATTGTACTTCATCCATAGGTATTTCCACAACATTCTCTGACTCATCCAAAAAAATGAATGAATCCAAAACCATAACAACACTATGTTTGGATGAACTAGAACCATTAGCGTTCATCTGATTCTCAAGAAAAATCAACTCACCAGATAAACTTTTAAAGCATTACAAAACTCTAGACAATCTAATTCCCCGTGTTGGTATGTTCTATAAATCCTACACCAATTGGGTAAAGCTAAGTCACAAATATTTACTTCAGGTTTGAAATACCTCAAATTTCAAATCCCAAATCCAAGAGTCTTTTTTTTTAATTTAAGATTCATAGAATCCTTTTACTAAGTATATTTCCCTATGATTACTTCTTTCGAACCTAACATGATCTAGTCATTGTAACCCCCATCACTACATTATACATAGTTCCCTTTATGCAAATGCACTAGGTGCTAACTAGACAAGCTATATTTCCCCCAAAAGGGCTAGCTCCTCCTTTCAATATTTTGAAAGGTTTACGATATACAATGCCCCCTTCTCAGTCCATCAAGAAATATGTTTATTAAACTATGTTTTCCCCCATATAAGTCCTTCTATATGGGTGTAGTAAATACTTCGACTATCCTTCTCTCTTTCCCAAAGAGCTAGTCAGCCATGTTCATGAAATCGTGCTTGCACAATTATTATAGTGGAACTCCTAATAGATTATGAAATTCCTTTGCACATATGCTCTTCATTCCATGAAGAGGTTACCTTTTATTCAATTACATTAAAGATCTAATGAGTTCCATAACCATGGAAATATATCTAAGACTCAATGTTCATCATACGTCTCGAATATGACTTAAAATTAAATATTTTTAACTGAATGTAAGTTGTGCTCTACATTCCACGATTCCCTACCAATTCGATATTAACTAGAGATAAGTCAAATCTTATAAACACATTCTATCAAGCGAAAACAGTGGTAACAACCATTACGATAGGAAATAAAATTAACGTAAGTGAAAATCTACAACTCTATATAATCACTTAAGTTTAATATTACAATAGATCAATAGAAATCTATGATAGTCTTTTAACTAGACACATTTTCCAAGAGATAATCAACATCTTAAATTTAATAGTGCAATTCTAGCTATAGACCATACTTTTACAATAGTCAATAATTACATTTCATGATATGAAACAATCTACCTAAGTTGATTTACATAGTTTGCATAGGCAATTAGTCCAGCCCTTACATCTCTACAAACTCAGATATCTAAAACTCTCCACCAGTTTCTTACTGGAAGATAAATGACAATTCTTTATTCACCATCAACTTGCCATGTCTGCGCACACGAAGTCAACTCATATTTTAATTCTCAAATAACACTGCCACTTTGGCACTTGTGGATATTCAATCCAAAATTTTCCCAGCCACACTCCTTGATATTTTCTCACCTTCCATATTGAGGACACCCATCTGGTTGAACACCAATCCAGCACATAGTGATGAAAGGCAAGACATACGAATATCTCTACATTATTGAGGTAACTCTATTACTCTCACATCATAGTCTTTGGTTAAACTAAGTTTATCTCAGGATAACAAACCAAAGTGTATAATCAACATGGTATAAGAATTCATATTTTTTACTATTTTCAAGAGCTACAAGTTAATGATGACCTTCATAATTCAAATAAGAAAAATAGTTGTTTGTCTCTATTCAAATAGGAATCGACAATTGGAAAATACCAGAAATCAAATAATATAACACACTATCTATTAATCTCATAAAGCTTTATTTCATCTACAAAGGATAATCGAACAAAAAGAGACTTGCGTAAACTTATCAGGTCCCGCTTCCAGTCTTCGTATATTCCTCTCACATCCACTTCCAAGCCCAAACTTTTTTTCTAAAGAACAAGTCCATCATTTTTACCTTTTCATTCATTTTCCTTTGGAAGAACAACAGAAGCATATCTCATGCTTCTATTGTTCTTCCACTTCATCGGATGACTCTCCATATGTAACTTCTCCAACTGACACTTCATTCCTCCACTCCATTGTAGTAAAGAATCCATATTCAATCATTAATTTTACTCAACAAACACTCACAAAGCTATATTCCAAATTGCCTCTCATTAAATAAATAAATCATTTTCTTTTTACTACAACATTATTACCAATAGTTGATCTTTTTTTAAAGAAGGCAATAATAGAAAATAAGAAATAAACACCCAAACAACAATGCACTTTATTCCTAATAATATTTCATCATTTTAGAAACCATTATGCATGACACAAGAACACACTTGAACTTGCATTTTCTTTCTTTATGCACATTAAGACATGTAACATCATGGAAGGGGCATTTATCCATGTTAATCTCTTCTAGTTTTTTTATGAATGACCCATCACATAATTTTCCCTAGGGAATTATTTTCTCGATGGTTAGTTCCTTCTTCCACCTACAAGAAAAACTCATTCCTACGCAAACACAACTCAATCAACAGTATCATATTCTAACATAAAATATATATTTCATAGAAAGTAACATATTATTATCCAATATTTATAAATAAATAAAATATCATATATTTTCATAAGATTCATATGTTCTTGAATAGCTAAAACTGGAAATAATCATTCATTCATCAGTAAAGCAATCTAAGTAAAACATACAATCATCAAAATAAATATTTTTCCAAAGGAGGTTCATGACATCCTCTCCCCCATAGGATTAATTCAGTCCTCTATGTGTCATTAACATTTTATCATAATCAACATTACATATTATTCTCAAACAAGAAAGGAAAGTGTCTTTGCATTTTTGCTACTTATCCCTAGTAGCATTTCTTTCTAAATAACGGTCCCATTGAACCTTGCACTACTCAAAAGTTCCTTTCCTTGTTGATTTAGATAGAAACTCAAGGATTCTTATTGGTTGAACCTCTATAACATCTAGTTTTGCCATCCTAAAATTAGAAAAATCCCACACGTGCTCTAGATTAGCAACATATCTTTAAGCAAAGAAAAATGAAAGGTGTTATGAATCTTGGACAAATTGGGTGGTAAGGCAATTCGGTATACCAGAGGACTAATCTTCTCTATTATTTTGAAGGGATCAACAAAGCGAGGATCTAACTTTGTGGACTTAATTGTGCTCTTCTCAGGCTTTACCCTCAAAAATATTCTATCACCCACAAAAAACTCTTCTGGTGATCCCTTAAGATCAACATAACTTTTCTAATGGTCTTTAGCTTCCTTCAAACTCTCTCTAATCACATTCAACTATTGATCCATTTCTTTGACCATGTCTGTACCAAGCACAATTTGATCTTCTAGATTATCCCATGTCAATGGTGTCCTGCACTTTCTACCATACAAAGCTTTGAACAAAGCCATACCTAAGGTTGAATGGTGTTTGTTATTGTAGGTAAATTCTACCAAATGTAAGTAATCCTCCCAATGGGTTTTTTGATGCATGCAATACATGTGAAGCATACCTTCTAGCACTTGGTTCACTCTTTCGGTTTGTCCATAAGTCTTTGGATGGTAAGCAGAACTGATATTCAATCTAGTACCAATGGCACAATGCAAATATTACAAAACTCATATGTGAATTTTGGATCCCTATCTCATATGATTACCTCCAAAAAACCATGAAGTCAAAATATTTTCTTTGAAAATATATTAGCCACATCCACGACATCATACTTGGTATTCCTGGGTATAAAGTGTGCAACTTTGGTTAGTTTTTTGACCACTACTAGTATTGTATCATGCTAAAATATGTTCTTAGGCTACCCTACTATGAAATCCATCGAAATAACTTGTCATTTTTGCATAGGTACATCATGCAATTACAACAAACCAACAAGATGTTTATGTTTTACTTTTAATTTTTGGAACTTGAGGCATTGAGTGACAAATTCAGTTATATCTCTCTTCATTCCTGGCCAGAAGAAAGTATTTTTCATATTCTCCCTTATTTTGGCTCTTCCTAGATGATCAAAATATGGAGACCTACACGCTTCATTCATAATCATCCTTCTCAAATTTCCAGTCTCAAAAATTACTATCATATTCTTATAACATAAGAAACCATCCTTGAGGTCAAAGTATTTGTTTTCATCAAGTTTCCTTTCCATATTTTCCAGAACTTGGTTGCAATATACATCCTGATTTTATATTTCCTTGACTTGTTCCATCAAGTTGACATAGATGCAAGACAAAATCATTATATGTCTTCTCCTACTCAATGCATCAGCTACTTTATTCTCTTTTCCTTTAATATATTCAATGTAAAAATCATATTCTACAAAGAATTCCATCCACTTCCTTGGCCTATAATTGAGCAAAGGTTGAGTAAATATGTATTGTAGACTCTGATGATATATCCTTAGCTCAAAGGGTCTACCAATTAGATAATGTTGCTAAACATTGAGAGTAAAAACTACAACTTCCAATTCTAAGTCATGGGTTGCATAATTAAATTCATGTATTTTTTATTTTTTTGGATCCATAGGCTACCACTACTTCTTTCTATGAGATCACCCCTCCCAAACCTTCTAATGATGCATCCGTACAAACTAAGAAACTTTCCTGAAGATCATGTACCTTAGTATAGGAGGTGTGGTAAGCTTTTGCTTAAGCAAACTAAAGGCTTCCTCACACTTCTCTATCTACTTAAATTATTTTCCTTTTATCTAAATATTGGTTATTTGTGAGGTGATCTTAGCATAGTCCCTCACATATCGCCTATAATAACTAGTTAATCCCATCAAACTTCAAACTTCTATCACATTTTTTGGTGGCATCTAATTCAAAATGGCTTCTATTTTCTAGGATCCACTATGATCCCTTCAACTGAAACAGTGTGTCTTAACTATTGTGCTTCTAAAAAATAAAATTCACATTTAAATAGGTTCCCATACAACTAAATCTTACTTAATAGTTCTAGCACAATCCAGAGATGTTTGTCATGCTCTGTCTTATTTTTGAAATATATCAAAATATCATCCAAAAATACCAATATAAATCTATCCAAGTACTTCCTGAAGATGCTATTCACCAAATTCATAAATATCGATAGAGAATTTGTTAAACCAAAAGGTAAGATAACAAACTCATAATATCCATATTGATTTTTAAATGTTATCTTATGCGTATCCTCCTCACAAATACTCAATTGGTGATATCCTGACTTCAAATCAATATTTTTAAATATTGTATCATCTTTGAGTTGATCAAAGAGATCTTTGATTCCAGGTAAAGGATATTTATTCTTGACAATTATATTTGTTTAATATTCTATAATCTATGCATATTCTCAAGGAACCATCCTTTTTCTTTACAAATAGTAATGGTGCACCCCAAGGTGATATGCTTGGTTTGATCAACCCTTTCTCTAGTAACCCTTGCAATTGCTCCTTAAACTCTTGTATTTCTATGGAATTCATTTTGTAATGAGCTCTATGGATGGGTTTTGTTCCTGATTGAATCTCAATAGTAAATTAAAATTCCCATTTAGGGGGTAATATAGGTAAATTCTTTAGAAAAATATCCCTAAATTTTGGAAGAATTGTGTTTCTCAAACACCTCTTCCTTCTTCACTTTATCCATTTTATTTATCTTAACTATATAGACCATTCCTCCTTTCTTTATGGCCTTCTTAAGTTGCATTTCTGATAGGATTTGAGATTGAAAACCCCCTTGAAGGATATACATCCTGCACACAACACCCTTATCATCTATGTACTTAATCCATCTATCCTAAAAGTTAAGTATTGCCTTGTGCACTTGCAACCAGTCCATCCCTAGGATTATATCAAAAACATGCAACGAAGCTACATACAAGCATCCTACAGTTTTTCCACTAGGTAAGGAAATTTCTGCCAGAGGGTAACATTGGTTAACAAAGTAGGTTTATCTTGAACCATACTCAACCTTCCACCCATGAGCCAAGATTCATGGTCTTTCTTAAATATCTTTAGCTAAACTAGTGGAAATAATGTTGGAAATTTTGAGTATATTGTTGTTATTGATGTCATAGGTTGATGACATTGGTTTTCATTGATGTCAAAGATAGCTTGGCATGGAAAAAATATAAGTTTTATAAGTTGGTTAAATATGCAAGGAAAATTTCATCCCAATGCAAGGAAATTGATAAAAAAAAAAAGGTTATAATATTTATTTTAAATATTATAAGCCAAAGAGGTTTGGGACAAAGCTCTAAGTGTTTGGTTAAAATTTTGAAGACCCTAGTTTAAAGACCATGTAGAAATCAAGTGACTAAGGCTTAAAAAAGAAATAATATTTTAATATTATAATATTAAGGACAAAAGGTTGAAGCCAAAGGTTTAATGACACATATTATTATAATACTTTATATTATAATTTTAAACCCAAGATGGGTTTTGGCGCCAAACATTTTCAAAGGTTTTAAATAAAACCTAAAGCATTGACATCAAAGGAAAGAAGGAGAAATCCATATTAATATGGATTAAATTATGCACTAAGGTTATATGTTTTTGAATTGCTATGGTGTGTGTTCGAATTGCTAAGTGAAATCAATTTTTTATGTGCACAAATCAGAGAAAAGAAAGATGAAATTTTAATTTAATAAAGGCAACAGTTTTCATGGTCAAAATAAGAGAGGATCATGGGGCTTTATCCTCAACTAGGAATTTGGCCTAGTGGTAGACTAGGCAGTGCTAAGGTGCAAGGTAGGCAGCAGGTCGTGAATTAGAAACTCGATGAAAACATATTTGTGTGTTTTTTTTATTAGAAGGGTTCGATCGAAAGGATAAATTGTATATCGTGCATTTAAGCTCTTGTGTGGGTGGTTGGCCTAGCGGTAGCCCAATTGGTGCTAGCATGCTAGCAGGCAGGAGTTTTCATGATCGATTCCCACTCGCAGCAGTTGTGGTAAGCAAAAATAAAATTTTTATTAATGCTAAGTTTGAAATATTATGGGCCTAAGTTTTGTATTATTTTTATGTGCTATTGCACTTAAGGAGTCATAAGGGAAATAAATACTTTTTTTCTGCCATTGTTGTTATAAGGAAATAAAAGGGGAGTTATAAGGAAAATAAAATTTCAGTTTTGCCATTGTTTTAGAAGGAAATTAAAAGGGGCAAATTGCAATTAAAATATTTTATTTTTTCCATTGTTTTCAAAAGTAACTCAAAGGGAAATTGCAATTAATTTTGAAGTGTTATTTTGTGGAGTTATAAGGTAATTAGTGGTAAATAAATTTTTGGATGTATTGTTGAAATATTTGAGTAGGGAGATAAAAGGTGTATAATGTGCTTTTATTGTTTGTAAAATTTGCTTTAATATTGAAGGGCTTGGTTCATGATTTGATGTTATATTGAGAAATCAAGAGAGTTATAGAGCATTAATTTGGAACAAAATTATGCACACATTTTGAGAAGGTTTTCCAATATATGAAAATATGTTGTGCTAATCCTTTTGAAGTTGCAAAAGATATAATTGTTGTGACAGGTACTTGAGGACATATCTTCATCAAAGAAAAATAAGAGGTATGGGCATATCATTCCTTTTTTAAGGTGTTTTGTTGAGTAAATATTTTTGGAATATAAGGTGGAGATAAAATGGTTGTTTGGTATGCATTTTTGAAAATATTTGATTTAAGGTTTGAGACCTGCATATTCATCAATTGTTGAGAGAAAGTTAAAATAATTGCATGAGGGTTTGTGCTACAATGATGAATGAAATGGAAACCATTTTTGCTAGAGTTTGAGATCTTTTTTTTTGGTAGATAAGATACTATAGCATTAATATCGGGTTTTACAGGTTGACCCAAAACCTTTTACAAAAATCAGCCCAGGGTTGTTGATGAACATGTCCTTACTAAGGATCCTATATATGTAAAATCTACATGCCGCCAAAGTCATTACATCCGGTAAGGCACATAGCCTGTTATCAAAAATAAAATTCCCATACAACATTTTGGTTATACCCCGAGAAAAAACACCTGCATCATAATTACAAAAAAAGAAACAGACACAGATCCCTTCCTTGAAACAGTGGAGAAACAAAAAGTTGCAGATACACATAGCAGAGTATTGGAAAAAAATCCCACAAGCTCTGTATTGACAGTTACTCTTAATAATTCTTTGGTAATTGCTTTCTTCCATATATGACATGCTTTGGGACCACATCCCATCTTGGCCAATCATCCTTGGAGAAGTGAACCTGCTGGCTAGATTTATGGTGGTGGCTATCTTGTGGTCCACATGGCTCTGGTTCGAAGTCTTATATTATTGTTTCTTTCTTGCCCTGTGATTATCAACCAACCTCAAATTACTAAGACAACTAGGAGCCATGTTATTTGACATGTGACTATCCCCATTAGTCATTGTGGTATTTCCAAGCAGCATCCACCAATACTGACAACTCGAATAATTTTTATTGTGAGTCCATTTCAAAAAAGAGACAGGAATACTCATAGCCTTCAAACTTACAGTGCCTTCCCTGTTGGTAAATTTGACTATCATTCTTGGCATTCTTGTTGAATAAGCTCCTCTACTTCGCTTGGGACATTGTGTTCCCATTTGAAAAGTCCGTCACCATCGACACCCAAATTGGCCAGCTTATCAACAACTTTGTTAGCTTCCCGAAATACATGTTGGGCTTTTCTGTCCTGTCTTCCCTAGAAAAGGATCCTAGCCTCTTCAATAATTGTTTTAATCCTCCAAGGAGGTGTTTTCCAATTACTGAGGAGATTTATAACACGCATAGAGTCTCCTTCTATGATCAAATTTCCTTCTAATTCTTGAGTCATTTGAAAGTATCTCCACATAGCTCTAGCTTCAGCTTCATTGTTTGTCCTTGTTCCCAAATATTCAAAAAACACAAGCATCATATTCCTATTATGATCTCGTACAATACTGCCAGTGCCTGCTCTACCAGGATTGTCCTTAGCCGCTCCATCAAAATTAAGCTTAAACCAACCCGTAGGAGGTGGGGACCACTTAACATTGGCTCTAGGGTTGACTACCCTAGGCACAGACTCATCTAACAAGGTTAAGCTTAAATATTGAGCAATCGTGGTCTCCTGCAGATGAGGTTTACGATTATCAAAAGGGATAGTTTGAGATCTTCTTGTGCTTCATTGTTGAATGGTTTTGGAAACATTTGGGATAGATTCTGAGAACAAGTTGTGCTTCTATTGTTGAAATATATTAAGACATTTGTGCTAGATATTGTGAACTACTTGTGCTAGGTTTGAAGATAAGTTTGTGTATCATTGTGAAACCTTTTGAGCATTGGTTTGAGAGATATTGAAAGAAATTGTGAAAGTGTTTGAGATCAATCTTGTGAGGGAAATTTATGCATTAGTATGGTTGATCTTTGAGAGAAAATTTGCAAGAAATATAAACCAAATTTGTGAAGCAAGTTATACACTGTTTTGATTTGATTTGAAAGGTATTTTGCAAGATATAGAGATGGATTAGTTGAATGTAATATTTATGAATGTGAAGAACATATTGGGATTTTGATAGTGCATATCATTCTCTATATGTTCCAGAGGTTAAAAAAATTTGAAGTATTATATTATCTGTTTGAAGAAAGCATTTTTGAAAGAGATTTAAGCTTTGTTTGCATGCAATATTTGGCAATATTTGAGCAAGTTCTGTGAGCAGTATTGAGTCAGATTTGAGCAAGTCTTTTGATAAGTCTTGAAGGTAGATTTGAGTAAGTCTTTTAAGAATGTTTGAAGGTAGATTTGAGCAAGTCTTGTGAGAAGACTTGGAGAAACTTTGAGGTAAATTTGAGCAAGTCTTGTAAGAAGAATTGAAGCAGCTTTGAGGTAGATTTGGGCAAGTCTTATGAGAAGACCTAGAGCAGCTTTGAGGAAAATTTGTACAAGTCTTGTGAGAATACTTGGAGCAGCTTTGAGGTAGATTTGAGTTTCTTGTGAGAATACTTGGAGCAGATTTGAGGTAGATTTGAGCAAGTATTATGAGAATATTTGGAGAAGCTTTGAGGTAGATTTGAGCAAGTCTTGTGAAGACTTGAAACAACATTGAGACAGATTTATGAGTAGATTTAGAGTATATTTGTGCTAACCTTATGATGAGGTTTGATGTAAATTTGAGACATACTTGAGAGCAGCTTTTGGAGTAGACTAAAGCAAAGGGGATATAGTTCTCCTATGAAGAGAGATCCCCAAACCGTAGTAAAGGGGATAGAGTTCTCTTATGGAGAGTGATCCATAAACTATAGCAGAGGGGATAGAGTTATCCTATGAAGAGAGATCCATAAAACTAGAGTAGAGGAGATAGAGTTCTCCTATGGAGATCCATAAACCAAAGTAGAGGGGATAAAGTTATCCTATTGATATCCACAAACCAGAGCAGAGGTGATAGAGTTATCCTATAGAGAGAGATCCACAAACCAGAGCAAAGGAGATAGAGTTCTCTTATGGAGATATATACACAAACCATAACAAAGGGGATAGAGTTCTCTTGTGGAGAGAGATCCACAAACCAGAGCAAGGGGATAGAGTTCTCCTTTGGAGAGAGATCCAAAAATTAGAGCACAAGGGATTGGTGTCTCCTTTGGACAGATGTCCATAAATATTGTAATAGGGAATTTATTCCCAATAGGTTTATTGAGAAAAATTAAAAGAAATATTTTCTTTGTGGATGTAACCCACATTGTGTGAACCATGTTAATTTTTTTTCTCTCATGTGTGTGATGATTTGTGCATTGCTTTGATTACTGCTATTGATATTACAATTGTTAACATTGAGTAGTATTGGTTGGGAATGAAAAGTAAAATTTGATCTTATACTGTTCACCCCCCTCTCAATATAAGCTTGTGTTCTTCAAAAAAAACTATCTGTAGCACCACAATCAATCATAGTTTTAATATTAATACCAAAAATCTTACCTTTGATAACTAGTGGTGTTGCTTGACCATCAAGATTCTGGTTTCCTATAGCTACATAAATCTTATGACAGGCTCCCTAGATGCGGTTTCTAGGTATGTTGGTTCTTTTCCCTTAGAATTCATTTTTGTTCTCCATGGACAATTAGAAGCATAATGTGGTCCTCTACAAAGATAGCATCCTTATTTCAATCATGGATTTTCTTTACACTTCTGTCCCTCTTCTACTTTTCTTGTAGATGATGTGTACAAAAACATTTATACAATTCATCTCTATTTGCACATATAATAGATCTCATTCATAAATTCACATTTTTGAAAAATTTATTATTCCCATAACAGACTACATTTTCTTTCAGGTAAATACATACAACATTTTAATTCCATTCTAAATATTTACTTAAAATAACTCAATCAATGTCTATAATATAGCAAAAATAACTAATTTCGATGTTGAGTTCTAAACAAGACATGCTACAAGTTTTTTAAAACATCTATTGAACTAATATTTACCAATAAAAAACCACAAAAGACAATATCAAATACCCAAGAATCCCTCAACCACTATTAAACATTAGAGGGATCAACTAACATAACATTTTATGTTTTTGATACATTGTATCCAATTCACACGAATTAGAGAATGAATCACACATTTTTTAGGTAAACTCATTTTTTCATAGTACCAAATATATTATAGATTTGATAGGATAGGATTCCCACATAGCTTACTCTTTTTACACAACAAAGAAAAACTCAAGCAAACATTTGTTGCACTCCATGATAAGTTCAATCACTTCCAGAGTATGGGTGAGTCTCGAGAAACATAACTCTGAAGACTCTACTATATTACTGATAATTCTTATTTAACCTAAAATCCATATCATTAATAGTAGAATAAAAAACATAGCTTTTACACTACCCATCTGGTTGAACACCAATCTAGCACATAGCGATGGAGGGCAAGACAAATGAATATCTCTACATTGTTGAGGTAACTCTATTACTCTCACAATGTAGTCTCTAGTCAAACTAAGTTTATCTCGAGCCAAAAAATAAAAATGTGTCATCAACATGGTATAAGAATTCTCATTTTCTACTATTTTCAAGAGCTACAGATTAATGATGACCTTTACAAGTCAAGAAAAATAGTCATTCATCTCTATTCGAATAGGAATAAACAATTAAAAAATACCGAAAATCAAATAATAAAACACACTATCTATTAATCTCATAAAGCTTTATTTCATATACAAAGGATAATCTAACAGCAAGAGACTTGTGTACACTTATCGGGTCCCACTTCTAGTCTTTGTATGTTCCCTCCTCTCACATCCACTTTTGAGCCCAACATTTTTTTCAAAATAATAAGTCCATCGTTTTTACCTTTCCATTACTTTTATTTTTCTTCGTCGAAGCATCTCTCATGCTTCAATTTCTCTTCCACTTCATCATATGGCACTCCACATGTAACTTCTCCAACTAACACTTCATTCCTCCACTCTGTTGTAGTAAAGAACCCATATCTAGTCATTAAATTTACTCAACAAACATTCATGAAGCTATATTCCAAATTGCCTCTCATTAAAATAATATATCATTTTCTTTTTACTGCAACATTATCACCAACAACTAATCTTTTTTAAATAAGGAAATAATAGAAAACAAGAAATCAACACCCAAACAACAATGTACTTTATTCTTAACAATATTTCATCATTTTAGCAACCATTATGCATCACACAAGAACACACTTGAACTTGCATTTTCTTTCTTTATGCACATTAAGACATGTAACATCATGGAAGGGGTATTTATCCATGTTAATATCTTCTAGTTTTTCTAAGAATAACCCATCACATCATTTCCCCTAGGGAATTATTTTCTCGATGGTTAGTTCCTTCTTCCACCTACAAGAAAAACCCATTCCTATGCAAACACAACTCAATCAGCAGTATCATATTCTGACTTAAAATATATAATTTGCCAAAAGTAATATGTCATTATCCAATATTCACAAATAAATGCAAATATCACATCTTTCCATGGGATTCATATGTTCTTGACTAGCTAAAATTGGAAATAATCATTCATTCATTAGTAAAGCAATCTAACCAAAACATACAATCATCAAAATAAAGAGTTCACCAAAGGAGGGTCATGACAAGGTTATTTACCTTTGTTGTGATCCTTATTGGCTTCATACAAAGGTCTAGGAAATATGTTTTATTGGTAAGAAAACCAGTTTAAACTTTCTCCCCCAGATACTTGTCTCTTAAATCTTAGGAAGTCACTTGCCAGTATTTGGATCATATTTAAAACTTCTTCAACCCTAGTTTTATTAGATTTCTTCTCTGCAGTCTGTACATGCCTAGTATGGGTTAAGGTTAATAGAGTTTCCTTAGGCAGATATTGACATGTTGGCATTAGCATCTGATATAGAATGGGATTTAGAATAGGTGTATTTTGTGTAACAAGGGGTATGAAAGGACTATTCAAAGGTCGAGGTCCTAACTACCTTTCAAGAGTTAAAGCTTCCTTGCAAGCTTCTATCAAGGTCATGACATTGGTGTCTCTTTTGAGAAAAATAGAGATCATTGGATCTAAGGTATTTTTTATATATTTTTAAGGCTAAATCTACACTTGGTATGTAATGATCAGTCATTCTACTATAATCCTTTTAAAATCTCACATTGAAATATTTGACAATTTTATTGGATCCTCTCTTAATATTGTAGAATTGTAGATAGAATACACTAGGATCGATTATTTGATTGAATTGAGATATAAAAACTTTCATTAGATTATCCCTGGAGGTCATTTGTCATTTGTTAGATTTATAAACCAATAATATGCTCCTTCCTAGAGAGTGAAAGGTAATAACCTACAGGCCACATATTCATATTGCACATTTAATATTTTCAAAATATTTTTAAAGGCTACTAGGTGTTCTTCTATTGTCTTGATCTCATCATGCTTGAAGGCAAAAAGATATTTCTTAGGATTCCTAGGTAAATAATGGGCTACACCAAGGATATTCAAGGTAATAGAGCCCAACCAATTAGCCATGACTATCATATTGATTATAGAATTTTTAGTCATAGTATGGGGAACCACTAGAAATGACAAAATTATGTCAGACAAAGATTTGGCCCTACTAATATTATTTCTCTTGGAGGTTTCTAGTTTAAAAACAAGAAACTCTACAGCTCTTGGGTGGGATATGGTTATCCTAAAGGTAGAATCAAACTTTAAAAATTAATTTTCTAAACATGGATTGCAACCACAAAGCTGAAAGTTCAAGCAGCTAGTCTACTGATAGAATTGCACAGGTCACAAAAGATAAAACATAGTATAAAACTGTATTTTTCAATTTAATTAAACACACCACAACAAACAATGGACAGAGGTTTGTGGCCCTCCTTCTAGCATCAAATTTATGTTGGCTCAGCTTTCATGCACACCTCAAGTAACATTTAAATGGGAATAAATTCCCTCTCACTTTAGGATCTTATTGGATATCCAAGGTGTGAGTTACAGAGTTGATTTGAACATCTTCGCTCTTTTCGACTTTTAGAATAGTTTTAGTGGACTTTGCTTTACCTGCAATGGGTTCAACCTCCATTCGTTGTTTTTTGGTGGTATTTTATGTTGTTAATTTATCATATTTATATTTATAAAAAGATCAAGCTCTTCGAGTTTTAGCAAATTGAATGAATAAATAATTTTAAAGAACATAAATATGGATTACTTCAAAAAATAATAGAGTAAGGTAGAGCAGAAAAGAGAGGATATCTAATCTAATTGTAAATTATAACTATTGAAATTAATTAAACTACTTAGCTTCACAACAAGACAAAATCAAATGAGGAAGGTGTCCATATTTCTAAGATCACCTTCCACTTTGAGCATGGGATAAAAACAACACGAGATAAAAAGAAAATTACAAACAAAAAGGGAGGTCAACATCAATTGGTGTTTCTCACCAGCAGTCAAGCTCGCACAATAAGAACAAAGCAAATAAAACATAAACCTGAACCTTATGTCTTTAATTTCCTCAGGTAGAGAGTAAACATAATGAAGCTCAATAGCATAACATAATTTCAATATTTATAGATCTACAATTAAATTAAATTAATCCTGAGTGAGATAAAAATAAAATATAATGCACTTATCATAACCCAAAAAATATTATTCTCTTTGCCACATTATTTTGGAAGACAATCGCACACGAGTCTTAGGTACAGAATAAAGCATTCAAAATAAAATTCACTACAAATTACAATAAGTCTTTATTTCCAAGTTTTCACATCCTTGTTTTACATTCAATGGAAGTATATATAGATTCTAGACATGCCCCGATCTTTTTTAAAATATCTCGCTCCCAAGGACTTAAACAAAAATATAAAAATCCCACTATAGGGCTTCTACATAATAGAAAAACATATTTTAATAGAGTTCCATTCAACCCCAACTACTCCTAAATATCTGCTTGAGTATCTCGTCATAAATGGTGAAGATATAATCTAATATTATCTTTGTCAAACGATGATTGCATGTAGATATTTTCTTTACTTTCCAAACAATTGCAAATGTATTACTTTGGCTATACCTCATAAAGACTTTTTCTACATGATGCTTGTTAGCTCTGCAATAGCTACACTCCATTAACTTCTAATTCGTATGATGCTCAAGAATTCCAAAATGGCCACGCCACATTAATTCTTGATTATTTTGTAAATTTTGGGTTGATCATTAATTCTCCATATTCCATCTTGCACAATTGCACTTTTCTTAGTTCGCATTGAAATTCCATGTCCATCATCACATCCACCATATTTAATGTGGCCACTAGCAAATTTTTGCAAAAAATTAAAAAAAAACAAAGGTTAGAACATTAACATTATAATTAATATAATTATTTTTAATTTTCCTATGTTTTTAAATTTTTTATTTTTTATTTTCTAAGTTTTTCGGTATTGGAAGCATCAAATCATTTTCAATAATTTTGATCATGTTTTTTCGACATTACATTATTGCTCATTGCTAGGGCATCAATCTGGGCGGCCTCTAATTATCGAATGCAAAATTTCATGGCCAAACTTCATTTTCTCATTGTCAAATTTCATTTTCTAATTTTTTGGGCTTTATTTCCATTGTCAAGATTTTTAGATTTGTTCATTGATGCCATCCTCCCCCAAAGTTTGACATTTTTTTATATACTTAGCAAATTTCCATCTATTCGAAAAACACCAAGTGATGGGATTTCGGGACCTCACTTCTTTCCGCCAATGTTCCCAATTGTTTATAATGTCCATACTTGAAAAAAATTATTTTTTCAAGGTTGTTGGGTGGTGGGGTTTTGGGATGCTACTTGGCTTTGGATGGGTCTGAGATATCTGATAAAGCCCATACTTAGCCAATTTTCAATTTTTATCAACGTTTTCAGGTGGCGGGGTTTCAAGATGCTCTTCTTTCTGCCAATGTTCCCAATGTTCGACAATGTTAGTGGACTTTTAGGACCCACTTTTCCACCAAGTGTAATACTTAACAAATTTTTACGCATCTTTGTGATGGATTTTTTGGACTCTATCAGGATTCGACAACTTTCCAATTTTTTTCCAAGTTTCCAACCTTTCTAAGTGGTGGGGTTTTGGGACTCCATCGGGGTGCGATGGCATCCCATTTTTCCACCAAGATTCCAACCTTGCTAAGTGGTGGGTTTTTGGAACTCCATTTAGGTGCGATGACATCTCATTTTTCCACCAAGCTTAAGACTTAGTAAAACTTCATTCTAATATTAAATTGATTTTAAAAAACTCTAGCCTTTTGTATTTTACATTTTAAAGGTTTGCAAAGGATTTTCTTATTGCTTGATAATGATTTTCTAATACTTGGAAACAATTTCGAATGTGAATATCAAGTGGCACAAAATTATGGCAAAAATTTAAGTGTCCAAAATTTTACGAAACTTTCCATGTGTCCAAATGAGCCAAATGGGTACTCAAAACCATTGAGATATCGTAAAAAAACATTGTAGGTCAAGAGATATTGTATTTTAAAACTCATTGAATACAACAAAAAATTACTATTTTTGGAAAATAAATTTAGTACAATTGTAAATATGAGCTCGTAGTATTTCCACCAGGTTTTGAATCACCTTAAATAGATTTTTCTATCAAAATTTATGGCGATTTCAAATTTGAAGCAAATTTAGGATAAGATGATGAAATTTAAATAACCCTAAAATTGATTAAAATATTTTAGGCCTTAGAAAAACCATTGAAAATTAAAATTTTTGAAACATTTAATCTAAAATAATACTACTGACATACAAATATTTCAAAAAACAATTCAAAGCAATGTTCTATGTAAGCAATTTTGACACCTTGATGTAAGCAATTTTCAAAATAATGATGTAAACAAAATTTGGAATTAAAACCAAAAATTCAAGAGGGTCCCCTCGAAAAATGAAAATTATTTATCAAAAGATCAAAATTTTATTATCGGTGGGGTGTGTTGCTTTTCAACAATTACTACTTAGATTCTGAAATACAATATTAACGCTTGGGGGTTATATCAACTTTGTTGGTCAATGTTTGTTTTCCTACCAACTAGGTGCATTTGTAACGCTCTCCTTGTAGCCTTCCAATGTAATGCTCCAACGTATTTGATTTTCCATGGCTTCAACATTATGACTTATATTCAAAGCTTTAGTTTCCCTTGGATTATAGTATGAAAGTATTCATTCCCTAATGTTTGATCCTAAGTCATTGGGATTCTTTATAAATAAAAAATAATCATATATTATCACAAACCCAAGTTCAAAATTTTATATAAAATAAATTGAGTTAAAATACTTACCTTACGATAGATATTGTGATAAGATAACCCTTTGTATTAACATATCATTCAAAGGGAGTACATGGTTGTCTTGCAACAAACCATTTTGGAACTTATGCATATAGTGCTAGATAAGATTGAAACTTTGATTTACATTGTAGGATCCCAAGTTTTTAACCACTTACTTTTATGTGATATTGAAATGGTCTAATGTGTATTATATTATGATCATATTACCATAATATTACAATATTTTAACAAATACACATGTATTACTTAACACGATTCAAACCTACTCTATACAAGTTTTTAACTGCTTGATCTCATGCCATACCTATCTATAATATTAGTTTTGTGGTATTGAAATGGGCTCCACTTGTATTATATTATGATTGTATTACAACAATATTACATCATTTTTGGGGCAAAAACACTGGTTGAATTTAGTCTTATTTCTGTCACAGCCCGCTCATTTTATTTGTCAAACCAGGGAACACGTAAACTTTCGAAGTACCACATTTAAGATTTATAACAATACCATTCTTGAGATGAATTCATTTAAACCTATCATTGAGGGAATGTTCGTAAAATGGATTTGATTCATCCACATTGATTTAAACCATGCATAAATAAAACTATGTGAAAGTAAATCACACCACACTACGTTGAAAATTAAACAAAAGAAATAAAACACATTCTATGGGAATGAAAGATACAACACACTAACTCAAATAATCTAATCTAGAAAATAAGCACATTAAAACAGATAATTTAATCTAGAAAATAATAGAAAGTAGGGGAGGAATACTGGCTTGGAGTGGGCCCAGGCTCTAGCAGCTCTCATCTAGCTAATTACGCTTAATGAAAGAACGCTTGAACATTATTAATTTTATAGTAAAACGATTACACACATCAACACTCTTAGAATCATTCCCCCATATCTCAGAGGAGTCTGTATGTTTATATCGCACACACAGAACACCATGTTACAATGTTGTTACAACAGAAAGCATGGTTACAGTCTAAACTGAGATAGTAAAAATAGTGAAACCATTCTTCGTCTTTTCCTGGAGATATAATATTTTCAGGTTCGATCTCTGCATCATTCATGTTCTACTTTGTCAAGTGGTTATGCATCTCTTTCTATATGGATGGGACAACTCATGTGTCTGGTAGTCTTCCAAGGATAGCCTATGTGATGTGGAGTCAAAGATTTATTGTGGTCAATAGGTCCTTCTTCAGCCGCCCGATCAAAGTGCTTTCATCAAGGTTCCTACTTGTAGATTAAGATGCCTCCTTGTGGAGTGAGGTGCCTACCTCTAGAGTAAGGCATCTACCTAAAGAGTAAGGCACCTACTTATAGATTAAGGCGCCTACCTGAAGAGTCAGGTGCCTACTTGTAGAGTAAGGTGCCTACCTGAAGAGTAAGTTGCCTACCTCTAGGCACCTACCTGAAGAGTCAAGTGCCTGCTTGTAGAGTAAAGTGCCAACCTAAAGAGTAAGGTGCCTACCTTTAGAGTAAGGTGCCAACCTTTAGAGTCAGGTGCCTACTTGTATAGTAAGGTGCCTACCTGAAGAGTAAGGTGCCTACCTTTAGGCGCCTACTTGAAGAGTCAAACGCCTACTTGTAGAGTAAGGTGCCTACTTCTAGAGTAAGGTGCCTACTCGAAGAGTAAGGCGCCTACTCATAGAGTAAGGTGCCTTCTTGAAGATCAAGGTGCCTTCCCAATATACCTTAGACTCATGAAGCAGAAGCATGCCAGGTCCACGTAGGACCTCGACTGATCAAAAGATGATAAAATCAGCAAATATCTACACAAAATACACTTCACACACAAATTAGATAATGCACATAATTTTATTAAATAGACACATAATAATTCATAGAAATATACAACTCTTATTATATTGTCGTGCAAAAACCATTAGAACTCATACAAAAATATGAGCATTTTTGATGCTCATCATCCCCCCATGCCTAATATGTGCCATGCCCTCGTGGCACCTAAAGCTGGTAGTCAACCCCTTCTAGTAGGTCGTATCCTTTTATTTTCTTTTCTTATTGGTGACCTTGGCCTTCCCTTCATTTTGGGGCTTTCATTTCTATTGAGGGGCACTGGTTTGTTGTGGGACGTTTTTAGGCTACATTGGCTTTCGATTGTGTTGGGTTCCAGCTATGTTGGGATAGCTTTTATCTTTTAGTTGTGCTAGCTTCTTATTGCACTGGCTATGTATTCCTGTTCTACTTGGCCCAACAGTTGTGTTGGGCAACACAGCCACAATTGTCTCTTCATTGTGGAATGTAGCTTCTACTTCTTACCAAAGATCGGTATGTTGAGGTCATAGCTCTTCAAATGGAATATCAAAGTCATCCCTCTATTGTTTTACCATCCTAGCATTTAACAACCAAATCTCTTCAGGACTGAGGCTAGCATTTTCTTCAGTGATCGCAGCTACCTTTTCTTTCGATCCAAATACTCCTTGTCTCTCCAAATATTTCCTCATTCTAGAGGTTCAACCCTGGGATGAAACATATATCCACTAGAACTGGTCTTCTGTAGCGAGGCCAATGCAAATGCTAGGCCCCCTCTCGACCTTCTTGGTGGATTTTTTGGCTTCCTTTGTCACCTCAAACTCTTTGTAGTCTTTTAAATTTTTCCTTACGCTCGACAAACCTTTGCATATCTTCTGCCCATTCCTCGTATAATTGGGCAGTAGGTTCTACAAAGGTGACCTTAGCCTTATTTCATGAGGTTTGAGGCACCTTTCTCTTAGGCCTCTTTGGTATTACGATAGGTTGTGTGGGAATTTTCCTCTCTTCTACAAGAGGTGCCTCCTTATTGTCATGAAAGGCTTCACATATCCATCCCTCTGGCCTCAAGTCACCCACAGCTACCTCCCTTGTTCCATGCTTGCCCACCAACTATTATGTGGATTCTTTTGCTATGGGTCCTCCTGTTGGGGCCCCTCCTACTATGAATCCTTTTAATATTATTACTGGTTGCTCTTGAGGTTCCTGCTTAGTGTCAGGTTTAGTGCCTTGCCACTGGATCTATCTTGAGTGGTCTTCATCATCTATAATGTCTATAACAGAGGGCTTTGTTTGAAAAATAGAGTTCCCATGTTCTTATGTTGATATCTTGGTGGAAGAAAACGAGCTCTCCCCAACCTCCCTATCTTAATTTCTAGCATCCGACCCAAATACCCCAGATGAAACTACCCTCTCTGGTGAGGTCAAAGAGTTCATGGGCACTTCAATTTCCCAATCTATTTGGGTGTAGGCATCAATTTTTTCTACCACCCTAGCCTACAACTATTGGTTTTATGCTTTGAGCTATTGAACCAGTTGTTGTAGATGAGCTACAGTGGCCTCCTACCTCTACATTTTTCTTGCAATCATCTCCTTAAATCCATCAAACAATACCTATGTCATGAAATTCTCACTCTACCAAGTGAGGCCTTCTTCCAACACCAAATCGAGTTATTATTGCAGGCTTATCGAAGGTTACGGGTCCTATGGACTTTGAGCAGCCAAATTCTATAATGTTTGGGCTATGAACCTAACCTCCATATCCTTACCTTCTTCCTCTCTTAATAGAATTAAATTCCACAAGCACCTCCTATCACTTATACATGTTCGACGAGCAAATATTTTAGGGATGGACAATTTTGGCTTGTCCTCTATGTAATTGAGCAAGGAAATTTTCCCTTCTATTGCAACATCCTGGGAGGTTTGGGGCTGTTCTCCTTCCTCAGCCATTCCTCATAATCTGACCTCATGTCCTACTTTGATAGTAGACTGCATTCATGCACTAGAATTTTTGGCCCTCTCTACCGATAGGTTCTCTCTATGTCCCTCAGCATAGCAAATTAGGGTTGTAATTAGCCCATGATGGGCTAGGGTAGAGGTTGCTCCTCTCTGATATCATGATACCTCATCCTTCAGGGTGCTTTCTAGATAAAATGGCACATTAATTTTCTACCCATGCACCAGGTGATTCAAGAACTGCATATGGTTCGCATTCAGGTGTGAGTACTTCCCTGTGCATGTGAAGAACCTCACGACCTATTCGAAGAGCTTCCACAAGTGCTTTAGGAGTCCTTGTTTTGGGATAGCCCTACATGGTCGAGTCAAACATTCTCTTGCTTGAGTAATAATTCTGTGCATTGGACTAGCATGCCATCCTTGTAAGTGCATTCTCCAGTGAGGGGGAGGTCGGTAACAAGAGAGATGTGCTTTGGTATGATTGGAATTTCTAGTCCATGCAGCTAAGTGACCTCCCCTCTCACAATGGCAGCAAACTCCTTTGTTACCTTGAGGTCCTAGTTTTGGCTGACCAGGAGACAATAATCCATCCATCTGACTACCTCAAACCAATTATGGACTTCACCTCTAATTCCCTCAGTGCTAGGCTCATTCTTCTTGAGCACATGGTTCTTTGATCGACCTCCCATGGTGAATTCTCACCTTTTTCCCTAACTGGTTTGATGCCCTATTCTCATAGGAAGGCACCTTCTTATAGATCAAGGCACCTACCCAGTGAATTACTTCTACATTGGGGTTGATAGGGTACGCCACCCGAATTGATTTTTGGTATGACATATTAGGCATGGGGGGCCAATGTGATTCTTACGATGACATTATTTTTAGAGAAGTATAAATCATGAAAAATTATGTATATATTTAAAAAAATCATGCACATACCTAATTGGTTGTTCGTGCATTGTGGAGCATGTCGATTCGGTAATCCATGATAATGGTGATGGCATATTTCCCATGTGTTGATTACGTTACCTTGGTCACTACAATTCTAGTTCACTCGAGGTCCCATGCTAAAAATGGGGAGGATCCGATTGGTTCAGATTGGGATGCATATCTCCTTTTCCAATTGGCTTTGGGATGTGCAAAAATCCTACCCAATGATTTTATAATATTTTTGGGTGCCTTCAGATTTCCATCATGTGAAATGATGATGTTGGCTTCGGCCACTCCCTCGTACCACCAAATTGCATAGGTGCTTTCGATTAAATCAAGGCACCTGTATGATATCAAGGTGCCTACTTGAAGAGTAAGGTTCCTACCTCTAGAGTAAGGCACCTACTTGAAGAGTAAGGTGCCTACCTCTAGAGTAAGGCACCTACCTGAAGAGTAAGGCACCTACCTAAAGAGTAAGGTGCCTACTTGAGAGTAAGGCACCTACCTGAAGAGTAAGGCACCTACTTGAGAGTAAGGCGCCTACCTCTAGAGTAAGGTGCCTCCTTGAGAGTAAGGTGCCTACCTCTAGAGTAAGGTGCCTACTTAAAGAGTAAGGTGCCTACTTGAGAGTAAGGTGCCTACCTCTAGAGTAAGGTACCTACTTGATGAGTAAGGTGCCTTTGGACATGTTGCCTCATCATTTATTCTTTTTTTTTTACAGCAAGGCACCCTTAATGTATGACATCAAGGTGCCCCATCTCTTATTATTTTATTTGGGACTTTTTAATCGACATTATGTGCCTCTGCTAATGGACATTGAGGTTCCTACCTAAAGAGTAAGGCACCTCCTTTAGAGTAAGGCACCTACCTTTAGAGTAAGGCACCTCCTTTAGAGTAAGGTGCCTACCTTAAGAGTAAGGCACCTACCTTTAGAGTAAGGCACCTACCTTAGGAGTAAGGTACCTTCCTTATAGAGTAAGGTACCTACCTTTAGAGTAAGGCACCTACCTTAAGATTAAGGCAATCTCCCACCATTGAAAAGTTAGCAGTAGCTGACATGTTCATTGATGCAAGGTTGATCAGGCCTCCAAAAACTTTTCTCATGCTACATTAGCATCTACTTCGCCCAAGCATAGGGGTGCATAATTTTTCCTTTGCAGGGAATTAGTGCCCACGTCCATGCTTGGATCAGAACTATCTCCTCAAAAAAAAATGTGCAGGTTCATGGATGTTGAGCCAGTTTAGGCCTTGTCTCCCAAGATGCCTATTTTTCGTACAATCAGGCCATTTCACCTACAAAAGAAATAAAAAGAAAAAAGAAAAAAATGTAGTTAAATGCAATCCATGCCTATTAGGCCCTGGCTCTCAGGATACCTACAGCTTGCATGTGGGCATTGTCCCTACAAAACACACTGTAAGCTAAAAAGTAAAAAAATGCAGGGTTGGTGCAATATGTGCCTGTTAGGCCCTGGCTCTCAGGATGCCTGCAGCTTGCATGCGGGCACCATACCTGCAACACACATGAAAAAAAAAACTAAGACTAAATTATTTTTAGTGGACACCCTTGTATCCACCGTGTTGCTGAGAAGTTGACATATTTTCAATTGGATGGGGTCTCCCCCATGCCTATTCTGGACTCCACCATTAAATTCTTGGACGTGTGGTATGGACGCAACCGATGGTCGTTAACTATCAGGATGGTGCCATTATCATCAATTGTCTTGACGTGCACAACACCATTTTTAATTAGCTCTACCACCTCGTATGGTCCCATCCACCTCTGCATCAGCTTACCTTTACATTCCTAGAACCTAGAATCATACAATAATACCCAGTCTCCTTCCTTGAACTATTTTGACTTAATGTGGTGGTCATGCCACTATTTCCTTTGCCTTTGGATGATTTTCATCTTCTACAGGGCATCCATTCGATATTCGTCCAACTGATTTAGCTATCGAATCCTCTCCCTCTATGCTTCATCTAGGCTTAGGTTTAGTTCTACTATAGTTCTGAGCATTTTAATTTTGAATTCGATGGGCATCATCACACTCTTCCCGTATACCAGTTGGAATGGGGTAAAGCCTATGGTTGTTTTCCATATTGTTCTGTATGCCCATACTACCTTCGGTAGCCTTGCAGCCCAATCCTTCCTATGTTGTTGCATTGTTTTTATCAGGATGTTCTCTATCTCCCTGTTGGTCACTTCTACCTATCCATTCACTTGTGGATGGTAGGGGGTGGTTCTGTTATGCCAAATCTTGTATTGCTGCATTAGCTCCTCAATTAACTTGGAGGTGAATTGGGGCCCCTGATCCATTGTAATCTCTCTGGGTACCCCAAACCTCATGAAAATTTGAGCAAACAAGAATTCTGCCACCATTCCTTCTTTGGAGTCCCTCAGTGCCTACACTTCGACCCATTTGGTGACGTAGTCAGTGCAGACTAGAATGTATCTCTTTTCGGTCAAAGGTGGGTTGATTGGCCCCACAAAATCCATGCCCCATTTTTCGAAGGGCTCTATGTGTACGTGCGGTTGGAGGGGTATTTCATCCCTATGGGTTGGCCTACCCATCC
The DNA here is from genome assembly GCA_028583015.1 of Wollemia nobilis. NCBI lineage: Eukaryota > Viridiplantae > Streptophyta > Pinopsida > Araucariales > Araucariaceae > Wollemia > Wollemia nobilis. The sequence continues at coordinate 2,088,609 of JAQPPZ010001946.1, forward strand.
TTTGGCACTCATCACACTAGCTGGCATATTTGGCTGCATCTTTGAACAACGTAGGCCAAAAATACCTAGTCTGTAGGACTTTGTATGTGGTCCTCTTTCCTGAAAAATATCCTCCACATGGCTCATTGTGGTAAGCTTTGAGAACTTCCACAAATTTATGCTCAGCTATGCACCTCCTTACGATTTGATCAGGCCCTATTTTAAATAGGAGGTCATCGATCCACAAAAAAGAGGTGCTCTTTTCTATTACCATCTGCTTCTCTCATGATGAAAGAGTAGGGGATGTTCTACCGATGGCCAAGTAATTGGTGATGTCTGCATACCATGATGTCTATTCACTGATGACAAACAAATGTTCATCTAGGAACTGGTCTTCCACAACTACGTGATCCAATGGTATTAGTCTAGACAAGAAGTTTGCTACTACGTTGTCCTTGTCGGGCTTATCTACGATGGTAATATCAAACTCCTATAGAAGTAAGAGCCATCTGATGATTCTACCACTAATCATGGGTTTACTCATTAAATATCGGATAGTCGCATGGTCCGTATGGACGAACACCTTGTAACCCATGATGTAGTGGTGAAACTTATTGATGGTGTGCATGACCATGAGGAACTCCTTCTCTATCACCATGTAATTGAGCTCGACTCCAGCTAAATTCTTGCTGACATAGTAGATGGCATAGAATTCCTCACCATCCTTCTATCCCAAGGACCGCTCCAATTGCGTTATTGGATGCATCACAGTAAATGTGAAATGGGATGGCCCAATTTGGGCCCCATAGGACTGGGGTAGTAATCAATTTTTCTTTCAGTATTTGAAAATCTCATTCGTAGTCTTCCATCTAGATGAATTCCACATCCTTGGAGAGCAGTGTGTGTAGGGGTTTGGCAATTTTGCTGAAGTTGGTGATAAATCACCTGTAGTATCCGATGGAGCCAAGAAAACTCCTCATGTCCCTCTGCATCTTAGGACTAGGTAGGTCCTTTATGACCTCAATTTTCTTTTTATCCACCTTAATCCCTTCTACTGAGAGGTGGTGTCCCAACACTATGCCTTCATGCATCATCATGAAGCATTTTTCATTGTTGAGGGATAAATTGTTTTCTTCGCATCGCTGGAGCACTCATTCCAAATTAGTCATCGCCTCACCAAAGGTTTCACCATAGATGGTGAAATCATCCATGTAAAATTCTACTACTTCCCCCATCATGTTTGAGAATATGCTTAGCACCACCCTCTAAAAGGTGGTTGGTGCGTTGCACAACCCGAAGGGTAGCACTCTATAGGTGAATGTTCCCCATGGGTAGGTAAATGTTATCTTGTCTTGGTCCTCCTCTCCAATATGGATTTGGTTGTATCCACTAAACCCATCCAAAAAGGAGAAGTACTTTCTCCCAGATAGCGTATCCAACACCTGATCAATGAAGGGTAGCAAAAAATGATCTTTCTTGGTCACCTTGTTCAGTGATCTGTAATCGACACAGATCCACCATTTCCCATTTTTCTTGGGAACCACCACTAGTGGTGACACCCATTCACTATCGGATATGGGGTAGATAAACCCTACTGACAAAAGCTTCTGTAACTCTACTTTGATGATTTCTTTCATGGTAGGGTTCATCCTCCTTTGTGGTTGTCTAATTGGGGTCGCTTGCTCTTCGAGATAGATTCGATGGGTGCAGATTTTTGGGTTGATTCCTTTCATGTCTGAGTAATCCCAAGAAAATGCTTGTTGATGCCTAGTCAAGACTTCTTTTAATTCTATTAGTTGTGTGGGTGTCAACCTACTACTAACATTTAATGTTCTACTAGGCTCTATTTTGATTTTCCTGGTGTGGTGATCTTGGGCACCGACCAAAGGTGATTCGAGAATAATGGGAGAGGACTCTCCATGGAGGAATCTCATAATGATGTCATCTTCATCAGCTTCCTCCTCCAATTATTTTAGTGCCATCATCGGTTGGAGCATTGACAATGACCCATCCTCTTGGTTGTCCCACATGGGCTCTCCCAATGTATCTACAGATTGTGTAGGGGGAGAGATTGTCAACATTTTGATATTTTGACCATTTGAAATGGTCATTTGTCCATCATGGTAGTTGATGTAGGCATCGATTGTTGCTAGCCATGGCCTCCCCAAGATGAGTGGGTAGCCACCCAATCCTGATTTAGACTGTAGAACCAAGAAATCCATTGGGTACTCCCATGCATCCACCATCACAATAATATCTTCGAGCATCCCTTCTGGTGCTACAGTTGACCTATCGGCTAGTTGCAACATCATCTTGGTGGGCTTCAAATTCATGAGCCTCAGCTTCTGCATAGTCTCCTTTGGCATAACATTGATGGCTACACCCAAATCAACCAAAGTATTAGTCAACAAATGCCCACCTATTTTTATAGTCAAAACTAGACTGCCTGGGTCTACGTATTTAGGGTGGCATGCATTTCCCATCATCAAGTCGGCCAACTTCCCTACTACGTTGATGGTCTGGGCCATCTTTCATCCTGGTCTCCTCAGATAGAGTTCCTTTATTACCTTAGTGTAAATAGGAACATCTCAGATAGCTTGAAAGAGTGGAATAGTGACTGTTAAGTTTCTCAAGCTGGAAAGGATATCAAACTCAGGTTGTGTTGGCTTTTTCTACTCCTGTAACCTCTTGGGAAATGGAGCTTCTATTTTCTCAGCAACATGTTCTTCTTCAACCTCTTCTATAAGAGGTGGTTCTCCTACATTTTCCTCCTCTTCTACCAGGGGAGGAACTTCTACTCCTAACTACCTACCTGATCTAAGTTGAATTGGATTACAACTAATATTATACATTGGATACATCTCTCCTTCTAGTTGGTACGCAAGCTGGTTTACCTTGTTATTTGGATTGATCATTGGTTGTGCTGGTAGCTGTGCAGGTCTCACTATAGGGAGAGTCTAGTAGGCTTTGCTATGGTGGAGCCTGCGCTACGTTCTGTGGAGCTGTGTTCCATGAACCATGGTTTCTCCACTACTTCTCAAATTGCTGGTATGACATCCATGGGTGCTGGTTGGAAAATGAGGCCCCTAGAGGTACATTCATCCATGGTGGTGGTCCCCACCATCCCATATTGGGTGGTTGAGCCTACCCTTGTGGCATGTAAGGTCCTCCTCCATAGGGTGGCATTCCACCTAGCATATTCCCCCAGGGGGTTGCTACCAATTTCTTCGATTGCCCATGAAATAAGCTTCACTGACTTTAGCATCCTCCTTAACATTGGGTAGCTATGGGCATAGTCGGGTCTTATGATTTTGCTGGAAAATAATGCATACTCTGACTTTGTTCTTTGGGTATGCATTCCTTGCATGCTTCCCTCTACATTTTGGGTAGAAATAGGCTAATGTCGCTTCATTTTATTGCTTCTTTTTCTCTAGCAAGAGCGTGTCCAACTACAATGCTAGAGAGGAGAGCATTTTTCTCTTTAGATCCTCTAGCATATTGCCTATCTCCATCTTCATGATCAAAGCGGTTGCTTTCATGGTCCTAGAAGTTGGTTTACCTCTTCTTCATGAGTAGTTTTGACACAATTGTCGGATATCTTCCATTGGGTGTTGGTAAACGTCACCTCTAGAGATTAGGTTGAGAGCTTTGAGTGATTCGTTGTTAAGTCCCCTCAATAAAATGCTCCTGAGGGACTTGTCACCTAGCTTTGTATGAGGGGATCTCTATAGATTAAAGTTGAATCTCTCCTAGTACTCCTCCAGGGATTCATCCTCCTTTTGCATCATGCTTAGAACCTCTTCCCTGGAGTCTCATGCTCTGCCAAAGTCTTGGTACTACTCTAGGAAGAGCCTCTTCATTTCCTCCCAGGTGGTGATCTGTTTGTTTCCCAACCCGATAAACCAACGTAGGGCTGAGTCATCCAATGTTGAAGGGAAGAGCTTTAGCTTCTAGGCATCTAATTTATAATCGATAGACCTACACAAGACATCAAACTTGAATAAAAATAGGTCAGGATCTTTGGTTGGGTATCCCCTGAAGGTAGGAAGATGGGTAGGGGATATGTTCTTCATTTTGGTTTCCCCTGCACCTTCCTCTATTGGGAAGCTAAAACCAATCGAAGTCTCTTCAACCATTTTTTTAGGAAATGTGGTCTCTAATGTAGATTCTATAGCCTTTCGATCATTTTGAACCTTTTGTACGAGAGCCTCTAAGTCAGCTGGTGTTATGGTTTGATCCTCTACGACTTTCCACAACAATTCCTCTTTGAAAGGTGTCCTTTTGAACAGAGGATTTTGTATAATCTACTCTTTTCCTGGTCGATGGGACGAGGAAGAGCTTTGTACAAAGATAGGGTGTTTACTCTAGTGTACTGCTGGTGGTGATTCAGGAGAATCTAACTCAAATTCAAAATTTTTGGCTGACTCAGATTTTTCCTGTGGGCTCTATTTTATGAAATGATCGTCGGGTCCTCTTTTCCTCAATGGACTCATACAAAGTCAGATGGAAGGTTTTAAGGTATTGTAATCAATCTATTAGTGGTGCTTCCCTGAAAATGATACCAAAATATTGGGGCAAAAACATTGGTTAAATTTAGTCCTATTTCTATCACAACCCTCGCATTTAATTTGTTAGACCAGGGAACTCGTAAACTTTTGAAGTACCACGCTTAAGGTTAATCACAACACCATTCCTGAGATGAGTCCGCTAACCTATCATTGGGGGGTGTTTATAAAATGGTATTGATTCATCCACACCAAATTAAACCATGCATAAATAAAAATACATGAAAGTAAATCACACCACACTACATTGGAAATTAAATGAAAGCAGTAAAACACACTTTGCATAATTAAAAGATACAACACACTAAAGCAAATAATCTAATCTAGAAAATAATAGAAGGTAGGGGAGGAATACTAGCTTGGAGTGGGCCCAGGCTCCAGTAGTCTCCCACTCAAGATAATAATGCTAATGAAAGAACTCTCAAGCTTTATTAATATTGTAGTGTAATGTTTACATACGCCAACACTCTTAGAAAAACTACCTCCCTTATCTTAGAGAAGTCTATGTGTTTATATAACACACACAGAACTTCCTGTTACAGTGTTGTTACAACAGAAGGCCTAGTTATAGTCTAAACTGAGATAGTTTAGTTACTGTAATAGGTGCATGATAAAAATAGTCTAAACCACTTTTCATCTTTTCCTAGAGATAGAATATTTTTAGGTTTGATCTCTATGTTGTTCGTGTTCTACTTCATTGAGTGGTTATGCATTTCTTCCAATATGGCTGGGATAGCTCATACATTCGGTAGTCTCCCAAGGATAGCCTACATGATGTGGAGTCAAAGGTTTACCGTGGTCAATGGGATCCTTCTTCAACCACCCGGTCAAAGCGCTTATCATCAAGGTGCCTACTTGTAGAGTAAGGCACCTACTTGAAGAGTAAGATGCCTACCTCTAGAGTAAGGTGCCTACCTAAAGAGTAAGGTGCCTACTTGTAGAGTAAGGTGCCTACTTGAAGAGTAAGGCGCCTACTTGTAGAGTAAGGTGCCTACTTGAAGAGTAAGGCACCTACTTAGTAAGGCGCCTACCTAAAGAGTAAGGTGCTACTCTAGACAAGGTGCCTACTTTGAAATATACTAATAGTAAGGTGCCTACCTTTAGAGTAAGGCGCCTACCTGAAGAATCAGGCACCTACTTGTAGAAGAAGGCACCTACCTGAAGAGTAAGGCTTATACCTCTAGAGTAAGGCATCTACCTGAAGAGTCAGGTGCCTACTTGAAGAGTAAGGCACCTACTTGTAGAGTAAGGTGCCTACCTAAAGATTAAGGCACCTACCTCTAGAGTAAGGCGCCTTCCTAAAGATCAAGGCGCCTTCCCAATATACCTTAGACTCATGAAGTAGAAGCATGCCAGGTCCACGTAGGACCTCGACTGATCAAAATATGACAAAATCAGCAAATATCTACACAAAACACACTTCACACACAAATTAGATAATGCACATAATTTTATTAAATAGACACATAATAATTCATAGAAATATACAACTCTTATTATACTTTCGTGCAAAAACCATTAGAACTCATACAAAAATATGAGCATTTCTTATGCTCATCAATCATATTAACAATTATGCATATATTATTTGGTAAGATTTGAACCTAGTATAAGTCTTGAAAGTTGATGAATTTAATCAATTAAGCCCCAACCATTTTAAAAAAAATTATATCAACTTATAGAGATAATTAAAAATAGTAAAATAAACTATCAATCAAATATATATTTTTATTAGATAATTTTTTTTAAATTTCATTATTTTAAATTTTTTTTTTTAATTTACATGGTAGAATCGGTAGCCGCCACGAATTTGGGTAGGCTGATCGGCTTTTATGACACCATAGTATTCTACATTGTCTACCTTGAAAGTCACCACACAGATCTTCATGCAGTCCGCCCCTATAACCACCATGTCACAATCAGTTTAAACATTTTACACCACTGAAAGCACCAAGAAAGGGACAAGTGTTCAATCTGATGAGACCCAATATTTGAACATTGGACCTTCACCCCCCTTATGGGGTTTGGTCAAACCAATTTATTTACACCTCGGACCTATTATGTTTAAATATTAAATAATTATTTTGACCAAAAAAATAAAAATGTTAATCAAGTGGCATTAGCTCAACCGGTTAGATTTATCAATGTTTAAGGAGAATACCCAAGTTCAAATCTTGCCAAAAATGATATATGGCTAATATCCAAGCTTTGTTGTAATACCACTATGTGGTGATGATGTTTTTTTTGGGGGGTTACATAGGATATTTGGTCACAACCACACTATTTTAAGTAACTAACAAGCATAGGGTTCAAACCACATGGGTTGCTCTCACAAACATATTCGGCCTCGTTATTGTTGACCCAGTGTGAGGGGACCATCGGTCGCTTGGGATTCATACCGTCATAATCAGTCTAGCATGCACTCAGAGGATTCAGATCAGATTACTACCTTTGCAAACAGGCTACCCCCGATGTTTGAACTTGGGTGTCTTCTTCGTAAGTGCCTGGCCAGATAATCACTTACCAATCCACCTAGCCCTCAGGGGTTGTGGTGATGATGTAATATGGGTGGGGCTATTTCAATCCCATATAACTAATTGAAAAAATCAAAATGATAGGTATTATCATTGATAATAATTTAGAGATGAAATTGGTATTGGAAATTATTACAAAACCCCTTTGATTTTAAAGTTTTTATGGTAATATTAGATGCATGTTGATTTCATAAGTTAGTTTCTAATTTGTGTATATGACTTAAAATCATCATTATTGTTATAATAAAATAATTAGCCATAATTTTTAATAAAAATATATTTTTTAAAATTTTATGAAATATATTTATTTAAATTATTATATTTTAATATAAATTTTACTATTATAAGTAAAAATTTAATATTATTAATTTAGTGGTAGCAAGGAGCAGGATTCGAACCCACGAACAGGTAATGAAAAATGTAACAAGTTACTGATTCCTCTAGTATATGAAAAAAAACTTATTAATTCATGTAATTAAAGTTTGAGTGTTAAGAAATTTTGACTTAAAAGGAGTCTAATGGATCTTACTTTTATGTGTAAAATTATGATATATGGATATCATACAATTTGAGTATTGAGATTTTTTGGCTTAAAAGGAGTCCAATAAGTTTTATTTACGTGGGTGAGATATAAATATCATAAAATTTAAGTTAAAAATTTTAGGCCCTAATAAATTTTATTTGTTTGGGTATTATAACAAAGTATGAATATCATAAATATTGAAAAAAAAGGTCTAGTAAGTTTTATTTGTTTAGGTGTCATGATAAGAAATGTGTATCATAGGTATAGTGTAATTTTTTACTTAAAAGAGTCCAATAATTTTATTTACATGGTTGTTATAATGAGATATAAATATTATGATGTAATATTTTGATATATATTTATTTTACTTTTATATAATTAATAAAAAATAATATTAAAATATGGAGTGTGAGCTAAAAGTGAGCCAAGAGCAAGCCCCATTAGGTAACATAGAACGAAAGTGATATTTGAAATCCCTAATGGGGAGTTAGGATTAACTACCTAGAAGTATGGATGCCCAAGTTGGAGATAGGAAGAGGAGCAAATATATGTCAATTTGATCAAGGGAACAAATGTTACACCATGAGATGATCGAGCATGATATACTAGTTCTTAAAAGTAGAGGTTTAATATGTAAGTTCCATGGATACTAGTCAAGGTTTTGGAGATTCAAAATTGGATCAAGTGGAAGTGGGGATTGTATTCACATTACATTATGACTTTTCTTCCTAAAGGATTTTTGCCTCATCATATTTTCCAATTCAAAAATTAGAGATAAAATAATGGGTGGTGGACCATGGTTTAGGGGAAGAGATGCCCTTTATTCAAGACCATGTAGTAAGCATTTTGTCAAGATAGAAACTATTAAAAATCTTCTAGTGTGGGTTAGGCATTTTTTACTTATATATCAGTTTATGAATAAGTATGTTTTGAAGAATATTAGAAAAATGTTAGCTTTTGATGAGCAAAAACTCAAATAATATTGCCTCAATATCAATAATATAATTGCAATATGAAAGATATAATAATGTTGATCAATCAAGCATATAAACTCAGAATCTACTATATAATAACTCAAATAATGCTAATTCTAAATAATCAAAAAATAACTAGAAATATTTATTGAAAGAAGAGATCAAAATACATCATATTACATCACCTTCCATTGCTTACATAGGTGACTTTTTCTCCTTCGCCATATATCTTTTACATCAATACATCCATATATATATATATATATATATATATATATATATATATATATATATATATATATATATATATATATATATATATATATATATATATATATATATATATATATATATATAATGGAATATGACTCTTCATATGGAGGTTTCTTAGGCCTCACTCTTCCTATGACTCTTCATATTCCTACTCTATTGACACATGTACATAGGGATAACTATGCACATTTACATTCCAAAATATCATTTCACACTTGTGCATTACATTGCATAAAGCAAATCCTAGTCTAAGACTCCTTTTCTAATCTATAGATGTACCCATGATGGTACATTGGCAGTGTACCAAATAATGTAATATATTCCAATAAAATACTCTAGGAAAATTCATCAAGGAGGGGCCAACTACTAAGGAATGAAAGCATGCTATATATATTCATATATGTTGCTATGGATATTTCAAATCCTTTGTCATATTCCATTAGGATCAAATCTAAATGAAGATAATAGGATGAAGTGGATTATAAAAATATTACATTTTGATACCAAATTGCAATGAGATTGGAAATAGGGCAAGATATTGCAAAGTGAAAACAATGAAAAAAGACATAAAATTATAGTCATGAGACAAAATTCAAGACAAATATTGTGCAAGTTCAACTTTAGAAGGAATTAAAGGTGCAAAGGAATACGTGGAGGAGATTTTTTAAAGTAAATATGATAGAAGAGATCAAGTTTATTCCATGTAAATTGTCTTAATTTTTATCTAGTATAGATTCCTATCTTCTTAATAGAAATAGAAGTAGTGTAGAGGTTATCCCTTGTACTTTAGGGTTTCAAGAGCAACACAATAAGAAAATGAGGATGAAGAATGTAATTGTGATACAGGAGTGTCCTTGCACTTTAGGGTTTTTAGGGAAACATAAAGAAGAAAGTGTTTTGAGGTTATTCCTTGCACTTTAAGTCCTTCAAAGCAAGACAAACCCATAGGTGATAAGTCTTACTATGAGAAATATACAAATTTGAAGAGATTGATGAAGATGACAGTGTTGGTGGGAATAGAAAAAATACAAGAATATCAAAGAAGCAAAAACAAAGAGAAAAATAAAATCATAGGGATATTGAGACGAGAAAACAAAAGCAAATACCGCAAGTGGTAGAAAGAAGTGGGTCAAAACCACAAATAAAAAAATATGATAATAATGATATCTTGGAATATTAGGGACATGAATAAGACCCATAAAAAATTAAGTATGAGGTAATTGACAACTTGTCATAAAAAAATTATTAATAGAAACATAAACTGAGTTGAAAATATTTTAGCCATTTGCAGTGTTGATTTACATCTTGGAAAATTTTAAATTTTAGAAAGCAATTGGATGAGTGAGATTTTATCTCTTAATATCAAGGAGTTGTTTGTGGAAACATAATAGTCTATGATAAAAAGAAAATTAAAAACAACAAGGGAGTTCAGCATCAATTAGTGTTTCTCACCAGTAGTCAAGATCGCACAGTAAGAACAGAGCAAATAAAACACAGACTCAAGTCTTATGTCTTTAATTTCTTTAGGCAAAGAGTAAACAGAATGAAGCTCAATAGCATAACACAATTTCAATAATCATAGATCTATGATTAAATTAAATTAATCCTAAGTGAGCAAAAACAAAATATAGTGCACTTATCATAACCTAAAAAATATTAGGCTCCTAACCACGTTGTTTTGGAAGATGACCGCACACCAGCCTTAGGTACAAAATAAAGCATTCAAAACAAAATTCACTACAAATTGCAAGAAGTTTTTATTTCCAGATTTTTGCATCCTTATTTTACATTCAATGGAAGTATATAAAGATTCAGGATATGCCCCAATCTTTTTTAAAATATCTCGCTCCTAGGGACTTAAATAAAAATATAAAAATCCCACTATAGGGCTTCTACATAATAGAAAAACATATTTTAATAGAGTTCCATTCAACCCCAAATATTCTTAAATATCTACCTGAGTATGTCATCATAAATGGTGAAGATACAACATGATCTTATCTTCGTCAGACGATGATTGCGTGCAGATATTTTCTTTACTTTCCAACTAGTTGCAGATGTATTCATTTAGTGTGTATTACTTTGGTCATACCTCATAAAGACTTCTTTTGCATGATGCCCTAACAGCCACACTTCATTAACTTCCAATTCATATGACACTCAAGAATTCCAAAATGGCCATACCTTATTAATTCTTGATTATTTTGTAAAATTTGGGTTGATCATTAATTCTCCATTTTCCATCTTGCATGGTTGCACTTTTCTCATTTTTTATTGCAATTCCATATCTGTCATCACATCTACCATATTTAATGCGACCATCAGCAATTTTTTGCAAAAAAAAAAAACAAAGGTTAGAACATTAACATTATAATTAATTTAATTTCCTAAGGTTTTAAATTTTTCACTTTTAATGTTTTAATTTTTAATATTTTTAATTTTTGTAAGTTTTCGGTATTCGAGGCATAAATTTATTTTCAAGAATTTTGATCATGCTTTGTCAGTATTACATCATTGCTTATTGTTAGGGCATCAATCTGGGTAGCCTCCAATTGTTGGATGCAAAATTTCATGGTCAAACTTCATTTTCTCATTGTCGAATTTAATTTTCCAATCTATCAGGCTTTATTTCCATTGCGGGAATTTTTAAGTTTTTTCGTTGATGTCATCCTCCCTCAAAGTTCAACATTTTTTTATACTTAGCAAATTTCCTTCTATTCGAAAATCACAGAGTGACTAGGTTTCAAGACCTCACTTCTTTTCGCCAATGTTCTCGATTTTCAACAATGTCCATACTTGGAAAAAAATTATTTTCTCAAGGTTGTCAAGTGGTGAGGTTTCAGGATGCTAATAGGCTTCATATGGGTGTGAGATTTCTAATAAAGTCCATACTTAGCCAATTCTCAATTTTTCTCAAGGTTGTCGGGTGGTGGGTTTCAGAATGCTCTTCTTTCCACCAATGTCCCCAATGTTTGACAATGTTGGTGGACTTTTGGGACCCATCCAAAGTGCCGTAGCAACCCACTTTTTTGCCAAGTGCAATACTAAACAATTTTTTGCACATCTTTGTGACGGTTTTTTGGACTCTATCGGGATCCCACAACTTCCCAATTTTCCACCAAGCTTCCAACCTTGCTAAGTGGTGGGGTTTTGGGACTCCATCGGGGTGTGATGGCATCCCATTTTTCCACCAAGCTACTAACCTTGCTAAGTAGCGGGGTTTTGGGACTCTATTTGAGTGAGATGGCATCCCATTTTTTCACCAAGCTTAAGACTTAGTAAAACTTTATTCTGACATTATACATTTATTTTTAAAAACTTCAACCTTTTTTATTTTGCATTTTAAATGCTTGCAAAGTATTTTATTATTGCCAAGTAATAATTTTCTAATACATAGAAACAAATTTGAGTGTAAATTTCATGTGGTATAAAATTATGGCAAAAAATAAAAGTATCTAAAATTTTACAAAACTTTTCATATGTCCAAATGAGCCAAATGGGTACTCAAAACCATTGAGGTATCTCAAAAAATTATTGTGGATCAAAAGAAATTCCATTTTAAAACTCATTGGCTATAATGAGAAATTACTATTTCTGTAAAACAAATTTAGTATCATTGTAAATATGAACTCACTATATTTCCATCAAGCTTTGAATCACCTTAAATAGATTTTTTTATCAAAAGTTATGGTGATTTCAAATTTGAAGCAAATTTAGGATAACATGATGAAATTTTAAGAACCCTAAAATTGAAGGCGATTTCAAATTTGAAGAAAATTTAGGATAACAAGATGAAATTTAAAGAACCCTAAAATTGATTTTAATATTTTAGACCTTAGAAAACCATTGAAAATTAAAAATTTTGAAACAATTAATCTAAAATAATACCATTGACATATAAATATTTAATAATTTTTGAAACAATTAATCTAAAATAATACCATTGTATACAAGCAATTTTGACACATTGATGTAAGCAATTTTCAAAATCTTGATGTAAACAAAATTTGGAATTAAAACCAAAACTTCAAGAGGGTCCCCTTGAAAAATGAAAAGTAATTATCAAAAGATCAAAATTTTATTATTAGTGGATTGTGTTGCTTATCAATAGTTACTACTTATATTCTAAAATGCAATATTAATGCTTAGGGATTATATCAACTTTGTTGGTCAATGTTTGCTTGCCTACCAACTAGGTGTATTTATAATGCTATATTTGTAACCTTCCAACATAGTGCTCCAACATATTGATTTTTCTTAGGTTCAACATTATGACTTCTATTCAATGCTTCAGTTTCTCTTTGCATCAATATTCCAGCTTTGTCTCTTCAGCACTTCGGCTTCCCTTTGCATCAACATTTTGTCTTTAGAACTATGGCTTCGACACTATAACAACGTTCCTACTTTGGCTCTTCAACGCTTCAACTTCTCTATAATAATTTTTTGGTTTTGGCTCTTCAATGCGACTCAGATTCTTCTAGTGAATGCTTTTGACTAATATTTTTTGTTGCAGGTCTTGGAGATAATCAACATTTGACAACTCTATAAAACTTATTCTTTTTTCTTAGATTAACATTTTGTTGCTTTGCATGTAACACTATTTCTTAACTCTAAGGCTTTATCTCTAACTCCTTGGCTTTGCTTTAAGACTTGTAAATGTCTCTTATGGAATAAACATCTTTGTTTTCCTTTTAATAAATATAGGCTACCTTATTATTTCAACATGATCCCTAAGAGGTCTCCTATATTTGGCCTCTACATACTCGTTCTCTAAATATATCTCAAGCCTCTTCTTTTCTCTAAATATTTCTCAATCTCTCCTATATATTAAAAATATCTTGGAACTCTTGTCTACTATTCTCTTAATATGTATTGTCCCTTTCTTTCCACTATATGTTTGCTTACATATCTCCATATATTACACCTCGGGCCTATTAAATTCTTATTTGTATTCAAGCCTCTTTTTCAACTCTATAAAGGGATTATTTTTTTGTATAAGGGCCTCTTTTATTTCCACTTACAAGGGCATCAATTATCTATATGGACATCTTTCTTTAAAGGGTATCTATTCTTCATTTTTTATCTCTATGCCAATATTTGAATCTTGTTAAAAACTTACAACTCCTATCCACTTTGTATCCATTGCTTGAAGCAATATAAAATAAGCTAGGTGCTTCTTTATCCTTCTTCAAGAATGGTATTCTCAATCTAATACTTGAAGCAATATTAAGTAATCTATGTACTTCTTTATCCTTCTTCAAGAATGATATTCTTGGCTTCTAGTATCTTTTGTTCTACTTTATTTATCTTAGGAAGCTTTAAATACTTCTTGATCCACTACATCTATCTTCTCTTAGAAATATTTGAATACTTCTCAATCTATTGCTATCTTTTCTTAGAAATCTCTGAATGTTTCTCATTATGTTGCTATTATCTTTTGTATATTGGCTTCTTGGATCAATATCAAGGTTAGTCTCTTTGTGATCTAAATATTCTTTCTATTGCTTAATCTCTTAATATTAAACTTTAATATTGTCAAGGTGACTTTGAATGTTCCTAAAATCTCTATAAATGTCAAGGTGACATTGAATGTCCATATATCTTATATCAATATCAAAGTGATTTTGAATGTCCCTAAAATCTCTATCAATATCAAGGTGACATTGAATGTCCCTGTATCATCTATCAATGTCAATGGTTGGCTATGGCCATGAATTATCAACTATCTAAAAGTTGAATCACCAATTAATATAGTTGAGTCTTAGTATTCATTGGTTATTTTTCAACCATGGAAAGACTCTAGATTTTCTACTCAATATGACCTTATAATAGAGTTCGAGTCTCACTATCTTCAAATTGGATAGACTCTTAATAAAATCTATCAAACTGGATAAAATTGATTTTGCAAAAGTGGCTAAAATGAACTCTTGTAAATATAGACAAAGCCTTAATACTACCACAGATAGCATAGGTTAAATATCATAGGATTATATATAATATAACCACAATATAATAAGGTCAAAATAATGGTAAGAGTATAATAATACGAGAAAATTAATAATAGAAGACTTATAATATACCAAATAATATTTAATAATATGCAACAATATAAATATAAATATCCTTAATCAACATGTACGAAGCATGTAATATAACTTACAATATTAATTGCTCAAAATGTATGCATTCTTTATTAGTCATCTTTCTCTTACAAATATGATAGTGACTCTCTTTTCTTCATATTGTAATTATCATTTCCTAATGTAGTATTGTCTCCATAATATAGCCATAGTAATGTGACTCTTTGGATACTTGACTATTCATTTTTATATGCCAAGTGTCGTGACTCTTGGCTTATCTACTTGACCCTTGTATTTTTTATGAACACTTAAATCTATAATGTATGCATACATATATATGACTCTTGCACTTCTATAACTTGCATACTCTAATCTAAGACACTTGTGGACATATTCACATTATATATTGTTCTCATACATACAAGAAACTTGTGCATATAGACTCAACTTACACTTGCACTCTAACTCACATGACACATGCATTTCCTACACATTACAACTTTACATGACACTTGTGTATTTCTTACACATTCACACTTACATAAAGGATAAATATAGCTCACACTCTACTCTATAAATTACATATGTACCATGAAGGTACCATTGGGGTACATTAGCATGTATCAAATAATGTAATATAGTGCATCAGGAAAAAAAATTGATAAAATATTTAGAAATCAAAGAAAAAAAATGGATCATACATAGTCCAAACTTATCTTACAAAGTAATTAAGAATTAAGTACTTGATATAGGAGTTCACATTATTCATGCACATGAACTTCATGCTAAATAAAAAGTTTAAGTAGTTTACGATTCAGATCATAAAGATACAAATCCTAAAGAGTTAAATAGTAAATATGAAGAAGAATTCAGAGCAGATATTATAAAGGCCAAAGGTAAACCCAAGGTTCAAGATAATGAAGTAGATTCAAGACAAGCAGAGGTTCTTGAACAATGCAAGGTCTCTTGAATATTGAAGACAAAGATAAAGACCAAGATTGAAAACTAAAGTCTTCAATAACCACAATGTAATACAAAGGGATGTTGAGGTATATTACATTATTTGGTATATGCTAATGTACCCTATGGTACCTTCATGGTACATTTATAAATAATAGATTAGGGTTGAGTTTATAGTTAGAGTGTGAGTTATATTTCCTTCTTTATATAAGTGTGAATGTGTAAAATATGCACAAGTGTCATGCAAGTTAGAGTGCAAGTGTAAGTTGAGTAAATGTGTATAAGTGTCTTAGATTGGTGTACAAGTAGAAGCATAAGAGTCATATAAAAGGTGTACAAATGTTATAAATTCAAATGTTCATCAAGGATGCAAGAGGTAATTACATAATCCAAGAGTCATGAGACTTGGCATATGGAGAGAAATAGTCAAGTATCTAAAGAGTCATACTACTATGGCTATATTATGGCGATAATGCTCCATACGAAGACATATAGAATACAATTCATATATCTTATTATCTTATTGTAAGAGGAAGAGGAGTAATAAATCTTTTATACATTTTGAACCATTAATATTGTATGTTGATCTTCTTTCATAATATATGAATGATTCAAGCTATTTACATTCTTATTTCATTATAAAAATGAATATTATTTTCTTTATTATATAAGCCTTGATATACATATTAATTTGCTTATATTATTCTACTCATTATATTATTATCATGACCTTTATTATTGTGGTTATTTTATATTGGGACCTATATGATATTTTGAGATAGCCTGTGATATTTTGTGGTAGCATAAGCCTTAAAAATCCAACAATGAATCCCATCCAAAAATCATGATTTTTATATTTACATCATGATTGTATTACTACAAAAAAAATACTACACTATTTTAATAAACCACATAGTTGTATGTGGAAGTTGTGCTAGCAAGATTTGAATTTGTGTCTTTGTATTAAAGTCCATATTTTAACCACTTAACCCATTATGATCAAATGCAAGGAATTGGTTGCAGAGCGGAGCGGAGAGGAGCGGAGCGGAGGAGTTTTGAAAATTTTGGGTGGGAACTGCAGAGAAGGCATGGAGGGCTTGTGAAGGACCATCAAGATGGAATCAGGCGAGGATCCAGAGGAAGGGAGACCTTCGGCGTCAGGTGGGGTTGTCCCTAGTGGGCTCGACCCTCCTCAAAAAGATCCGGACAAAGGGACCCAGATGGGCGTTGCGGGTCCCAGAGGGGGCCGATCTTTTGCGAAAACCCTGAAGGGTCGGGTGAGTGATTTCCTTTCATTCCCGCCCCTCATTCCCATGAATAATAGGATAGTGGCTCCTTCTAATGTGATGGGCTCTTTTTTAGCCATGGAAGAGTTTTCGCTTGTGGGTAAGTTTCTGGGTGGAAGACCGGATATTGAGACTATTCGATCATGGGCTCTGACCAAATGGAGAACGGTGGGGAGTTTGGAAGTTGTTGCCCTGTCCAGGGGTTTTTTTATCTTAAGATTTAATAACAAGGAGGATGCGAACCGTGTTCTAACTGGAGGACCCTGGTTTTTAGGGAAACGCAACCTTTTCCTCAGGAAGTGGGGGGAGGATTTCGACCCTGAAAAATAGAGTATCAATACTGCCCCTATCTGGGTTCGTCTTCCTAACCTACCAGCTCAGTTTTTCAATGAGTATTGGCTGCAAGGCATCGCCAGAGCGATGGGAGAACTGGTGTCCATAGATCATGCAACCTTGGCTAGGACAAGGATGACACATGCAAGATTTTGCGTCAACGCTAATCTAGACTCTGAGCTGCCAAATTTTGTGGAGCTAGAGTACGACAACTACCTAAGAAAACAGGTGGTGGAATATGAAAATAGGCCAACTTTTTGTCCTGAGTGCAAAACCCAAGGCCATTTGCAAAATCAGTGCCCTAATCGTGCAGATAGTAGAGAAAACCAAAATATGGAAGGCAAACGGGCCAATGAGAAAGGGTTTCCTAGGTACCCCCATCCAAATGGCGGCCCCGTGGGCAGAGGAGGGTTTAGGCAACCTAAAAATAACCATTTTTATCAGGAGAAGACAAAACAGGGGGCACGGCAAGGTCAGAGCAAAGGTAAGCAACTTCTCTCCGACGAACAAGAAAATAAGGTAAGCCCTAAAATTCCAAGCTCAAATAAGTTCAAAATTTTAGAGGATCTAATGGGAGAAGGGGAGAGCGAGGAGTTAGATGGAGGAAACCTGCAAGGTGAAATCCCTGAATCCCTAGTTTCCCCATCAAGGGCGGGTCCTACAATTCCCATAACTAAGAACCCCTCAAGCCCCCAGGGAGGGGCAAGGCAAAATCCTGCAGATTACAGAAAACGAGTGGAGGAGATTGAGTCCTCGAATTTAGTCCTTCCCACCATCTTAGCCAGGAGCCTGTCAAACCATCTAGAAGGTTCATCAGGAGAATACAAGAAATAGATGGAGGAGTTAGATTCCAGGATTGAGGTGGTAGAAATGAATGTTTTGGAGGAATGTGTTAGTCCGGTTCTACAACAGAGAGTTAATCCACCTTTTAGCCCCAAAAAGACCAGGAGTACTACTAAGTCACCCATTGACTATGGCAGTGAGAGAAAGAAGGGGAGGATTTCAAATGCAGAGCTCAACAGAATGAGGACTGACAATGAGATTGCCAGTGGCAAACAGAAAACACTGATACAACAAGTTATCCCAGGGCTTGAAGATAACAAATCAGGAAAGCCTCCCCAAGGGAAGGGGAAGGGGAAAAACTCTAAACAATCCAAATGAAGGTTCTCTCATGGAATGTGAGAGGCCTCAATGGCCAACCCACTCAAAGGGTGGTTAGTTCGTTAAGAAGGCAGTACAATCCAACAATTGTGTTACTGCAAGAAACAAAACTAGGCGAAGCCCAGTCAAAATCAATAGCAAAAAATATGTGGAGCCAAGGGGACATGGTGTTCAAACCGGCTAGAGGAGCTTCAGGGGGTCTCATGGTGTTGTGGGATCCTCGGGTGGTGGAAGGAAGCATCATCCAAGATGACGACAGGGTGCTGAGTGTTTTCTTCCATGACATTGACAACAATAGGTCGTGGATCTTCTCAAATGTCTATGCTCCCAATGATGTTCAAGGAAGAGCTTCTTTGTGGGAGTATCTGGGTAAACTGGGTGATGCTTTCCATGACATCCCGTGGGTGGTGGCTGGCGATTTCAACACGCCATTATACCCCTCGAACAAAAAGGGTGGTTCAGGGCTCCCAACCAGAAGTATGGAAGACTTCAATGACTTCGTTAATTCGAACCATTTGATGGATGTGAGACTAAGAGGGGCCAAGTATACTTGGAGCAACAGGCGAGCTGGAAGCCAACTGATCCAGGAAAGACTTGACAGGTTTTTCTTATCGAAGGAGGCAATTGTTGGGTTTGGAGACTCGACTTTGCAAACTCTTCCCAAAATTTCCTCTGATCACAATCCCATCCTTTTGGAGGTTCCAAAGTCAAATTCCTTCAAAAAACCTTTTCGTTTCCAGTCAATGTGGATCGGGCACCCGGAGTTAAGAGAAAATATTTCCAGATGGTGGCGGCAACCCGTCCAGGGAAGTTCAGGCTTCAAACTTGCTCAAAAGCTGAAATTAGTAAAGGATAATCTTAGAACCTGGAATAAGGAGGTTTTTGGGAACCTGTTTGAGAACAAGAAACAAGTGGGAGAAAGGTTGCAGGTCATTGACAACTCCATACAAAATGGTTTAGGTGATGAAGCTACTAGGAAGGAGGAGCAAGCCAAGCTGTCAGAATATCACAATATTTTGGCTTGTGAAGAGATATACTGGAGACAAAAATCAAGGGCTTTAT
Organism: Wollemia nobilis; assembly: GCA_028583015.1. Classification (NCBI taxonomy): domain Eukaryota; kingdom Viridiplantae; phylum Streptophyta; class Pinopsida; order Araucariales; family Araucariaceae; genus Wollemia; species Wollemia nobilis. The sequence continues at coordinate 2,108,339 of JAQPPZ010001946.1, forward strand.
GGCTAAAGGATGGTGACTTGAACTCAAAGTTTTTTCATGTCACAACATTGAGGAACAGAAGTAATAACAAGATCAGAGAGCTGACCAAAGCTGATGGATCCAAAACCCAGGATCTGATGGAGATCAGAGAGGAAGTTGTTGCTTATTTTAGCTCCCTTCTCGGAGATGAATCCTAGTGTTTAGAGGAAGCCAAGGACTCTCTCCTCCAGTTCATTCCTAGCATGGTTGATGAGGCCATGAATGGTAAGCTTCTTGCTCCATTCATCGATGAAGAAATTAGAAATGCTTTGTTTAGTATGGAACCTGAGAAGGCCCCTGGCCCTGATGGGTTCCCTCCTCGGTTCTTCCAAGTTTTTTGGGATATTGTGAGAGAGGATGTCATTTCTGCTATCCAAGAGTTTCAGGCTTCAAAACATATCCCGAGAGGGTTCAAGTCCACCTTTATTGCCCTGATTCCGAAGGGCCCATCTCCGGAGACAATGGCAGATTTCAGACCGGTTAGTTTATGTAACGTATCCTACAAGATATTAACCAAAGCCATGGCTAACAGAATGAAAGAAATATTGCCCCTCATTATTGACCCTGGTCAGGGAAGCTCTGTTCAGGGGAGATCAATTCTGGATGGTGCAATCACTGTCCATGAAGCTTTGCACTCTGCAAGGCAAACCAACAAGGAGGTCTTTGCTCTAAAGCTTGATATGAACAAAGCTTTTGACCGCATTAACTGGGAGTTCTTGATGGCTGTTCTTTTGAAGTTTGGCTTTCATCCTCAGTGGGTCAGGCTGATAAAAGAATGTATTTTCGAACCTTGGTTCTCAGTTTTGGTCAATGGCACGACAACTGGGTATTTCCAGAGTCATAGGGGGCTTAGACAAGGAGATCCGATCAGCCCAATGTTGTTCATTTTAGTAGCAGAGGCATTAGGTAGAACCATAAAAGTTGCTTGTACTGCTGGGTTAATCTCGGGGATTAAAGCCACTTCTCTCACCAACCCAGTTTCTCACCAACAATTTGTTGATGACACTTTGTTGTTGACTCACTCGTCTATGGTTGAAGCCAGAAGGATTAAGCACATACTCCAACTCTACGAGGATGCGGCGGGTCAAAAGGTGAATTTCAACAAGAGTAAGCTTTACTTCCTCAACACCCCAATCCAGAGACAAGCCATAATAGCTACGATTTTGGGATGTTCGATAGCGACTTTTCCTACATCTTATTTAGGCCTTCCCCTTTTCTATGGTTCTCCGAGAGAGTCGATGTGGGATAGAGTGGTTGAAAGAATTCAAAAGAAACTGGCTGGTTGGAAAGGTCATCTATTATCTCAGGCCGGGAAGCTTACTCTCACTAAGGCATCCTTACAGAGCATCCCGGTTTATTTTCTATCTGTGTTTAAGGCCCCAACCAGAGTTTACCAAAAAATTGAACAGCTCCAAAAGAATTTTCTATGGTCTGGGTCAGAGGAAAAAAAGAGGTTCCACCTTGTGGGCTGGGGCAAGGTTTGCAGGCCGAAAGAAAATGGGGGGCTAGGACTAAGAAGAGTTGCTCACCTAAACATTGCCTTGCTTGCCAAACAAGCTTGGCGTCTTATCAACAATGAGGAAAATGAGTGGACTACCATAATTAAAAGAAAATATCTTCAAGATACCGATTTCCTAAATGATTCGGTGCACGGTGGAGGGTCGACGTTTTGGAAAGCAGTCTTAACAAGTAGAGAGGTCATAAAGAAAGGCCTAAGATGGGTTCTTGGTAACGGGTAGAAGATCAAGTTATGGGATGACAGGTGGGCCAAGGATGAAGCTTTATCTCAGTTTCCTTCCCTTGCAAGGATCAAAAGAATCACAGAGGATCTCATAGGAAGGAAAGTGGCTGACTTCATAAGACAAGACAAAGGTAGGCTTATCTGGAAACAGATAAGGATTCAAGGCTTTGAAGCTGAATCAGAAGAACTCCAAAGCATCCTGCATCAACAATTCATTTCCATGAGACCTAAGCAAGATCATGTAATATGGGCAGCCACCGAAAATGGGCAGTTCTCTGTCAAATCTGCATATATGCTAATGTTAGATACCGAGGACCCCACACTCCAGACTCAGTTGGTGTGGGTCAAAAACCTTATTCCTAAAGTTGCTATGTTTTCGTGGTTGGTGATCCAAGGCAGGATTCTGATGATTGACAACTTGTTAAGGAAAGGTATGATAATTGCTAACCGATGTTCTTTGTGCAGGGGTAATTGGGAGTCCACCCACCATATTTTCCTTGAATGCCCGATCTCTCTGAGTGTTCTCAATGGGTTGTTTCAAGCCTTTAGCATTTTCTGGGTCAGACCAGCTACCATCCTTGACCTCTTCCACCAATGGCCAAATCCCTTTGTTAGCCTTAGGCTGAGGTTTTTTTGGAAGATTTGTCTCCATCATTTTCTTTGGCAGGTGTGGCTAGAAAGAAATCATAGAGCATTCCATGAGTCCAGCCATGATGTCACCTCCATTACCAATAAGATTCTTACCTTTGCCCGTGAAAACGTCAGCCTTATACCTTATGAAGATTGAAATCCTTCCCCCTGGGAGAGGCGGATCGCTCAATCCTTAAATATTACTCTAGGCGAGAAACCTGTGTCTTTCAAGGTCAATCCCAGATTAGGTGTCAAGTGGAAACCGCCCCCGGTAGGTTGGTTCAAGCTCAACTTCGATGGGGCCTCTAAAGGTAACCCTGGCAATGCAGGGGCTGGAGGAGCAGTGAGAGATCATCAAGGCAAGTTGGTGATGGCCTTTTTTGAATAGCTGGGAACTAGGACTAACAACGAGGCGGAAGCAAGAGCGTTATGGAGGGGTCTTCAGTTGGCTCAGGAAATTGAAGGTAAACTTATTATCGAAGGAGATTCAATGCAGGTCATAAACCTTCTCAGCAATGGGAAAAATCCTCCATGGCGGATTAAGACTATCATCGAAGAGGCTAGGAGCCTTTACCATGCCAGGAACGATCGGAAGGCCCAACACGTTTTTAGGGAAGCAAATAAAACTGCTGATATCTTGGCCAATTTAGGGGTGGAAGCCGATGGGTTGGTCATTTGGGAACATGGGGTCCCAAGTGAAGTGGCTAAAATTATTCAAAATGATCGCCAATGATGGTGAAGCCGTGGGGATCGAAAAAGGGAGAGCAGTTTCAATGTGGTTTTGTCAGTATTGCTTCGGTCCTTATTGTGACGGCTTTAGTTTTCTTTGCAACAGGGGAAGGTTCCAGGTGGATTGGTGGCTTCATGTTATGGGGTTAGGGGCAATGGCTGAGGCCAAAGACCGATGTCGCATTTTCGTGACTTGTTCGAGTTTCAGGAAAAGCAAATTTCAGCAAGTAAGGAAAAGTGTAGCGATTTCGCGACAGGTTGAGCAAGAAAGAAAGAGTGTCGCGATATCGTGACAGGTTGAGCAAGAAAGGAAGAGTGTCACGATTTCACGACATATAGAGCAAGAAAGGAAAAGTGTCGCGATGTCGCGACATGCTAGAAAGAGTGTCGCGATATCGCGACATGGAAAAAGTGTCGCGATATCGCGACATGTCGCGTTGTCGCGATCAAAAGAGAAGAGAAAAAGCATGAGGGAAAAAGTGTCACGATATCGCGACATGATGAGCAAGAATGAAAGAGTGTCACGATATCGTGACATGTTGAGCAAGAAGGAAAAAGTGTCGCTTTTTGGCGATAAGTTAAGCTTGAAGGAAGAAGGGTCACTTTTTGGCGATAAGTTAAGCTTGAAGGAAGAAGTGTCGCGATATCGCGACATGTCGCATTATCGCGACCAAAAAAGAAGAGAAAGAGCAAGTGGGAAAAAGTGTCACGATATCGCGACATGTTTTTTCGCGACTAAAAGAGAAGAGAAAGAGCAAGAAAGAAAAAGTGTCACGATATCGCGACATGTCATCTTTTCGCAAAAGAGAAGACTAAGAGCAAGAAGGAAAAGTGGCGCGATATCGCGACACGTCGCATTCTCGTGACCAAAAAAGAAGTGAAAGAGGAGGAAGGAAAAAGTGTCGCGATATCGCGACATGTTAAGAGTGTCGCGATATCGCGACATGGAAAAAGTGTCACGATATCGCGACATGTCTCTATTTTCGCGACCAAAAGAAAAGAGAAAGAGCAAGAAGAAAAAGTGTCACGATATCGCGACATGCTAAGCAAGAAAGAAAGAGTGGATAACAGGGAGAGAAAAGCTGAGCAATGAAAGAAAAAGTGTCACGATATCGCGACATGTCTTTTCACGCCAAAAGAGAAGACAAAGAGCAAGAAGGAAAAGTGTCACGATTTCGCGGAAAAGTGTCCGATATCCACATTTCAAAGAAAAGGCAAACAAAACAAAACAAAAAAACCAAAAAAGGACATGTCAGATTTTCGCGTCCAAAAGAGAAGAGAAAGAGCAAGAAGGAAAAAGTGTCACGATTTCACGACATGTCGGTTTATCACGACCAAAAGAGAAGAGCAAGAGCAAGATGGAAAAAGAGTCATGATTTCGCGACATGTCATCCTGTCGCGACCAAAAGAGAAGAGAAAGAGCAAGAAGGATAAGTGTCGCGATATCGCTACATGTCGCATTATCACGACCAAAAGAGAAGAGAAAGAGGAGGAAAGAAAAAGTGTCACGATTTCGTGACATGTTCAGAATGAAAGAAAGGGTGTAGCGATATCGCGACATGTCGCTTTTTCACGACCAAAAGTGAAGAGAATAAGCAAGAGGGAAAAAGTGTCGCGATATCGTGACATGTCATATTTTTGTGACCAAAAGAGAAGAGAAAGAGCGGGAAGGAAAAGTGTCGTGATTTCGTGACATGTCGCTTTTTTGCGACCAAAAGAGAAAATAAAGAGGAGGAAGGAAAAGTGTCGCGATATCACGACATGTCGCAGTTTCACGACCAAAAGAAAAGAGAAAGTGTTAGGAGGCGATAGTGTCGACTGCCTGTGTTCTAAGGTGTGTGTAATCTTTTGTAAGGGTGTTGCTCTTTGTTGGTTGTGTGACCTCAGTAGGGGGCTAAGGACAGACTGTCCCTATTGAGATCATGTCCCGTTTCAGCGTTGTGCTGTTTTTGTAATAGGTTTTGGGTCAACCTGTAAAACCCGGTTGTAATGAATATGTACCTTAATTACCAAAAAAAAATATTTTAACCACTTGAGCTCATTCCCTTCAACTTTAATTTTAAATTTCATCCATGATATTAGAACCTTGATATGTGATGTGAAACTTATTGTTCTTAATCAATTTCTTCAAAAAAAAAATTCTATTTAAAGGCCATCAAAAGGATTAAAACCTTGGATTAGAGTGTGAAAGTATTCATTTCCTAATGTTTGACCCCAAGTCATTGGGATTCTTTATAAATAAAATATAATCATATATTATCACAAAACCAAGTTCAAAACTTTATATAAAACAAATTGAGTTCAAATACTTGCCTTACGATAGACATTGTGATAAGATAACCCTTTGTATTAATATATCATTCAAAGGGAGCACATGGTTGTCTTACAACAAACCATTTTGGAACTTATGCATATATTGCTAGATAAGATTGAAAATTTTATTTACATTGTAGGATCCAATTTTTTTAACCACTTGTTTTTATGTGATAATGAAATGGGCTAATGTGTATTACATTATGATCATATTACCATAGTATTACAATATTTTGGCAATTACACATGTATTACTTGACAAGATTCACACCTACTCTATGCAAGGTTTTAACCGCTTGATCTCATGCCATTACCTATCTATAAGATTAGTTACGTGGTATTGAAATGGGCTCCACTTGTATTATATTGCGATTGTATTACAATAATATTACATCATCTTAACAATTATACATATATTATTTGGTAAGATTTGAACCTAGTGTAAGTTTTGAAAGTTGATGAATTTAATCAATTAAGCTCCAACCATTTTAAAATTTTATATCAACTTATAGAGATAATTAAAAATAATAAAATAAAATATCAATAAAACATATATATTTTATTAGTTACTTAAATAATTATTTTGACCAAAAAATCAAAATGTTAATCAAGTGGCATTAGCTCAACCGATTAGATTTATCAATGTTTAAGGAGAAGACCCAAGTTCGAGTCTTGCCAAAAATGATATATGGATAATATCCAAGCTTTGTTGTAATACCACTATGTGGTGATGATGTAATATGGGTGGGTTCGTTTCAATCCCATATAACTAATTGAAAAAAATCAAAATGTTAGATATTATCATTGATAATAATTTAGAGATGAAATTGGTATTGGAAATTATTACAAAACCTATTTTATTTTAAAAATTTTATGGTAATATTAGATGAATGTTGATTTCATAACTTAGTTTCTAATTTGTGTATATGACTTAAAATCATCATTATTGTTATAATAAAATAATTAGCCATAATTTTTAATAAAAATATAATTTTTAAAAGTTTATGAAATATATTTATTTAAATTATTATATTTTAATATAAATTTTACTATTATAAGTAAAAATTTAATATTATTAATTTAGTGGCAACAAGGAGCAAGATTCGAACCCACAAAGAGGTGATGAAAATGTAACAACTTTTTTATATTAGATAAAAAGCAAAGTTTTGAAAGGAACCCCACCCTTTTTTACAAAGCAAAACTACCAGAGATAAAGGACACCATTGAAACTCTAGTGAGAACAACAGATCCAAAGGTCAAACCCACCTCAAAAGGGCAACACAACCAAAAGCATTGAGGAACCACAAGACTGATACTAAGACCGCACCATGGAAACGTCTTCAATGAGAGTTTGAACAGTTTACCAAGGAACTTGAGTCTATGAGAAAAAATATGATCATCCAAGAAAACAAAGCAAACTTGAAGCACTCCCAAAAACACCCATGAAAATGAGGAAAATGATATTGACATCATAAAACAAGATTCTAGCCTTGCGCCATGAGTATCCCAAGTAAGGATGATCGGTTTCAATCACATTGATTCATGCCAAGCTATCATCAAAAAGTCACTAGAAAATCAACCTTAAAAATGATAAAGGAGCTAGCACATGATCCAATACCTGAGAGGGTAAAAACACACACTACAAGAGCTTGGGTGACATAAATCAAACCAAAAAAGCACAAGACCAAAGGGCCACGGGCACCCAGAGTACAAAACAACTAACCCAGCACCAACATGAAAACCCAAGGACCAATGGGGTAAAGGCTAAATAAAACAAACTTAGAACAGGACCACGTGGACCAAGAGGTAATTAAGGAGGAGAAACCAAACAAGTTGAATGCCAATAAAGGAACAAAAGAACACCCATAGACTAAAACAGGTGAAGGTGGGACCCTTTTAAAAAAATTAAACATAGTCAAAAGAACAAAGAGGGCACCAAAATAGAATTTTAAGGAATGGGATTTAAATTTGAAAAAACCTAGATACCAATCCCCCTGATCTAGTTTCTAGAAACCCAACCAAAGAATCGAGAAGAGAAAAACCACCTTATGAGCAACCCCACCAGGGCCAATACTAGCTCGAACACTATCCAAAATAATTTGAAATCAACTATTGTTATCACTTACCAATATTTGGATATAGGAAGGTAAATCTACAACCCAAGTCTTTAGATTCTATTATTGAATGATTAAATTAGCCATTCAATCTATCGTAGAGTTTCCTTCACAAAAGATATGTTGAATTCACACTTCCTCTCTAGAGCCAAGTATTAGTTTAGCTTCAAAGATTATGTTATCTATCGACCAAATCAAAGAAGAGGAGGAACCTAATATATTAATAGTGTTTAACGAGTCCCCTTCTATAACAATTTTTTGGAGTCCCATATTTTCAACCAGGATGAGCCCTTGTAATACAACTATAGCTTCAATGAATTACAAAGCTTGACCTAAAATATTCTCTGCATAGGCATCAACTAGGATCCCACTCTCATTTATAATTATCCCACCAGCACCTATCGGGCTTGGTTTCCCTTTCAAAGCCCCATAAAAATTGAGTTTGACCCACCCTTATGGGTATGAGGTCCATTTCATTGAGGCTCTCTACCTCATATGTGGGGGTTCCATTGAAACATGTAATTCAAAAAAATTGAGCTTGAGTTGCAACCTTTCTTCACTTCCCTTGCCTGCCTCTAGACCCAAAAAACTAGAGATAATATTCTCAATCATGCTGTCAACAATTCTTGAACACATTGAATCTGGATCTCTCTTTGAATTCCTAAAGACCCTTTTATTTCGTTCCCACAAAATGCCCCAAAAGGCATTCAGGAGTAAGAATTTCTAGAGCCAGGTTATTTTATAGGACCTAAAAGGGGAGACCCACTATGAACAGATATCTAGAATAGACCAAAGAAATACCCATTGAACACCCAATGAATGAGAAATCAAACACAACATTGTCCTAGAAAATTGACACTGATCAAATAAATGAGAAGTCAATTCCTCAAATTCCCCACAACGATAACATTTGTTGACCAGGATCATATGTCTCTTGCATAAATTTTCTATTATAAGGCATTTATTTTAATAGCCAACCAAAATAAAATATTTACCTTTGGTGTTAAGTGTTTAAACCAGACCTTATAAAGGAGAAGTTAGAGAGGAGAATGAGCATCAAGGAGATTATACGCTAATTTTATTGAAAAGGATTTGCTACTCTCCTCTTTCCATATGATGCGATATCCCACATCCTAGAATTTCAAAACCTACAGTATCAATAAATTTTGGATAGCTTCCCAAGCAATAAATTCATGTTTTCTAAAGCTAAATGAAAGGATCTATTTCGAGGACCTTTACTCCTACACCTTGTCTATGAATTCGACCACCAAGAACAACCCCAACCTTCTGGTAAGACCTTCAATTAGAGAAATTGTAGTATTTTACAGTAAAGGATAGTTATTAAGCCAAGAATCCTTCTAGAAGCTAATAGATCTCTCATTTCACAAAATCCATTTGGAGCCTCTTACAAGAGCATCTCTAGAATTGTGAAGACTACGACAAAAGATCGAACCTCTCTCGAGGATACTATCTACATGAAAGCACCCATATTTATAAAGGTATTTTTCTAACATAATATTGATCCACTTCATGTCCTACTTTAATATGAGCTTCCATCCTTGCTTCATGACTAGTGCTTCATTCATCATTCAAAATTTTTTGAGACCTATATCCCTACATTTCTTTCTTGAATAGGCTTGATTCCATGACACTAGATGAAACTTCCTATGATTGCCAGCTCCAACCCAATAAATATTCTTTTGGATTTGCTCTAACTTCGTTAAGACTTTCACCGAAAGCTTAAATATAGACATAAAATATATAGGAATATTTTGAAGAACCAACTTTACCATAATTAGCTTGATTGCTTGACTTAATAAGGTACCTTTCCAACTGGTTAATTTTATTTGCAATATTTCCACCACTAGGTCCTAGAGCTTGTCTTGTATTCTGCCCACAAAGAGGAGTAAACCCAAATAAGTTGTTGGGAAGTTCGCTAAACCACAACTGATAATCTCAATTATCTTTCTCTGACGAGAGTGGAGTGTTAAGAAAATAAATCAAACACTTCGTGTAGTTAATTCTTTGCCCGAACACTTTCTCAAACAAAGAGAATATTTTTGATCTTTTTGGCTTAGACCACCGAAGAGACAAAACAGAGAAGTGTGTCATCCGTGAATTGATCGAGCATGATAAGTTCCATGGATATTTTTTCTTAAAAGTAGAGGTTTAATATGTAAGTTCCATGGATATTAGTCAAGGTTTTTGGAGATTCAAAATTGGATCAAGTAGAAGTGGGGATTATATTCATATTACGTTATGAATTTTCTTCCTAAAGGATTTTTGCCTCATCATACTTTTCAATTCAAAAATTAGAGATAAAATAATGGGTGATGGACCATGATTGAGGGGGAGATATGTCCTTTATTCAAGACCATGGAGTGAGAATTTTTTGTCAAGATAAAAACTATTAAAAATATTCTAGTGTGGGTTAGGATTTTTGGACTTCCATTATCAATTTATCAATAAGTATGTTTTAAAGAATATTAGAAACACCCTAGGGAAATTCATCAAGGAGGATCCAACTACTAAGGAGTGAAATCATGCTATATAAATCCATACATGTTGCTATGGATATCAAATCCTTTTCCACAATCCATTAGGATCCAATCTAAATGAAGAGAATAGAATGAAGTGGATTATAAAAATATTAAATTTTGATGCCAAATTGCTATAATATTGGACACAGGGTAAGATATTGCAAAGTGAAAACAATGAAAAAAGACATAAAATTCAAGTCATGGGACAAAAGTCAAGACAAATTAAGAAAATCATAGTGTAATAGAATTTGGACTAGATCAAGGAGATTCTACTCCAAATGAATAGGCAAAGAAAGAAGAAACTATGAAAGATGTAAAGGGGTGAGAAAGTACATTGTGTAAGTTCAACTTTAGAAGGAATTAAAGGTGTAAAGGAATATGTGGAGAAATTTTTTAAAGTAAATATGATAGAAGAGATCAAGTTTATTCCATGTAAATTGTCTTAATTTTCGTCTAGTATAGATTCCTCTCTTCTCAATAGAAATGGAAGTAGTGTAGAGGTTATCCCTTGCACTTTAGGGTTTCAATAGAAACACAATAAGAAAATGACGATGAATAATGTAACTGTGATAAAGGAGTGTCCCTGCACTTTAAGGTTTCTAGGGCAGCATAAAGAAGAATTTTTTTTGAGGATATTCCTTGCACTTTAAATCCTTCAAAGCAAGACAAATCCATAGATGATAAGAAATATATAAAAATTTAAGAGGTTGATGAATATGAAAGTGTTGGTGGGAATAGAAAAATAGGCAAGACCAAATAAGAAAAAACAAAGAGAAAAAGAAACTCATAGGGATATTGATATGGGAAAACAAAAGCAAATACCACAAGTGGTAACAAGAAGTGGGTCAAAACCACAAATAAAAAGTGATGATAAAAATGATATCTTGGAATATTAGGGGCATGAATAAGACCCATAAAAAATTAAGTATTAGGGAATTGACAACTTTTCATAGACAAAATATTTATAGAAACATAAACTGAGTTACAAATATTTTAGCTATTTGTAATATTTATTTACATCTTGGAAAATTTTAAATTTTAGAAAGCAATTGGATGAGTGTGATTTTCTCTCTTAATACCAAGGAGTTGATTATAGAAACATAATAGTCTGAGGAAGAGGAAAAATAGTTTTGATAGAAATACAATTGAAGAATATCTTTGATTGAAAAAAAGCTCAATATGGTTTCATTAACCTGATAGCAATATAACAAGAATAATATTTTTTTGATTAGTTTAATGGGAGTGGCCCCCAATAGCAGCCACACATAACTTAATAATAATAATAATTTTAAAATATATGAATATCATAAGTAATATAAAAAGGAGTCTATAGTAAGTAGAGGGAGTGAGTGCATGCTAGGAGCAAGGTGTAAGTGTTAGTAAGAAGTAGAAAGCATAAGTAAGAAATAGGAAGCAAAGTGTTATCAAGGAGCAAGTACCACTTCTCTTGTTCTAGATATTAGGAGAAATTCAAAAAGTAAAGGATTTATATGAAGAAAATCTAGATAACATAGTAACAAAGTCATTTTTGAAAGTCCTTACTCGAAGTAAGGATGCCCTAGTTAGAAGTAAGGATGCCCTAGTTGGAAGTAAGGATGCCTTAGATGGAAGTATGGATGCCCTATTTAGTGATAAGAAAAAGAGTAAGTCTATAAAAAATCCTATCCAAGTAGAAAATACTACATCATAGGTGATTATCAAGGATGAGATGATTAATCATGATAGAATGGTTCTTAAAACTAAATGGTTAATATGTAAGTTTCATAGACACTAGCCAAGGGTTTTTGATATTAAAAATTGGATCAAGTGAAAGAGGGTATTGAATTCAAACTACTCCATGGCTTCTTTTTCGAAAGGATTTTTTCTCATTATCTTCTCTAGTTTAGAAATAAGGGATAAAATAATGGATGGAGTCCCTTGGTTTAGGGGTAAAGATACATTATATTTAAGACCATGAAGTGATAATTTTTATATGGAGACAAAGACTATTAAAAGGTTTATGGTGTGGATTAGGCTTTTTGGACTTTCTTATCAACTCATCAATAAGGAGGTTTTGAAGAATATTGTTAATATTCTAAGCGAGTTCATCCAAGAGGGACCAAATACTAAGGAGAGAAGGCATGTTGGTTACACTTGAATATGTGTTGCCATGGATATTTTAAAACCTTTACCATCATCTATTAGGATTAAATCTGAGGCAAGAGTGATTATGAAAATATTTCATTCTATCGTCACAAATGTCATGAAATCGAACACATGAATAGATATTGTAAATTGAAAATGATGGAGAAAGAGATGTAAATTTTGGATACAAGGATGTATAACAAGGAGCTTGTAACATAGGAGAAGTGGGATCAAAGCAAGGACTTTCCAATCCTAAGAGTGGTAAGAAAAATCCTTGTGTGTCATTAAACGACAAAGGCTATTATAGGTCACTCAAATAAATCATTAGAAGAAAAAATGGCATAAGGTATAAGGAAGTACAATGTTCAAGTTTAAATAAAGAAGGATTCAAAGGTGTGAAGGAATATGGAAAGGAAAATTTTAAAGCAAAGGAAGATTGAGAGATAAATTTTAAATAAAATAAGGTCAATGAGGTCAAGGTTAATATAGGGTTTCAAGAGCAACACAATAAAAAAAAGAATATGTAGGACATCCAAAAATATTTAGGATTTCCAATGAAGCATAAGAAAGTAATGACTATGTAGGATCATCCATGTACTTTTAATATTTTTAGGATAATATAAAGAATAAAATGTTTATGAAGTTATTACTTGCATTTCATATTCTTTAGGGAAACATAAATCTTTAGAAGATAGGTCTCATTATGGATAATATGAAAAAGTAGAAGAGAATGATGAAGATGAAAGTGTTAGTTGCAGGGTTATGCATAGGGTAAAATTTTCGTTAATAAGTTGTGAATTTCAGGACCTTGGCCATCGGCCCATTCACCCAAAATTTTTGGAAAAATATATTTTTTTGGGTCGGGTCGCCCAAAAATTATAATATTTTAACTTTTAAAATTTTAAATCGCCAACCCTCCCACCCATATTTTGGACCGACTCACCTTAAAATTATATATAATTTTATTAACCTAGACAAATTCACCCACTATATATACCAAAACATACTATTACTTGTTATAGTTATACATTCAACAAAAAAGGAGAAGCCCAAATTCGAGCCAAAAAAAGAATAGAACCAGAGAAGCCAAAAAAAGAGTGATTGGCAACAGACGAAGGACAAAATACAAGACTACAGAGAAAATACTATAGGTACAAAATTTCTTTTGATGCCTTGTTTTACTTTTTGTCATCACTGCTTCCATCCATACAGACTCCCTGCTCATCCTAGATCCACCTAGGTCATCCCTTGCATGAGGTCGTCCCTCGCATGATGTCTACAGACTTACCCAGGTCATCCCTTACAGGTCATCCCTTGCATGATGTCTATGGACTCATGCAAGTCATCCCTCGCATGATGTCTACAAACTCATGTAGGTCATCCCTCACATGATATCTATAAACTCATGCAGGTCATCCCTCACATGATGTCTACAGACTTACCTAGGTCATCCCTTGTAGGTCATCCCTAGCATGATGTCTACGAACTCATGCAGGTCATCCCTCGCATAATGTCTATCAGACTATCCAAGTCATCCTTACGTCATCCCTCGCATGATGTCTATGGACTCATACATAAGTCATCCCTTCCATGATGACTACAAAGTCATCCCTAAGTCATCCCTTGCATGATATCTACAACTCATGCAAGTGTCTCCTTACATGATGTCTATAGATCATCCAAGTCATCCCTTGTTGGTCATCCCTCACATGATGTCTATGAACTCATGTAGGTCATCCCTCACATGATGTCTATAGACTTACCAAGGTCATCCCTTGAGTCATCCCTTGCATGATGACTAAATCTAGTCATCCCTTGGAAGTCATCCCTCACATGATGTCTACAGACTCATGAGTCATCCCTTGTAGTCTCCCTCACATGATGTCTACGAACTCATGCAGGTCATCCCTCACATGATGTCTATAGACTTACCCAAGTCATCCCTTAGGTCATCCCTCACATGATGTCTACAAACTTAAGTCATCCTCATCATGATCTACAACTTACCTAGGTCATCCCTTATAGGTCATCCCTCGCATGATGTCTATGGACTCATGTAGGTCATCCCTCACATGATGTCTATAGACTTACTCTTGCAGGTCATCCCTTGCATGTATCTACGGATGGTCCCTCACATGATGTCTACAGACTTACCCAAGTCATCCATTGTAGGTCATCCCTTGCATGATGTCTACTAACTCATACAAGTCATCCCTTGTAAGTCATCCCTCCCATGATGTCTACAAAATTGCCTAGGTCATCCCTTGCAGGTCATCCCAATTTCATGCCTATAGACTCTCTCTATCATCTCTTGAATGATGCCTACAGACTCTTCTAGTCATCTCTATTTATTACACCTTGATCATCCCATATTTGTTGATTGTATTATCATCTTTGCTTCTTTACCTATAGACTTTCTGCTCAACTATTATTTTCCTAACATTTCCCTTCACAGGTACAATGGCTCCAACTCGCAATGGAAACAAGGGAGAAAAATATTCTAAAAAAAGAGTATCCTAAAATATTTTAGCAATATCTCGAAATCCAAGGAGGCATCAAAATCCATTGAGGCACCAGAACCTGCACAGTTACAAGGTACATACATGTTTTACCTACTTAATTAGTAATTTTAATAAATAATTTTAAAATATGATATAAAACATCTTTGAATGTAGAATACCCAATTGATCCTGATATGCCTCTACTAGAAGATATTCCCCAGGATGAAATACATCATGAAAATTTCATCAACAATGACATGCAACAACTTAAGCAGTTACAAGGTACATACCCATTTTCCCTACTTAATAGTAATTTTAATAAGTAATTTCAGAAAATGATATAGAACATACTTGAATGCAGAGTACCCAGTTGATCCTGATATGTCTCCACTAGAAGATAATCCCCAGGATGAAATACATCAAGAAAATTTAATTAACAATGACATGCAACAACTTGAACAGAATCCTGAAATTGGCATACAAAGTCAAAATGAAAATGATCTTTCCAATGAAATGTACACTACAGGGGAATCTTCGGTTAAGTCTAAGAAATGTAGACGTAGAAGCTCAACAAGCTAGATTATTGGAAGGTCATTTCAGTTTGAATGGTCATCAAAGTATCCATTTATTGAACCAGTGCTGCAAGAAGATAGTAATGCAGAACCAAAAGAAGCTAGATGTGTTATTTGTAGTTGGAAATTAGGAAAAGATAAGAGAATGCAACCTAAGATAGATACAATAGAAAAACATTGTGGAAAATTTTATGTTAAAGTAAAACAAGTTGATGGAAAATTTAAGAGAACCCATAGGTGGAAGAATGCATCAGAATGTGCACATGTGAGATATGCACTAGACTATGAAAAAGTGATGAAACAAAAACAAATACTATCTGAGAATGGTGGAACGATTCCAACATAGTTTCAAAAAATTCATAAAACCACGTTAGCTTCGAAAAGCTTGCAGTTTGTTGTCGTATTTACTATTCTTAAAAAGGTAGAGCTATGTCAGACTTTATTGATTATAAGCATCTCTTTCGACTAGCTGATGTACACAACCTCCCTAATGCTCATTGGTCAGATCGAAGTGGTTGGGAAATGGTAAAATATCTATCTTTAGTTGAGAAGGAGGACTTGAAAGAGAATGTTAAAAATTCTAAATTCATTTCACTTTCTATTGATGAGGTAACTACAGTTGACAATACATCTTGGATTTGCATGCATGTTTACACCTTTCAAAATCATGTAAGGCAACCTCATTTGCTAGCAATACATAAGATGGTGGAAAACTGTAATGCTGAAAATCTTTACAATGTTGTTGTTACTAGCTTAAAGGATATTTCTAGAATGGATGATGCAACAATAGCCAGTAAATTAATATGTGTTGGAGCTGATGGTGTTGTTGTAATGCAAGGTAACATAAATGGTCTTTGTGTTCGACTTCAAACATCTGTTACCCCATATTTGATCCCGATTCACTGCATGGCTCATAGAATAAATCTTGCATACAAAATTGTGAGCACATTTCAAAATGTTGCAAGAGTTGAAGAACTCGTTCGAGAAGTACATTCATATTTTTTGTGCAATCCAAAAAGGTTTGCAGAGTTTCAACAATTCGCACTAGGACTTACAGAAAGTAAAAAATTGTTGCAAGATGTAGATACCAGGTGGATTTCATTGTTTCAACCCACAACAAGAGTTTTCAAACAATATAAATCCATAGTAGGCTTTATGTATGAAAATCGGAGGGCAGTTGATAAAGCGAAATATTTGTTATATCGTATGAGAGACCTGGAAACACTACTCACTTTATGTGGTATTCTTCCAATGTTGCATGAAATGAATACATTGATAAAACTTGCACAACAAAGATCCATTTATATAGTTGATTTCATCAGAATTAGAAAATAAATTTGTGTGTGTATCGATACGTTATACTTATCAAGTGAGAATTTTATGGATCCTTTGTTTGATGATTGGAGAACTCTAACAAATGTCAATGAACAAAATAGTTTGTTGCAGTTCAACATTCACGATCATCTCTGTATTAATGTTCATGAAAAAGAGATACCTTTATATTATTTTGATAAGCGATTGGACATAGTTAGTGAAGATTTTGAATAGATGCCAATCACATACAACATATTTGAAGAAGTTTTACAGAATACAAGGATTAAGTTGAGAAAAATAGTAGAATCATTGACAAAAGAAATTAGAAGTCATTTTCAAAGAGATGAGTTGCTAGAAGCAATGGGTGTGGTTAACCCTGCATTTTGGGATTCAAGAACAGATAATAATAGCAAAAAAACCTTGTTTATAAAATATATGGGTACACTTATCACTCATTTTTCTAAAAGTGTGGAAGTCAACGGTACTGAGATCAATGGTATTTTGAATAAAGATCTTTTGACCAAACAATCCTCATATTTTAGAAATACAATGCTTGATCAAATTCCACATTTGACTAATTCTAGCGAACCAGGTTCTATTATACATTTGTGGAAAAATTTGTACCCTAGTAGTGTTTTATAGGAAACGATGAGCGAATATTTCCACTTATATGAATTGTGTCAAACAATGGTTTTGGGATCAGTGGAAGATGAAAGGGTTTTTAGTGCATTGTCTTTTGTGAAATCTAAAGTTCGTAACCGACTGGATAAAAATTTAGAAAACTACTTGAGAATATATGTCTCATCTTATGAGGTGCACAATTTTCCTTATGATAGAGTTGTGACATATTGGCAATCTATAACAAGCAGAAGAGGTATCACGAATATTGATGATGATGAGGAAATTGAGAACAATGATCTGATTGTTGAGACACAGAGATCAACTATGTCTACAAATGATGTTGAAGAAGATGGGAATTGTTCATTTCAACTTCCTCCAATGTAATATTTGCAACCTTTTTGCAACATATATCCCTTGGATAGATGGAATTTATACAGATTGCATGATATTTATATAATCCTGATGTGGGGAATCAAGATTATGAAGTTTTGTTTGGATTAATGTGTTTGCATATTTTGGCAACATGTCACATACATAATTACATTGCATGATTTTGTTTTGGATTGATGAGTTTGTAAAATAATGTCATAGATGTTAATTGTTTAAGATTATGAATTTTTCATTGAATTGATGAGTTTTTCATATAATGTCAAATATTTTCCTTGGATGGATATAATGTCAAATATTTTGTTCAAAATTATAGGCTTTGCCTTGCTGTATATGAATTTTTCCTTGGATGGATATAATGTCAAATATTTTGTTCAAAATTATAGGCTTGCTTTGTTGTATTTGCTTTGTAACATAGGATTGCTTTGTTGTATATGAATTTTTCCTTGGAGGGACATAATGTCAAATATTTTGTTCAAAATTATATGTTTGCTTTGTTGTATGAGTATTTTACTATTGATAATGATGCCTACAAACCTACCCAGGTCATCTCTCGTATGATGTCAGTCATCCCTCGCATGTCGTCCCTTGCATGATGTTGATGGACTCACCCGGGTCATCCCTCACATGATGTCGATGGACTCACCCGAGTCGTCCCTCGCATGATGTCGATGGACTCACCTAGGTCATCCCTCAATGAGGGATGATCCAAGTGAGTCTGTAGACATCATGCGAGGGACGATGGACATGTTGATGATGCCATGCATGATGTCTACGAGGGATGACCCAAGTGAGTCCGTAGACTTCATTCGAGGGTCGTCCCTCGAGTGAATTTTTTTTAATTTAGTTCTTATGTTTAGGTTTTTTGAACATATGTTAGACATCATTTTGTTATTTGTAATATCAAATATCCTACAAATTTAAAATGGTACCATAATTTATAGAACTAGACATTTGAATAAAAAAAAAAAAAAAATTATTATTTTTCACATGATAAACATGTCTCATAAATTGTAATAGGTAATTTATAACTCAAACATTAAATAGAGATAAACAAAATGTAGACTTCAAATTTTCCCAAAGCACAAAATCATAAGATGCCATTGCACAAAATCAAGATTGAACCATGGTAAAAATTTGAACAAAGGCTCATAGGGAGTCAAAAATATTCATTCAAACATCAATTACAAAAAGTATTTATTTATTTTAAACAAAATTTCATTACAAAGCAAGTGAACTGTGCGTCCACTTTCAAACTATTGGGTTGAAGGGTCTGTTTCAAGTATTTGCACAGATGAAGGATCTGGCTGCTTTTCTTCATGACCTTTCCTAGATGCCACCTCTAATGATGTTTCTCCTAACACGCCAGCTCTCCGTAGGTTCTCTTCACCAATCTTCAAACTTTCTACCAATCCCCTCTCCTCTGTAGTTGGATCATCTTTTGGAGGTATTTCATTCTCTTGTTCCATGAGAAAAATATTTGGATCCATATTATGTTTGATGATGATTCTTCTGAGGGCATTATTCTATCTGATGGTCTCATAGAATTATTCTTTGAATTCAATTACATTTTGTATACTTTGCTTTGCGGTGACCAAAAAGACCTTCATGCTTTCCACTTGATTTTTGACATTCTCAAAATTGGATTGCACAATAGAATATTTAAAATGTTAGTTAATAAAGATCAAAATATTATAAAAATAAATTAATTTAGAAAAATATTGTTGACTTACCTCTGCAACTACCTGGGCAGCCTTTGCCACTTTAACTTTTTTCTATCAATTGTCCACTTATTGAAATAGGCTTGAGCTTCAACATTCAGATTCTCGAGCCTATTCAAAAGGTGATCTATAATTTCATCACCATAAATATTAGTGGCCTTTACAATTCTTGAGGTTGCTTCATATAACAAAGCATCCACATTTTCAGGGTGTTGTTGAACCAAAGAAAATAATTCTTCTCTTTTTGTAAAATTTTTGTATCGGGCATTAATTTCCTTGACTAGAACTTTTGCTCGATACTCCCAAAATTTTAGTTCAGAAATATCCGAAAGCACAATATCCTTCACTATGGCTTCCAAATTTTCTGCTAATAAATCTGATTCTGAAAAATCTAATATTTGATCCTCAGTAAGAGGAGCATCTTGACCAGCTAGACCAACATGTAACTCTTTTCCATGCATATGTTGAGGCCTCATGAACTGTTGTCTATGTGGAGGTGGTGGTGGTGGTATAGAATGCTACGCGAGCCATTGTGATCGACCTAAGGCCAAAATAAAAAAATTAAATATTTGAAGAAAATATTTTAATAAAAATATTGGGAAACTCAATTTTTAATTATGTATACCATGCTCTGATCTGGTCTATTGCCCTATTTCAATCATTTGTTCGAAAATTGTATGCACTCATGTTATAGAGGATGTAGAGGTGGTGGTGGTGGATGTGCCATCATTTGTTGTTGGTGATGATGACTTGAACCTACAAAAAATAAAAATAATATTTATTGTAAAAAAATTTTATAATAAAATTTACTATGAAATTCTCAACTGTAATTGCCCATACCAGACATCATTGTGTCATTTTTGGGTCGAATGGTTCTGAAATATGTCTGGGATGATGCCCTGAAAACATTTAAAAAATATTAATTTAAATTAATGGTAACTAAAATTAATTAAAGAGAGAATTTATGGTCATCCCTCATCGAGGGATGACCCAAGTGAGTTCATCAACATCATGTGAGGGATGACTCGAATGAGGTACGAGAGAGAAGGGAAGAGCGGTGAGTCGTCGAATCATGCGGGATGAAGATGATTCTGTTGACATAATGTGAGGGACAGCCACCAAGAATGATTGAATGTACATTAATGCAACTAACTTTCAAATATATTGACACAATGGTTATATCTTGTACTCTCTCAATGACAACATCATCCTTAGTTCTCTTCTTCTTAGAATACCATTAATTAAAATTAAAATTTAAATTAATGATAACTAAAATTAATTAAAGAGAAATTAATTACTTCCTCACTCCCAAGTGAAAAAGAAACTTTACCTATCAAGGTCTGGCTATCTTCCTCAACATCGATGGCATGTGGACGTGAAATAGAAGAGGGAGATGGATGAACAAAGATTTTGAAGATCTAATGTGTTTCGTAGACCTTGTTAGTGGATGTTCTGGTGATAGTGTGTCAGAATCTGCACTACCCTCTGGGTTGATTCCCCTATTTAGAGTATCTATTTTATTCAAAGAAGACATCACTGTTCTCTGCATTAAAGCAAATTTAAAAATTAAAAATATAAACACTAAAAAAATTTATTGTAAATTTTTATGTAAAAAAATTACCTTCATCTGTTTGGTGGTTAAGGTAAGTGACTTCAATTTTGTATGGAGGGAGGTGGGCATGGTGGTATTGCTTACATTAAAATATGCTTCATAATAAAAACCAATCAAATAATTACTAGTAGCAACAATGATAGAAGTGGCCGCAGCATTTGTGCGTGCATTTTGAAATTCATTTTTTATTTTGGTGGAAACATACGAGGACCAGTCATATTTGTTCTTTCTGAGACAACGCACAATATACCCCATAGCCCATAAAGGTATGTCTGATGTTCTTCCCTATAAAATAATACATGACTGGAAGAACTCGATGATGGCTTTAAGGAAGTTGTTGTTAATAGACTGAAAAGGGAGGCCCCTTCTGGATGGAGTTGCATCCACTACAAAAACATTATAACAAAATGGAATGCTTAAATCGAAATGCTATGTTTAAGATATTTAATGTAGTTTGGGAAGTATTCAAGTCATGCAATGACAACATATATAGTGCAGTAATATAATAAAGCAATAAAGTAATGTGCAATGAGATACTACACTATGGATTTGAAGACAACAAAAGATCAATCATATGCACTTCTGCTTGTTATAGATTTCCATACATGAGGGAATTGAGTCTATGGCATCATCAGCGTGTCCATCATCCCTCGAATGAAGTCTACTGACTCACTTGGATCATCCCTCATCAAGGGACGACCTAGGTGAGTCCATCGACATCATGCGAGGGACGACCTCGAATGTGAGGGATGACTGGTCTCTAAATATATCACATTATAGTTTAGCCACTTCAATGTGCATCTAACTTATGTCCTCCCATCAAATTAAATCTATTGAGACAATGGTTATATCTTGTACTCTCTCAATGACAACATCATCCTTAGTTCTCTTCTTCTTAGAATACTTCCCCTTTAAAGATTTAGATTTTTCATGACAGTGTACAATGTCCCAGATTCCCTATGATAAAATATCCCATGCAAAAAGAAATGTGTGGAAAACACATGGAGGTGGGCCAATGAATTACCCATCAAATGATAAGCTACCTCTTTGAGCAACATTTTATTGGGAACACACTTTGGTAATAAATTTGACTTCCCTTTGAATCCTAATAATTTATGTATGTACAATGGGCTTGGGTAATAAATTTGACAATGAAGTATTTAATGTAGTTTGGGAAGTATTCAAGTCATGCAATGACAACATATATAGTGCAATAATATAATAAAACAATAAAGTAATGTGCAATGAGATGCTACACTATGGATTTGAAGACAATAAAAGATCAATCATGTACACTTCTACTTGTTATAGATTGCCATACATGAGGGAATTAAGTCTGTGATATCATTAGTGTATTCGTTGTCCCTCGAATGAAGTCTACTAACTCACTTGGATCATCCCTCATTGAGGTATGACCCAGGTGAGTCTGTCAACATCATGCGAGGGATGACCTCTAAGAATGACTAAATGTGAGGGATGACCTCTAGGGACGACTGGTTCTAAGTATATCACATTATAGTTTGTAAGTTTAGCCACTTCAATGTGCATCTTACTTATGTTATATCGTGTACTCTCTCAGTGATAACATCATCCTTAGTTTTCTTCTTCTTATAATACTTCCTCTTTAAATATTTAGATTTTTCATGACAGTGACAGTGTACAATGTCCCAGATTCCCTATGATAAAATATCCCATGCAAAAAGAAATGTGTGGAAAACACATGGAGGTGACTTCCCTTTGAATCCCTTTGAAATGGCCCAATTGAGCATATAACATGTAGCCCTATGAGTAGAGGTTGGTAGAATGCAACCATTTTGATTTTACCTTTTCAACTACCTACACATTAACAAAACTTAAATTTACCCCTAAATTTAGCCCTAAATTTACCCCTAAATTTACCTACACATAAATTCTAGTTTGTTTGGATAAAACAAAAATTAAAACTCGTAATTTGGAAGACATACCTTGTAATGCAGTGGACGAGAGCTTATAGTAAGTCTTTAGATAGATTTTTTCATCATCCATCAGAGAAAAATTTGATGAGATGCGTTCATAATTTTGATAGGGAAGGCCTGTTAATCGATGCACATCAGATGATTTCATCGAGAAGGTAAGGATTTTATTTTTGATTGTCATTGTAACAATCGACCCCTAATTTTCATAGGACTAAACAACTGTAGTCAACAAATGAATGTTCATATTGAATTAGGGCATCAGTGCTAGCCCTAGCATCCCGAATTCCCTCATCTATGTTGAATCGTTGTTGGGATCATTGACAATTTGTAAGATGACCGGGTAAACCAAGTTTTTGAATGAAAATCTACCTTGAATGGAAGAATTTGCGGCCATTGCTGGGACTTTGGAGGCTTGGAAGGGTTTCACATGGTTTCTGAAGGTGTTTGGAGTTTTTTTGTTGTAGCTTGTACATAAAATGAAATGAGTGGGTTTTGAAGGGTTTATATAGATGTTTGTATGCGAAGTCATAATGATATGGTGACACCATAGACTTCATTCGAGGATTGTCCTTTGAGTGAAGTCTACGGACTCACCTGGGTTATCCCTTGAATGAAGCATATTGAATCACTTGGATTGTCCCTCGAATGAATCCTACTGACTCACTTGGGTCATCCCTAATCCATCTAGGCCATCCCTCGAATGAAGCCTACTAACTCACTTGGATCGTTCCTGACTCACTTGGGTCATCCCTCGAATGAAGCCTACTGACTCACTTGGGTCGTCCTTATGATTTCATAGACATCATGCATGGGAATTAGAGCATGTTTAGTGATTATTTATATCTTATGGTACATTTGTCAAAAATTTTGATGAATTCACCAAAAAAAATTTCTTGTAAAAAAAAAGGTAATTCGCCATATCCTCTACATGACTTTGAACCACATTCACCATGGTTTCAAAACTGATTCACCTTATTTTCTATATATATTTTCGGGGATACCCCTTATGCATAATCCTGGTTAGTGGGAACATGAAAAGGAGAGGAATGCCATCAAAGCATGAACAAAGAGAAAAAGAAACTCAAAAGGATATTTATTTATGAAGCCAAATAAAAATATCATAGGTGTTAACAAGAAGTGAGGTTAAGCCCACTAAAATCAAAAAATGATGATAATTAAAATGATACCATCAAATATTAGGGGTATGACTAAGACCCCTAAAAAAGAGTTATTAAGGAATTAATAGGTTGTTATAGTCCTAATATTATTTAATAAAATAAAAAAAATTAAGTAGTGAGGAATGTAAATATGATTTTAAAAATATTTGAAATATGAGTGATTGTCTAGTAGTTTCTTCTATAGGAGCCTCATGCAATATTGCAACAAAATGGGACAAATGCAAATAGGATGGGTAATTGTTAGAATAAAAAAGTAAATGGGTTGCTAGACTATTTTGTAGGAAAGAGAAAAACATCAAAGTTAGGTTTATAAATGTATATGATCCAACTATATTTACTTGTGAAAGATGTTAGAAGGACTTCAACATACTTTTATCAATGATTCATTGTGATATATGGATTCTTGGGGGTGATTTCAACATTGTTTTATCTACTTTGGAAATTAAGGATGGTATTCTATGATGGTCTAAATCAATGTAAGATTTTGCTTCATTTTTCAATTCAAATAGACTTTAGGATGTTATTCCTTCAAGTTTTCAATATGAATGGGATAATAGATG
Organism: Wollemia nobilis; assembly: GCA_028583015.1. Lineage (NCBI taxonomy): Eukaryota > Viridiplantae > Streptophyta > Pinopsida > Araucariales > Araucariaceae > Wollemia > Wollemia nobilis. The sequence goes on from JAQPPZ010001946.1 coordinate 2,132,969, forward strand.
CATTGGGGAAACTTTAGAAATTAAATCTAAGCTCAAAAATTTACAAGAGGTAGTAGAAACCAATGGAATATATTATGATCCGTATATGAGAGAAAAATAACTACTTTTCAATTATCATAATGCATTCAAAAATGAATCATATTGGTTCAAAAAATATAAGGATAAATGGCTCAAGAAGGAGATAAGAATACAAAAAAAAACTTGTTATGACAAAAAAAAAATTATTTTCATTACATCAAAAATATTTTAACTCTAGATGGAAGAAATATTGAGGAAGAAGAAGATATAAGAAAGGAAGCAATTAATTATTTCAAAAATATTTTGTTAGATGCTAGGAAATATAAGGAGCTATAGAATAAGCTTGTACAAAATATTACATCAATTATCACACAAGAACAAAGTAAAATATTGATGAAGATATCTATGGAGGAGCTACATGAAGCAATTTTCTCTTTCCATCCTAACAAGACACCTAGCCCTAATGGATTTCCTACAATTTTCTTTCAAAAAAATTAGGATTTATTGAAGAGATATATTAGTTGTAGTTGAAGAGGTTTGGAAAAGGAAGGGTATAATAAATTATATGTCAAATTTATTACATCAATTTCCAAGAAATGCAAGATAAAATATTTTGATAATTTTCGTCCAATAAGCCTTTATAATATGATTTATATATGTTGTTTTCCTACTAAGTTGTCTCGATAGGACTACGAGGAGAGGAGAGGAAGATGAGGGTACAGGGATATTAGGGTTTCTAGGGTTGTGCAGGTAGTGGACAGAAGACGATAGTGTGGTAGCAGGTCTCATCCTCACATGAAGAAAGTTAGCTTTTGGTTTTGAAAGGTGCCCGATGCAAAATCATATGGGGGGCTCCGCCCCTCCCCTCTATAGATGGAGCAACTAGTTCCAACCCTAAAAATTTAATCTCAGGTACAGGTCCAACAATCTCAAGTTTATCTAGCATTATTAAAAAGAGAAACATTGTTTTGATGCTTAAAATCCACTCCCCGAAGGCTAATCTCGAAGTTCAAAGGCTTAAAATTTTTGCTCTTGTTGGAAATTTTAAGTATATGGGTTGTCATTGATGTCAAGAGTGAGTGGTCATTGATTTCAAGCTTTCAACAGCAGTCCATGATAGTTTCAGTGGGCAGCATCAGTTTCAGGATCTCCAATAAGTGCAAAAGGATAGTTCACCTTCAGTTGATCAAGACCCATTCTAGGCAGTCAGATGAGGTCCAAAGGGCAAAGAAGAGGCCCAAGAAAATAATATTATAATAGTTTATTATAATATTAAAAAGGAAATTTAAATTAATTATAAATTAATTTATTAATTAATTTAATTAACTTTCATGTTACTTAAGTTAATTATAAGTTAATTTTAATTTAATTATAAATTAATTTTTATTAATTTAATAAACCCTAAAAAGGGTTATAAAGCAAAGTTTATAAATCAAATTTAAAATTCGATTTGAAGTGTCGACGTGTTATAACATCAAGGCACTATGTATATACAAAGGCAAAACCTTTGCCTTAGTCTCTCATGCAATTAATTCGAATGCCCCTAAGTTTGAAAACAAGCACAAAAAGGATGCAATATTTTTGTGTTGAAAAGTATTCAAGGTAGAGGAACAAACAAATAGGAGCTAGGCTCCTCTCACCTTGCACAAGCACCACATAGCACAGTTGGTGACAACAGAAGGAGTTAAGATGCTTGCTGGCAGGGAAGACGCAAGTTTAAATCCCACGGGGTTCACGTTTTGCAAGGAAGGAAGGTCATCATTTTTGGAAGTGGCACCAACGAGGAGATAAAGGGGGGCAAGCACCTTCCCCTCCTCGTGGGAGTACCTAGCCCACGTGGTGGGCTAGCACCTTGGTAAGGTGCTCAATAGAGAGGTTTCAAGGTCAAAATCCACCGAGGCCATTTTAGTGGTTGAGACAAAGGTATGTGTTGATGATTGTTGGGTTTGTCGCTTAATTTGGAATGTGCTAAGGTTGAAGGAAAATAAAAATATTTTTATGTGCCTAAGGTTGAAAAATATTTTTTGATGGTTTGTAAGATTTAATTTTTACCTAAATTAAAATTGGTTATTAAGTGTTTTGATGGAGATATAAGGGTAGGCAATTATTATTTCTGAAGGGTTATTTTTGAAAGTTTGATTTATTAAATTGGAGATTATAAGGAGCATTTTGAGTGATTATTTTATGTGTAATTTGATGATTGCTAATTTCAAGGAGTAATAAGGTATATTTGATATTGATTATTTTTGTGTTTGAGAAATACTTCAAAAGAGATTTAGTGTGATATTTTATCATCTAGCCATTGAAATTGTCAAAGAAGGAAATTGTGATTAAGACAAGTTTTTCCCAAGGGTACTTCTACATCAAACAAAAGTTATGGGCATATCTTCCTAATGAGTGATTTTTGAAATTTGTGAATGCAAAGTTGGAGTGAAAAGGATTGTTTGGTAAATATTGTTGAGTGTGTTTTGAATTAATGCTTCAAGGTTTTCTGGAATAAAGAGTTGTTGATAAAACCTTTTTTTATAAGCATTGTTGTTGAAGTGATTAGTTGAGTGAAGAAATTGAACTAGGGTTTGTAAATATCATGAGTATCATTGTTATGTGAGATTAGCATTGTTGTTGAAGCAATTAGTTGAGTGAGGAACTTGAACTAGGGTTTACAAAGATCACGAGTATCATTGTTATGTGAGATTGATTGATAATCATTATTGGAAATATTTGAGTGAGTGTTCATATGCTTGGACTAGGGTTTGTGAGAAAGGATTATTTCATTGAGTGATTGGTTGAGTAGAGTTGGTTGAGCCTATTCAAGTGGATGTGTTAAAGTGATAGTTCAAGTTCTATGAAATAAATTGTTCTATATTATGAATTGATTTGAGAAAGAGATTGAGTGTTGATGAATGTGAAATATATTGAGTCTCTAACAATTCTCTATATATTTTTGTGATAAAAGAGAGATTGAAAGTGATTAAGAGTTTATGAGTGTGAAGCATATTGAGTCTCTAACAATTCTCCATATGTTTCTATGATAAAAAAGTGATTGAAAGTGATTGAGCATTGTGATGAACATTAAGCATATTGAGTCTCTAACAATTCTCTTTATGTTTCTATGATATTGAACAAGTTCTAGTGTGGACTTGTTGAGCAGATTTGAGGTAAGTATTTGAGAAGACTTGTAGACAGATTTGTGTGAGCTTTTGTGGAAGCTTGCAATATAGATTAAGAGTATATTTGGATAAGTTCTAATGAGGACTTATTGAGCATATTTGGACAAGTTCTAGTGAGGACTTGTTGAGAGCAGATTGGACAAGTTCTTGAGAGGACTTGTGGACAAATTGGTGTGAGATTTTGTGGAAGCTTACAAGGCATATTTGAGATAAGTCTTTGAGAAGACTTGAGAGTAGATTTGATTGATTGATTTTTTCAAACCTTGAGTTAAGGTTTGGGGCAGATCTAGCAGAGTTGATTTGAGATTAATTCAAGCTTTGTGTTAAGGCTTAAGGACAGAGATTAAATATAAATTTGTACTAGACCGAAGGACTGTGTTTAGTATATATTTGAGGATAGATATTGAGGACAGATTTGTGCTAGATCGAAGGACTATGTTTAGTGTAGGTCAAAGGATAGAGTTTGGTGCAGATTTGAGGATAGGTTTGTGCCAGATCAGAGATAGATATTGAGAAGATTTATGGTAGATCGAAGGACTATGTTTAGTACATATTTGAGACAAAGCTTCGGAGGTGATAGAGTATAGAGGACGATAGTCTCTAGTGGATAGAGATGCATTAGACAGGGTAGTGAGGACAAGTGTCTTCAATGGATAGAGATCCATTAGCCAGAGCATTGGGGGTAGCAGTTTTTCTAGAAGATCACCAGTCAGAGCTAAGGAGAAATAAGTTCTCTTGTGGATAAATATCCACAAACTTGATTAGGGGATTGGTATCTCCTTTGGACAAAGATCCATAAACATTGTAATAGGGAAAGGATTCAAAAGAGATTGATTTTGAGAAAATTTTAGTGAAATATTTTCTCTGTGGAGTAGCCCACATTGGGTGAACCACGTTAAATTGGTGTCTCTATTGTGTGTGGTGATTTATGCATTGCTTTGATTATTGTTGTTGATATTGCTATCTATACATTGCATAATATTGATTGGGAAAGAAAAGTAAAAAGTGGTATTATACTATTCACCCCCTTATCAATATAAGCTTGTGTTCTTCAATTGGTATCAGAGCGGGTTCCTTCAAAAGAGTTTAACATCTTGAAGGAAAAGCTTTCAAGAACACAATGGATTCTAAGAATGTGTCCTTAGATAATTCAACACCAATATTTTATGGAAGTGATTATATATTTTGGAGTATGAGAATGAATATTCACCGATAGAAATTGGCAATGAAATTTGGGAAGCTGTTGAAAATGGATACATACCACCAGCTGATCCACCTATAGATAATGAAGGTAAGCTTCTACAACATTACAATTCAAAATAAATGAATGCAATTTTGAGAGGTTTGCATAGAACAGAATCAATAAAAGTTATGCATTATAAAGATGCAAAAGGAATTTGGGATAAGTTGCAAAGCATATATGAAGGAGATAAAAGTTTCAAAAAGAAAAAGATACGAAATCTCAAAGGACAATTTGAAGAATTAAGAATGAAGGATGAAGAAAACATTAGTACTTATCTACTTTGGGTAGATGAGATTGTTAATGCCATGCAAGGACTTGGACTTAATGTTGAAGAGACTGATGTTTATGATAAGATTTAAGGTGTCTCCCAAAAAGGTTTAGTGAAAATATTTTATCTATAGAACAAGCAAAGGATGGTGTTTCTTTTAAAATATATATGTTACTTGGTATTCTTATAGCTTTTGAGTTAAGAACAAAAGAGGAACCTAATCTCTAGAAGGAAGCAGCATACAAAACTACTAAGAAAACAAAGGGTAAAAAGTTAGATTCAAGCAATGAGTCATCCATCTATAAAGAAGCAAATTATGGTAGAAGGAAAAAAGACTCAAGAATATTTAAGGATGCAAAGTATGTTATATGTTTCAATTGTGAAAAGTATGATCACTATGCAACTGATAGTCAAGAAGCTAGAAATAGAAATAATGAATAAAAACAAGATCATAAGAACAAGGAATTAGAAATATACATGTACCAAAATAAAGGCAAGGATGGACGAGACAAACAAGGAAAGAAGTTATTTCAAAGACAAAAGAGGATCTACTATGCAGACAAGGCAAGTAAGTACTCAAGTGATAGTGATAATAATTTTTTAGACAATGATAAATATGAAGTCTTATTTCTGATTGAAGAAAATAAGAAGTTAAGAAAAGGTCACCAATAATTCTCAAGTGTTTTAGATGTGGTAATTTTGGACATCTTGAAGATAGTTGTACAAGGAATGGTTTCAGTTTCAGTGATGATGAATATGAGGATACATTTGAAGGACCAAAAGAGAATATTCTAATGGCACTAGAATAAGAAGGTGATCCTATAGAAGACAAGTCAAAAGAAAATGAAGATGTTGACAAAGGCAAACAAATAGAGGAAGAATCAGAAAAAGGAGTTGATCTTGAGGGAGAGCTTATTTATGCTCTTAAAAATTTAAAGAAGGTAAGAAAGAAAAACTCTCAACTTGAGATCCAGTTTCAAGAATGTGATGAAGAGAGAGGAAAGCTTATAGATGATCTAAACAAGTCAATGGCTAAGACAAAGAAGTTAAAGGATAAGCTAGAAGCAAAGGTCTTAGAATGTGAAAGGTTAGAACAAGAATTAGCTCTACTAATGGAAGATTTAGAAAAGTACAAGGATAAGCTACACAAGTTTGGAAAAAGTTCAAATATTGTAGATAAGATGATCAAGGTACAAATAAGGTCAACAAACAAAACAGGTCTTGGTTTTGAACAGGCTCAAACGAAACAAAAAGAAGAGTCAACTTCAAGTTCTAAAGAAGAAGAAACTTTAGAAGAAGACAATGTAAGAGAAAGTGAGACTTCTAAGGATGAGTTGGACAACAAAAAGTTCAACAAGGAAAGGAAAAATGCACAAAGAAGAAACATATGGAACAAAAACCAGCATAGAGAAAAAGAGACTAAGAGACCAATGAGGTTAAGGAAAGGAAATTTCAATGGACGATGTTTCTCATGTCACAGATTTGGGTACATGGCTTCACAGTGCATGACACATGAAAGATAAGAATATGGGAACTTTAGGAACAGGTAGTTTTTCCATGGGTATTGCTACTCATGTAATCAGTTTGGTCACAAAGCAATGAATTGCAAGGTACATGATAGGAACAGATATGGCTTCACCAAGAGAAATCCCAATATATTTCCACCTCTGAGGAATAATAACATTAAGTGTTATAAGTGCAATAATTATGGACATACAAAAAAGTGGTGTAGAGAAGATATTCCAGAATCAGGCATGAATAGGAATAGGAACAGGAACAATAATAGGAATATGGACACAAACAGGAATAGGAATATGGACATGAACAAGAATAGGAACAGGAACAGAAACATGGACATGAACAGGAACAGTCAAATAAATTAGAAGGATCAGATGAGAAGAAAAGAGGACAAAGGTAAAGAATAGTGCTTGTTGGAAGTAGAAATACTCCCACCCTAGAATTAACCACCTCAATAGGAGGTGGGGGAGGGGCTAAGCTAAGAGACTCATTCTTAGCCCCGAGCCCCAAAGGTGACCCTTTGCCATTGATATCAAAGGAGGAGAGATTTGTGTAAGGGGGAGATATTTGGTTTAAGGAGAGAGTATTGAGTCAGGGGGAGCAATTTCCCAAGGGGAGCAGAACAAGAAAAAGGTCAAGTTTTGGTAAAAAGAATTTGGGTTGCCATCAATGACAAAGGGGGAGATTGTTGGAAATTTTGAGTAGATGGGTTGTCATTGATGTCAAGAGTGAGTGGTCATTGATGTCAAGCTTTCAACACCAATCAGTAGCAATTTCAGTGGGCAGCATCAATTTCAAGATCTCCAATAAGTACAAAAGGATAGTCCGCCTTCAGTTGATCAAGACCCGTTCCAGACAATCAAATGAGGTCCAAAGGGTAAAGAAGAGGCCCAGGAAAATAATATTATAATAGTCTATTATAATATTAAAAAGGAAATTTAAATTAATTATAAATTAATTAATATAATTTTATTATAAATTAATTTATTAATTAATTTAATTAACTTTCATGTTACTTAAGTTAATTATAAGTTAATTTAATTTAATTATAAATTAATTTTTATTAATTTAATAAACCCTAAAAAGGGTTATAAAGCAAAGTTTATAAATCAAATTTAAAATTTGATTTGAAGAGTCGACGTGTTATAACATCAAGGCACTATGTATATATGAAGGTAAAACCTTTGCCTTAGTCTCTCATGCAATTAATTCGAATGCCCCTAAGTTTGAAAACGAGCGTAGAAAGGATGCAACATTTTTGCGTTGAAAAGTCTTCGAGGTAGATGAAAAAAAAATAGGAGCTAGGCTCCTCTCACCTTGCACAAGCACCACGTAGTGCAGTTGGTGATGGCGGAAGGAGTTAAGACGCTTGTTGGTAGGGAGGACGCAGGTTCGAATCTCGTGGGGTTCACATTTTACAAGGAAGGAGGGTCTTTTAAGGTAAAGAAATGAAAAGGCAAATCACAACAGTACACTGGTATACGAAAGGAGAGAAACTTAGCACAAAAAATTTTTATCAAAAAATAAATTTTAACATAATGGCATACACAAAAAAACTTTACAAGCACGATTGCAAAAACTCGAAATGCTCCGTAAACGCGTTTCGCACCTATGTGCTCATCAGTATGGCTGATGAAAATTTTTACAACCACACTTGTGTGTATAAAAATGATTTCGGTCTCACGTGGAGACCAACGGTCATGCCACGTGGTAGAAATCAAGTATGCCTATGGAAGCGTGATCTAGGGATATGCCAATAATAAATGGCAGTGATAGCCAAGATCCGCTAAAATAGCCGCTAAACCTTCTTCTAAGTGTCACGAAGAATAACAAAGTGGGATATATCCAAAATTTGGATAGTGATAGCCACTAGTTATTAATTACAATAATTAAAATTGCACAAAATTTTAAAATTTAAAATTACACAGAATTCTAAAAATTAAATATTACATGGGTGGCTACACATCCTTCTAAGAGTAAAAAATATAACAAAGTGGGATATGTCCAAAAGGTGGACAGTGATAGCCACTTGTTATTTATTACAATAATTAAATTTGCACAAAACCCCAAAATTAAAATTGCAAAAATAATTAAAAATATAAAAAGTGATATGTCCAAAAGGTGGACAATGATAGCCACTTGTTATTTATTACAATAATTAAATTTGCACAAAACCCCAAAATTAAAATTGCAAAAATAATTAAAAAAATAATTTTGCATGGGTTGTCATGTTTTAAACAAAGTGTTTGACTGCATCAACAACTAGCATAGAGTTGCACCAATGACTAGCATTATTTTGCTTGAACGGCTGAGATTGAATGTGATGAAAACTAAAAGATTTTATTTTTGCAAAGTAAGTCCCTCAAAGACTTGCTATTTTCCCAACATATAATTCCTTTGCCAAAATGTGATAATTCTTGATCTACGACACAAGCATCAAACAAAGGATTAAGAACCATTTCTTTGATACGTAATTTTTTGGTGAACTCATAGTTGACTAGCTTCAACACAATGGGGGTGCTACGATGTCTGGTTCTCTGTCTGTTATGCAACCTATCCATAATTTTTTGCAATAAGGTAGGCCTATGTGAAAAATTGACTTCTACAAATAAAGGTAGGAGAAAGGCTATAGGATAACCTCTGGCTCTGAGTCTATGGAAGAAGTTATGCTTCATGGCACTGAAACCCTCTAGTTTTTCTTCCCTGGCAAGGATCCTATGAAGTTCACTGAGGATGAATGCTTTCTTCTGATGTCATGGGTGAAAGGAGGTAAATGGAATGTATTGATATACATTCATGGATTTTTGAAACAACCTTGTGGATAATTTTCCTGATGTAGTTAACTCGGTAGATTTGTAAATGATAATGTCCAAAATATTTACCTCAGAGTCTGAAACTGTGGTAGTGATGTTAATGTTGTCATACATGGCTCCATAACAATCTAAAAATTGTAGAAGCAGAGACCTATCTCCATGCCACACTCCAAAAGCATCATCAATATACCTTTTGTATAAACATAAATTATCTGCAACATGTGGCATTCTCTCTAGAATTTGATTTTCTAGATGATAGAGGAAAAGATAAGCATAAACAACTGCAAAGTTGCTGCCCATTGCAGTGCCTCTTCGTTGTCTATAGAGTTTACCATCAAACTTTAAATAATGTTGATTTAGCACCAAGTCCACCATATTCAAAATGAACCGAATTTTACCTGTAGAAAATTTTTCCTTGATAAAAACTTCAATGGCCAAGATACCTACTGCAATAGGGATACTTGGGTATAAACTTTCAACATCAAAAGAAAAAAGGATGCAGTCTTGAGGGAAGTTTTTTTCTTGTATGAGACTTAGGATTGAATCAGAATCTTCCAAGTGGTTTTTTTGCTCCAACAAAATTGGAAAAAGTTGATGGTGCAACCACTTAGACACAGGTTCCAACAAGTACCCACAGTATGAACAAATTGGCCTACCCACCAAAGGTTGTTTATGCACTTTTGGAATCAAATAAAAAGTGCAAGGTTGTGCAGTTTCAGGAGAGACTTGCAATAAAAAAGACTTTTCTTCTCTAGTTATGATTTTAAAAGCAACTGCACTATTAACTGAAAGCCTAAGTGAATTAAAAAGAGTAGCCCATGGAATTGATGTCACCTGATCATAAACTACAACATCTGATAACTGTCTAAGGCTTTCTAATTGATACCAATCTCTAGAGAGGACGGTGAGGCCTAAATTTTTATCTGTAGGTCTTATGACAATGGAGAGATCTACCCGGAGGTCTCTCAAAGCACGAGAGAGTCTTCTAGAAAGAGGTTGTAGTGATAGCCTCGGAGTGGCTATGAGTTGTTTTTCCAACCGTCTTCTACTAGAGTCCAGGATCCCAAAAAGGGGTTGGTACTCTTCTGGTGGATTCCAAGTTGGATTTGGAACTTTGAAGACTGGAGGTGGCCGGTCCACCCAAGAGGTTGGATTTTTACCCCGAGGTCCAAAAAACCATTTGATTCTGAGAATATGAGCCATGTATTCAAATTTGCTATGAACAAAATCCACTGTCATTGCAGGAGGTTTGGGGAGAAATTTCAACCCCAAGCCTAGAAGTTCTTTTTCTGCTACACTCAAATTTTTCTCAAAAAATTTATGTATGACGACATTGGTGATGATGTCATCTATCACATACATATTGCTTCTACTAAAAATCTGTAAGCAATGGTCCATCAGTGTGAAGATGACACCCCACTAGTTCAGTTTTGGTTTACGCCATTTCTTGGTGGTTGGCCATGAAAATGTTGCCAACCCTGCCCTTGCTGCTTGCTTGCAAATCTCACATAGTTCTGATTTTGATTTTTTGAACCAAATCTTGGGGTTGAACTTCCATACTCTCGATGCGATTGCTGACGTGCATGAGGTGTGGGTACGTGATCTTCCCATATGACTCTGCTCTGAGAGCGAGGGTGATGTCTTCTCAATGATCTATTGTGCCAATCATTTTTTGGCCTCCATGATTGTCTTCCATGGGCTTGGGGTGTCCTTGACTGTGCACGAGGTTCATTGTTATTTTTTTTAACCCATTTTTTGAGGTAGAATGACCATTTTTGTTACCGGATCTATTGCATGGAGAAGAACGACCAAGAGAGTTTTCAGATCTAAATTTTCTTGAAAGATCTGCTACAACTTTTGTCAAAGTTTGTAGTTCTTTATAAAGTGGGGCACACTCTTTCTTTATCAGGGAAGAGATTGAGGTGGAAGCCTCCCCCATGACTGTGTCTTCCACATGTTGCTCTGTAGTAGCTCTAGCAGCAACAACTTGCTTGGTTGTTTCTTTGTTAACTCGACACTCCAATATGAGGGCTTTCTTTTTGCTATTAAAATCTCATTCAATGCGCAACTTCCATCCAGATGCTATTTTAGAGTCTTGAACAAAAAGTGGTCTAAATAGCTCCACCATATGATCATTGAATTTATTCTCCACTGTTGTGCATTCTTGCTTCAATGAATCATGTAGTTTAACTTGAGCTGCAATGTAGACTTCTGTGCAAGACATTTGATGTTGTGCAACTAGGGCTTCAAGATATTTCTCCATATCTTGTTGAATAGAGGTATTTTCAATCTTCACTTTTGGCTTTTTTATGTGAAGACTATGTGGAGTGATGCCTTCTTTCAAATTTTTTCTAAGTTTCTCCATGAACTCCTCAGTTTTTATTGCTTTCAAAAAAGAGGATTTATATGTCTCCCAAAAATTATTGGCAATTTCTAAGAGATTCTATGGCACCTCCGACAATGATGTCAAATGCGAATTATTTCCTAAACCAGCAGCATGGGAACTTCCAGAAGGCTCTCCAGAGCCTATGGCTGTTCATGGACGTTTGCTTGATAGATCTGGAATCTGTGCATTATTGTTGCAAGCATCATATTGAACCAGTGCAGCGTGTGAGGCCATTGAAGACTCTTTTAAGGTAAAGAAATGAAAAGACAAATCACAACAGTACACTGGTATACGAAAGGAGAGAAACTTAGCACAAAAAAAATTTATCAAAAAATAAATTTTAACATAATGGCATACACAAAAAAAACTTTACAAGCACGATTGCAAAAACTCGAAATGCTCCGTAAACGTGTTTCGCACCTATGTGCTCATCAATACGGCTGATGAAAATTTTTACAACCACACTTGTGTGTATAAAAATGATTTCGGTCTCACGTGGAGACCAACGGTCATGCCACGTGGTAGAAATCAAGTATGCCTATGGAAGCGTGATCTAGGGATATGCCAATAATAAATGGCAGTGATAGCCAAGATCCGCTAAAATAGCCGCTAAACCTTCTTCTAAGTGTCATGAAGAATAACAAAGTGGGATATATCCAAAATTTGGACAGTGATAGCCACTAGTTATTAATTACAATAATTAAAATTGCACAAAATTTTAAAATTTAAAATTACATAGAATTCTAAAAATTAAATATTACATGGGCGGCTACACATCCTTCTAAGAGTAAAAAATATAACAAAGTGGGATATGTCCAAAAGGTGGACAATGATAGCCACTTGTTATTTATTACAATAATTAAATTTGCACAAAACAAAAAATTATTTATTACAATAATTAAATTTGCACAAAACCCCAAAATTAAAATTGCAAAAATAATTTAAAATAATAATTTTGCATGGGCTGCCATGTTTTAAACAAAGTGTTTGACTGCATCAATAGCTAGCATAGAGTTGCACCAATGACTAGCATTATTTTGCTTGAACGATTGAGATTAAATGTGATGAAAACTAAAAGATTTTATTTTTGCAAAGTAAGTCCCTCAAAGACTTGCTATTTTCCCAACATATAATTCCTTTGCCAAAATGTGATAATTCTTGATCTACGGCACAAGCATCAAACAAAGGATTAAGAACCATTTCTTTGATACGTAATTTTCTGGTGAACTCACAGTTGACTAGCTTCAACACAATGGGGGTGCTACAATGTCTGGTTCTCTATCTGTTATGCAACCTATCCATAATTTTTTGCAATAAGGTAGGCCTGTGTGAAAAATTGACTTCTGCAAATAAAGGTAGGAGAAAGGCTACAGGATAACCTCTGGCTCTGATTCTATGGAAGAAGTTATGCTTCATGGCACTGAAACCCTCTAGTTTTTCTTCCCTGGCAAGGATCCTACGAAGTTCACTGAGGATGAATGCTTTCTTCTGATGCCGCGGGTGAAAGGAGGTAAATGGAATGTATTGATATACATTCATGGATTTTTGAAACAACCTTGTGGATAATTTTCCTGTTGTAGTTAACTCGGTAGATTTGTAAATGATAATGTCCAAAATGTTTACCTCAGAGTCCGAAACTGTGGTAGTGATGTTAATGTTGTCATACATGGCTCCATAACAATCTAAAAATTGTAGAAGCAGAGACCTATCTCCATGCCACACTCCAAAAGCATCATCAATATACCTTTTGTATAAACACAAATTATCTGCAACATGTGGCATTCTCTCTAGAATTTGATTTTCTAGATGATAGAGGAAAAGACAAGCATAAACAATTGCAAAGTTGCTGCCCATTGTAGTGCCTCTTCGTTGTCTATAGAGTTTACCATCAAACTTTAAATAATGTTGATTTAGCACCAAGTCCACCATCTTCAAAATGAACCGAATTTTACCTGTAGAAAATTTTTCCTTGATAAAAACTTCAATGGCCAAGATACCTGCTACAATAGGGATACTTGGGTATAAAATTTCAACATCAAAAGAAAAAAGGATGCAATCCTGAGGGAAGTTTTTTCTTGTATGAGACTTAGGATTGAATCAGAATCTTCCAAGTGGTTTTTTTGCTCCAAAAAAATTGGAAAAAGTTGATGGTGCAACCACTTAGACACAGGTTCCAACAAGTACCCACAAGTATGAAAAAATTGGCCTACCCACCAAAGGTTGTTTATGCACTTTTGGAATCAAATAAAAAGTGCAAGGTTGTGCAGTTTCAGGAGAGACTTGCAATAAAAAAGACTTTTCTTCTCTAGTTATGATTTTAAAAGCAACTGCACTATTAACTGAAAGCCTAAGTGAATTAAAAAGAGTAGCCCATGGAATTGATGTCACCTGATCATAAACTGTAGCATCTGATAACTGTCTAAGGCTTTCTGATCGATACCAATCTCTAGAGAGGACGGTGAGGCCTAAATTTTTATCTGTAGGTCTTATGACAATGGAGTGATCTGCCCGGAGGTCTCTCAAAGCACGAGAGAGTCTTCTAGAAAGAGGTTGTGGTGATAGCCTCGGAGTGGCTATGAGTTGTTTTTCCAACTGTCTTCTACTAGAGTCCAGGATCCCAAAAAGGGGTTGGTACTCTTCTGGTGGATTCCAAGTTGGATTTGGAACTCTGAAGACTGGAGGTGGCCGGTCCACCCAAGAGGTTGGATTTTTACCCCGAGGTCCAAAAAACCATTTGATTCTGAGAATACGGGCCATGTCTTCAAATTTGCTACGAACAAAATCCACTGTCATTGCAGGAGGTTTGGGGAGAAATTTCAACCCCAAGCCTAGAAGTTCTTTTTCTGCTACACTCAATTTTTTCTCAGAAAAGTTATGCACGGCGGCATTGGTGATGATGTCGTCTATCACATACATGTTGCTTCTACTGAAAATCTATAAGCAATGGTCTGACGGTGTGAAGATGACACCCCACTGGTTTAGTTTTGGTTTGCGCCATTTCTTGGTGGTTGGCCATGAAAATGCTGCCAACCCTGCCCTTGTTGCCTGCTTGCAAATCTCACAGAGTTCTGATTTTGATTTTTTGAACCAAATCTTGGGGTTGAACTTCCATACTCCTGATGCGATTGCTGACGCGCATGAGGTGTGGGTATGTGATCTTCCCATCTGACTCTGCTCTGAGAGCGAGGGCGATGTCTTCTCAGTGATCTGTTGTGCCAGTCATTTTTTGGCCTCCATGATTGTCTTCCACGGGCTTGGGGTGTCCTTGACTATGCACGAGGTTCGTTGTTTTTTTTGAACCCATTTTTTGAGGTAAAATGACCATTTTTGTTACCAGATCTATTGCATGGAGAAGAACGGCCAAGAGAGTTTTTAGATCTAACTTTCCTTGAAAGATCCGCTACAACTTTTGTCAAAGTCTATAGTTCTTTATAAAGTGGGGCACACTCTTTCTTTATCAGGGAAGATATTGAGGTGGAAGCCTCCCCCATGACTGTGTCTTCCACATGTTGCTCTGTAGTAGCTCTGGCAGCAGTAGCTTGCTTGGTTGTTTCTTTGTTAACTCGACACTCCAATATGAGGGCTTTCTTTTTGCTATTAAAATCTCGTTCAATGCGCAACTTCCATCCAGATGCTATTTCAGAGTCTTGAACAAAAAGTGGTCTAAATAGCTCCACCATATGATCATTGAATTTATTCTCCACTATCATGCATTCTTGCTTCAATGAATCATGTAGTTTAACTTGAGCTGCAATGTAGACTTTTGTGCAAGACATTTGATGTTGTGCAGCTAGGGCTTCAAGATCTTTCTCCATATCTTGTTGAATAGAGGTATTTTCAATCTTCACTTTTGGCTTTTTTATACGAAGACTATGTGGAGTGATGCCTTCTTTCAAAAAATTTCTAAGTTTCTCCATGAACTCCTCAGTTTTTATTGCTTTCAAAAAAGAGGATTTATATGTCTCCCAAAAATTATTGGTAATTTCTAAGAGATTTTGTGGCACCTCCGGCAACGATGTCAAATGCGAATTATTTCCTGAACCAGCAGCATGGGAACTTCCAGAAGGCTCTCCAGAGCCTATGGCTATTCGTGGACGTTTGCTTGATAGATCTGGAATCTGTGCATTATTGTTGCAAGCATCATATTGAACCAGTGCAACATGTGAGGCCATTGAAGACTCTTTTAAGGTAAAGAAATGAAAAGACAAATCACAATAGTACACTGGTATATGAAAGGAGAGAAACTTAGCACACAAAAAAATTTATCCAAAAATAAATTTTAACATAATGGCATACACATAAAAAACTTTACAAGCACGATTGCAAAAACTTGAAATGCTCCGTAAACGCGTTTCGCACCTATGTGCTCATCAGTATGGCTGATGAAAATTTTTACAACCACACTTGTGTGTATAAAAATGATTTCGGTCTCACATGGAGACCAACGGTCATGCCACATGGCAGAAATCAAGTATACCTATGGAAGCGTGATCTAGGGATATGCCAATAATAAATGGCAGTGATAGCCAAGATCCACTAAAATAGCCGCTAAACCTTCTTCTAAGTGTCATGAAGAATAACAAAGTGGGATATATCCAAAATTTGGACAATGATAGCCACTAGTTATTAATTACAATAATTAAAATTGCACAAAATTTTAAAATTTAAAATTACACAAAATTCTAAAAATTAAATATTACATGGGCGGCTACACATCCTTCTAAGAGTAAAAAATATAACAAAGTGGGATATGTCCAAAAGGTGGACAATGATAGCCACTTGTTATTTATTACAATAATTAAATTTGCACAAAACCCCAAAATTAAAATTACAAAAATAATTAAAAAATATAACAAATTCGGATATGTCCAAAAAAATAGCCATGTTATTTATTATAATAATTAAATTTGCACAAAACCCCAAAATTAAAATTGAAAAATAATTAAAAAATAATTATGCATGGGCTATCATGTTTTAAACAAAATGTTTGACTGCATCAACAACTAGCATAGAGTTGCACCAACGACTAGCATTATTTTGCTTGAACGACTGAGATTGAATGTGATGAAAACTAAAAGATTTTATTTTTGCAAAGTAAGTCCCTCAAAGACTTGCTATTTTCCCAACATATAATTCCTTTGCTAAAATGTGATAATTCTTGATCTGTGACACAAGCATCAAACAAAGGATTAAGAACCATTTCTTTGATACGTAATTTTTTGGTGAACTCACAGTTGACTAGCTTCAACACAATGGGGGTGCTACGATGTCTGCTTCTCTGTCTGTTATGCAACCTATCCATAATTTTTTCAATAAGGTTGGCCTGTGTGAAAAATTGACTTCTGCAAATAAAGGTAGGAGAAAGGCTACAGGATAACCTTTGGCTCTGAGTCTATGGAAGAAATTATGCTTCATGGCACTGAAACCCTCTAGTTTTTCTTCCCTAGCAAAGGATCCTACGAAGTTCACTGAGGATGAATGCTTTCTTCTGATGTCGCGGGTGAAAGGAGGTAAATGGAATGTATTGATATACATTCATGGATTTTTGAAACAACCTTGTGGATAATTTTCTTGATGCAGTTAACTCGGTAGATTTGTAAATGATAATATCCAAAATATTTACCTCAGAGTCTAAAACTGTGGTAGTGATGTTAATGTTGTCATACATGGCTCCATAACAATCTAAAAATTGTAGAAGCAGAGACCTATCTCCATGCCACACTCCAAAAGCATCATCAATATACCTTTTGTATAAACACAAATTATCTGCAACATGTGGCATTCTCTCTAGAATTTGATTTTCCAGATGATAGAGGAAAAGACAAGCATAAACAACTGCAAAGTTGTTGCCCATTGTAGTGCCTCTTCGTTGTCTATAGAGTTTACCATCAAACTTTAAATAATGTTGATTTAGCACCAGGTCCACCATATTCAAAATGAACCGAATTTTACCTGTAGAAAATTTTTCCTTGATAAAAAATTCAATGGCCAAGATACCTATTGCAATAGGGATACTTGGGTATAAACTTTCAACATCAAAAGAAAAAAGGATGCAGTCTTGAGGGAAGTTTTTTCTTGTATGAGACTTAGGATTGAATCAGAATCTTCCAAGTGGTTTTTTTGCTCCAAAAAAATTGGAAAAAGTTGATGGTGCAACCACTTAGATGTTAGAAAATATAGCAAAATTATGTGCAAGCAGAAAAACACAATAACACAGGAAAAAAATAGTAACACAAATTTTACGTGGAAAACCTACAATGTGCAGGAAAAACCACGGGGCAATGGCAACTTGATCTTTTATTTATTTCGGCAGAATTACATTCAATCATAATTTACATGCAAGGGGTCATTCCCCTTTTATAGAAAAAACAAAAATTGTTCGTTTCCTCTTCCAAAGGAAGAGTCCAAAAACTGTTTGTTTCCTCTTCCAAAGGAAGAGTCCAAAAAACTATTCATTTCCTCTTCCAAAGGAAGATGTTCGTTTCCTCTTCCAAAGGAAGACTACATGATATTGTTTGTTTCCTCTTTATAAGCTGCACCACCATGCACCTCTTTGTTGAAGAACATTGGAGATCTGGATATTGACTTCACCTCCTAACATTCTCCCACTTGAAGTCGATATACAGGAATTCTTTTGCCTATGTTTTTCCATCGAAGTGCCAATTGCCCAATGCTGCCCTTATCACATTTTCAGAAAGCCCAGAGAAGTTCTGCACCACTCAAACTTCTCTGTCTTGACCGGCTTAGTAAGCATATCTGCAGGATTCACTTTAGTGTCAATTTTCTACAACAGGATCCTACCTTCTTCCACCACATTTCTTATAAAGTGGTACTTGACATCAATGTGTTTCATGTGATCATGGAATGTTGGGTTCTTCACTAGTTGAATAGCACTTTGGCTATCACAATGCAACGTAATTTTCCCCTGCATTACCTTGAAGTCACCCAACAGTCGCTCTAGCCAAATTGCCTCTTTGCTGGCATGAGTCGCTGCAATATATTCTGCTTTAGTGGTTGATATAGCCACCACAGACTGCAACTTAGAAGCCCATCACAACTCCACCAGCAAGAGTGAAAGTATATCCTCTAGTGGACTTTCTCCCATATCTATCTCCACCATAATCAGAATCCATAAAATGTTTAACTTGCAAACTATCTGATCCGTAGTAAATAGCAGCATCTAAAGTGCCTCTTAAATATCTAAATATCCACTTCACAGCATTCCAATGCTCCTTACCAGGATTTGCCATGTACCGGCTAACTACTCCCACTGCTTGGGCAATATCCGATCTGGTGCTCACCATGGCATACATGAGGCTTCCTACTGTTGATGAATACGGTACACAAGACATGCTTGTCTTCTCTGGCTTCGTTCTAGGACACTCGGTTGGAAGACAATTTTAAGTTTGAAAGAAGTGGGGTACTAACTGGTTTTGCATTATGCATATTGAAGCGTTGCGGAATCTTTTCTATATATGACTTTTGACTTAACCGAGATCTTTCTTCCTTTTCTCGTCCCTGTGTATCTTCATCCCTAAAATTTGGTTTGCTGCTCCTAAATCCTTCATTTCAAATGTCCTAGCCAACCGAGCCTTAAGATCAATGATTTTCTTCATGTTGGGGCCTGCAACCAACATATCATCAACATACAACAACAAAATAATAAAATTGTCATCATCAAACCTCTTATAGTATCCACAATGGTCAGCTTCACTCTTGCTGAAACCTTGGCTCTTCATGAAGGTGTCAAATTTCCTGTACCACATCCTTGGTGCCTGTTTCAACCCGTACAGAGATTTATTCAGTTTGCAAACCAAATGCTCTTTGCCTCTTTCCTCATAGCCCTCAGGCTGATCCATATAAATCTCCTCCTCGAGATCACCATGCAAGAAAGCAATATTTACATCAAGCTGCTCCAGTTCTAAATCCTGTGCAGCTACAAGTGCAAGTAGAACTCTAATAGTAGTCATCTTCACAACTGGAGAGAAAATTTCATTAAATTCAATACCTAACTTTTGCACATAGCCTTTTGCCACCAAGCGAGCTTTATAGCGTTCCAACAACCCATCGTTGTTCTTCTTCACTTTGTACACCCACTTGTTTCCAACAATCTTTCTTCCAAGTGGGAGATCCACAAGTTCCCACGTTTTATTCTTGCGAAGTGCCTCGATTTCCTCCTCCATGGATTTCCTCCACTTTTCTACATTCTCAGACTCTCTAGCTTCCTAAAATGAACTAGGCTCACCATCATCAGTTAACAAAGCAAAAGAGGACTTATAAACACGAGAATACCTTTTTGGATACTTTTGTGGACGTGTAGATCTTCTAACCCAATGATCTATTGATTGTGGCTCTTTGTCTTGTGATTGTTGTGGCTGCTCTACTTGTTGTTCTACTTGTTGTTCTACATGTTGTTTTGCATGTTGGTCAAAAAATTTAGCATGATGGTCAAAATTTTTAGCATGCTGATTTTCATTTTCATCTTCGTTCATGTCTACTTCAACTAGTACAACATTAGGTGTTTGTTGTACCTCCTTCATTTGCATGGATTTTTCATCAAAAATAACATCTCGGCTAATAATTACCTTGTGGGCAGTAGGATCCCACAGTCTATACCCCTTTATTACATGTCCATAGCTAAGAAAAACACATTTGCTTGACTTCGGGTCAATTTTGGACCTTTTTTCTTTAGGCACATGGGAAAATGCATCACAGCCAAAGGTACGCAAATGAGAGTAATCAAATGGCTTACCACACCAAACCTCCTCTAGAATTTGTCCATCCAAAGCAGTTGTAGGTGACCTATTAATGAGGTAAACAGTTGTATTAATAGCCTCTGCCCATAACCTTTTATCCAACATGGATGCGCTGAGCATACTTCTTGCACGTTCCATGATTGTGCGATTCATTCGCTCAGCCACACCATTTTGTTGTGGATTATATGGTACAGTCTTCTGGTGCTTAATTCCTTCCTGCATAAAAAATTTACCAAATTTCTTGGAGCAATATTCACCCCCATTATCTGACCTAAGACATAAAATAGGCTTGCCCAAACTTTTCTCTACTCGAGTTTTGAACTCTTTAAATTTTTGCAAAGCTTCTGATTTCTTCTTCAAAAAATAAACCCACACTCTCCTAGAATAATCATCTATAAATTTAAGAAAATAGATGGCACCATTTAAGGACTGAGTGGGGACTGGTCCAAATATATCTGAATGTATAAGTTGCAGAAAATCAAAACTCTTACCAGGGCTTGCAGTAAACCGAACCCTCTTTTGTTTACCAAAAATACAGTGCTCACACAAGTCTAAATTGCAAGACTTAATCCTAAAAAGCATACCTCTGTCATGAAGAATTTTTAGACCTTTTTCACTCATATGGCCTAGGCGTTGATGCCATAGCATTACTGCATCCTGAATTGAAGTTGCTACTGTTGCATGGTTCATCACCGTATCACCGCATAAATGATATAGGGTCCCATAAGATTCTCCCTTTGCTACTACAATAACACCTCTGGTAATTTTGCAATAGTTGTTACTGAAAGTGATAGAATACCCTAGCTTATCCATCATCTTGATTGAGAGCAAATTCTTTCGCAAATCTGGCACATGTCGCACATCACATAACATCCTTTCTCTACCATCGTCCAACCTAATCCTTATGTCCCCTCTTCACATAATTTCTAAAGGGTGATCATCACCCAAGTAGACCTTCCCACCACTATATGGCTGATATTTGTCAAACCAGTCTCTGTGAGGATATATGTGGAAAGATGCACTCAAGTCCAAAATCCAGGTATATAAAATAGATCTGCTATTGTTGATACAGAAAGCCTCACATGTTGCCATCTCTCCAAAATTTACTGTACTGGCTTCAGATGAAGGCTGAAATTGGTTTTCACCATTTTTTTCCTTTTTTAACTGCCAACAATCCTTCTTTGAGTGCCCTGGCTTCCCGTAATGCCAGCACTTCCCTTTCAGCTTTTGTCCTTTAGACTTAGATCTGGACTGTGATCTACTTTGTTGACTTTTCTCAAAAGATCGACCTCTCACAGCTAGGGCTTCATTGGTTGAGGGTTCCAAAGACGTTTTTCGCCTCAACTCTTCTGCCAACAAAGCGGCTACCACATCATCAAAAGTTAGAGCTCCTGATGATGAATTGCTGATGGTCATCACCAAATGATCCCATGTCTCCGGGAGGGAACAAAGTAGGGTGATAGCTTTGTCTTCATCCTCCATATTCACATTAATTGAAACCAGTTTACTGATAAGGGTATTAAACTCATTCAAGTGATCTGCCATAGATGAGCCCTCCTTCATCCTTAGGCTGTAAAGCTGTTTTTTCAAAAAAACCTTATTTGTTGTAGATTTCGTCTTATACAACTTTTCAAGCTTCTTCCAAAGGGCTTTCGCGGTTTTTTCCTCAACAACATTGAACAAGACGGAGTCCGCTAGGCATAGACAGATTGTAGAAACTGCCTTCCTATCCAGCATTGCCCACTCCTCATCTTTGATGCTGCTTGGTTTACTCGTGACCCCTTTCAAGGCTAAGGCTTGGTCATTTTGAACCAACAAATCCTCCACCTTCATCTTCCATAGGGCGAAGTTCTTGCCATCAAACTTTTCAATCTCAAACTTGGTTACACTTCCAGTCATTGTTGCAGCTCCCACTCGCACAAAACCCTAGGCTCTGATATCAGATGTTAGAAAATATAGCAAAATTATGTGCAAGTAGAAAAACACAATAACACAAGAAAAAACAAGTAATACGGATTTTATGTGGAAAACCTGCAATGTGCAAGAAAAACCACCGGGCAATGGCAGCTTGATCTTTTATTGATTTTGGCAAAATTACATTCAATCATAATTTACATGCAAGGGGTCATTCCCCTTTTATAGAAAAAACAAAAACTATTCATTTCCTCTTCCAAAGGAAGAGTCAAAAAATTGTTCGTTTCCTCTTCCAAAGGAAGAGTCCAAAAAACTGTTCGTTTCCTCTTCCAAAGGAAGAGTCCAAAAGACTGTTCGTTTCCTCTTCCAAAGGAAGACTACATAATATTGTTTGTTTCCTCTTTATAAGCTGCACCACCATGCACCTCTCTGCTGAAGAACATTGGAGATCTGGATATTGACTTCACCTCCTAACATTAGACACATGTTCCAACAAGTACCCACAATATGAACAAATTTGCCTAACCACAAAAGGTTGTTTGTGCACTTTAGGAATCAAATAAAAAGTACAAGGTTGTGCAGTTTCAAGAGAGACTTGCAATAAAAAAGACTTTTCTTCTCTAGTTATGATTTTAAAAGCAACTGCACTATTAACTGAAAGCCTAAGTGAATTAAAAATAGTATCCCATGGAATTGATGTCACCTGATCATAAACTATAGCATCTAATAAATGTCTAAGACTTTATGATTGATATCAATCTCTAGAGAGGACAGTGAGGCCTAAATTTTTATCTATAGGTCTTATGACAATGGAGTGATCTACTCAAAGGTCTCTCAAAGCACAAGAGAGTCTTCTAGAAAGAGGTTGTAGTGATAGCCTCGGAGTGGCTATGAGTTGTTTTTCCAACTGTCTTCTACTAGAGTCCAGGATTCCCAAAAAGGGTTGGTACTCTTCTAGTGGATTCCAAGTTAAATTTGGAACTCTAAAGACTAGAGGTGGACGGTCCACCCAAGAGGTTGGATTTTTACCCCGAGGTCCAAAAAACCATTTGATTCTAAGAATACGGGCCATGTCTTCAAATTTTCTATGAACAGAATCCACTATCATTGCAGGAGATTTGGGGAGAAATTTCAACCCCAAGCCTAGAAGTTCTTTTTCTGCTACACTCAATTTTTTCTCGAAAAAGTTATGTACGGTGGCAT
This sequence comes from Wollemia nobilis, assembly GCA_028583015.1. Lineage (NCBI taxonomy): Eukaryota > Viridiplantae > Streptophyta > Pinopsida > Araucariales > Araucariaceae > Wollemia > Wollemia nobilis. The sequence goes on from JAQPPZ010001946.1 coordinate 2,156,258, forward strand.
TGGTGATGATGTTGTCTATCACATACACATGATGTCTTCTAAAAATCTGTAAGCAACGGTCCGCTGGTGTGAAGACGGCACCCCACTGGTTTAGTTTTGGTTTACACCATTTCTTGGTGGCTGGCCACGAAAATGCTGCCAACCCTGCCCTAGTTGCCTGCTTGCAAATCTCACAGAGTTCTAATTTTGAGTTTTCAAACCAAATCTTGGGGTTGAATTTCCATACTCCCGATGCGATTGCTAACGCGCATGAGGTGTGGGTACATGATCTTCCCATTTGAATATGCTCTAAGAGCGAGGGCGATGTCTTCTCAGTGATTTATTATGCTAGTAATTTTTTGGCCTCCATGATTGTCTTCCACAAGCTTGGGGTGTCCTTGATTGTGCACGAGGTTCGTTGTTGTTTTTTTTAACCCATTTTTGGAGGTAAAATGACCATTTTTGTTATCAGATCTGTTGCATGGAGTATAATGGCCAAGAGAGTTTATAGATCTAAATTTTCTTGAAATATATGCTACAACTTTTGTCAAAGTTTGTAGTTCTTTATAAAGTGGAGCACACTCTTTATTTATCAGGAAAGAGATTGAGGTGGAAGCCTCTCCCATGACTGTGTCTTCCACATGTTGCTCTGCAGTAGCTCTGGCAGCAACAGCTTGTTTGGTTGTTTCTTTGTTAACTCGACACTCCAATATGAGGGCTTTCTTTTTGCTATTAAAATCTTGTTCAATGCGCAACTTCCATCTAGATGCTATTTTAGAGTCTTGAACAAAAAGTGGTCTAAACAGCTCCACCATATGATCATTGAATTTATTCTCCACTGTCGTGCATTCTTGCTTCAATGAATCATGTAGTTTAACTTGAGCTGCAATGTAGACTTATGTGCAAGAAATTTGATGTTGTGCAGCTAGGGCTTCAAGATCTTTCTCCATATCTTGTTGAATAGAGGTATTTTCAATCTTCACTTTTGGATTTTTTATACGAAGACTATGTGGAGTGATGCCTTCTTTCAAATTTTTTCTAAGTTTCTCCACGAACTCCTTAGTTTTTATTGCTTTCAAAAAAGAGGATTTATATGTCTCCCAAAAATTATTGGCAATTTCTAAGAGATTTTGTGGCACCTCCGGCAACAATGTCAAATGCAAATTACTTCCCAAACCAAAAGTATGGGAACTTCTAGAAGGCTCTCTAGAGCCTATGGCTGTTCGTGGACGATTGCTTAATAGATCTGGAATTTGTGCATTATTGTTGCAAGCATCATATTGAACCAATGCAGCGTGTGAGGCCATTGAAGACTCTTTTAAGGCAAAGAAATGAAAAGGTAAATCACAACAGTACACTGGTATATGAAAGGAGAGAAACTTAGCACACAAAAAAATAATTATCCAAAAAGAAATTTTAACATGATGGCAAACGCATAAAAAAACTTGACAAGCACGATTGCAAAAACTCGAAATGCTCCGTAAACGTGTTTCGCACCTATGTGCTCATCAGTACGGCTAATGAAAATTTTTACAACCACACTTTTGTGTATAAAAATGATTTCGGTCTCCCGTGGATACCAACGGTCATGCCACGTGGCAGAAATCAAGTATGCCTATGGAAGCGTGATCTAGGGATATGCCAATAATAAATGGTAGTGATAGCCAAGATCCGCTAAAATAGTTGCTAAACCTTCTTCTAAGTGTCATGAAGAATAAAAAAAGTGGGATATATCCAAAATTTGGACAGTGATAGCCACTAGTTATTAATTACAATAATTAAAATTGCACAAAGTTTTAAAATTTAGAATTACACAGAATTTTAAAAATTAAACATTACATGGGTGACTACACATCTTTCTAAGAATAAAAAATATAACAAAATGGGATATGTCCAAAAGGTAGACAGTGATAGCCACTTGTTATTTATTACAATAATTAACTTTGCACAAAAGCCCAAAATTAAAATTGTAAAAATAATTAAAAAATATAACAAAGTGGCATATGTCCAAAAGGTGGACAGTGAAAGCCACTTATTTTTATTATAATAATTAAATTTGCACAAACCCCAAAATTAAAATTGCAAAAATAATTGAAAAAAATAACTATGCATGGGTTGTCGTGTTTTAAACAAAATGTTTTATTGCATCAACAACTAGCATAGAGTTGCACCAATAGCTAGCATTATTTTACTTGAACAACTGAGATTAAATGTGAGGAAAACTAAAATATTTTATTTTTGCAAAGTATGTCCCTCAAAGACTTGCTATTTTCCCAACATATAATTCCTTTGCTAAAATGTGATAATTCTTGATCTACGACACAAGCACAAAACAAAGGATTAAGAACCATTTCTTTGATACATAATTTTCTAGTGAACTCACAGTTGACTAGCTTCAACACAATGGGGGTGCTACGATGTCTGCTTCTCTGTCTGTTATGCAACCTATCCATAATTTTTTTCAATAAGGCTGGACTGTGTGAAAAAATGACTTCTACAAATAAAGGTAGGAGAAAGGCTACAGGATAACCTTTGGCTCTGAGTCTATGGAAGAAATTATACTTCATGGCACTGAAACCCTCAAGTTTTTCTTCCCTGTAAACTTCACTGAGGATGAATGCTTTCTTCTGATGCCACGAGTGAAAGGAGGTAAATGGAATGTATTGATATACATTCATGGATTTTTGAAACAACCTTGTAGATAATTTTCTTGATGCAGTTAACTCGGTAGATTTGTAAATGACAATATCCAAAATATTAACCTCAAAGTCCGAAACTATGGTAGTGATGTTAATTTTGTCATACATGTCTCCATAACAATCTAAAAATTGTAGAAACAGAGACCTACCTCCATGCCACACTCCAAAAGCATCATAAATATACATTTTCTATAAACACAAATTATCTGCAATATGTGGCATTCTCTCTAGAATTTGATTTTCTAGATGAAAGAGGAAAAGACAAGCATAAACAACTACAAAGTTACTACCCATTGCAGTGCCTCTTCGTTGTCTATAGAGTTTACCATCAAATTTTAAATAATGTTGATTTAGCACCAGGTCCACCATCTTCAAAATGAACCGAATTTTACCTGTAGAAAATTTTTCCTTGATAAAAAATTCAATGGCCAAGAAACTTGCTGCAATAGAGATACTTGGGTATAAACTTTTAACATCAAAATAAAAAAGGATGCAATATTTAGGGAATATTTTTTCTTGAATGAGACTTAGGATTGAATATGAATCTTCCAAGTGGTTTTTTTGCTCCAACAGAATTAGAAAAATTTGATGGTGCAACCACTTAGACACAGGTTCCAACAAGCACCCACACTATGAACAAATTGGCCTACCCACCAAAGGTTGTTTGTGCACTTTAGGAATCAAATAAAAAGTATAAGGTTGTGCAGTTTCAGGAGAGACTTGCAATAAAAAAAAACTTTTCTTCTCTAGTTATGATTTTAAAAGCAACTGCACTATTAATTGAAAGCCTAAGTGAATTAAAAAGAGTAGCCCATGGAATTGATGTCACCTGATCATAAACTGCAACATCTGATAACTGTCTAAGGCTTTCTGATCGATACCAATCTCTAGAGAGGACGGTGAGGCCTAAATTTTTATCTGCAGGTCTTATGGCAATGGAGTGATCAACCTGGAGGTCTCTCAAAGCATGAGAGAGTCTTCTAGAAAGAGGTTTTGCTGATAGCCTCAGAGTGGCTATGATTTTTTTTTCCAACTGCCTTCTACTAGAGTCCAGGATCCCCAAAAGGGGATGGTACTCTTCTGGTGGATTCCAAGTTGGATTTGGAACTCTAAATACTGGAGGTGGACGATCCATCCAAGAGGTTGGACTTTTACCCTGAGGTCCAAAAAACCATTTGATTCTGAGAATACGGTCCATGTCTTCAAATTTGCTATGAACATAATCCATTGTCATTGCAGGAGGTTTGGGGATTTCAACCGCAAGCCTAGAAGTTTTTTTTTTCTACACTCAATTTTTTATCAAAATATTTATGCACGATGGCATTGGTGATGATGTCTTCTATCACATACATGCTACATCTACTAAAAATCTATAAGCAATGGTCTGACGGTGTGAAGACGACACCCCACTGGTTTAGTTTTGGTTTGCACCATTTCTTGGTGGGTGGCCGTGAAAATGCTGCCAACCCTACCCTTGTTGCCTACTTGCAAATCTCATAGAGTTTTGATTTTGATTTTTCAAACCAAATCTTGGGGTTGAACTTCCATACTCCTGATGCGATTGCTGACGCGCATGAGGTGTGGGTACGTGATCTTCCCATCTAACTCTGCTCTGAGAGCGAGGGTGATGTCTTCTCAATGATTTGTTGTACCAATCTTTTTTTGGCCTCCATGATTGTCTTCCACAAGCTTGGGGTGTCCTTGACTGTGCACGAGGTTTGTTGTTGTTTTTTCAACCCATTTTTTGAGGTAAAATGCTCATTTTTGTTACCGGATTTGTTGCATGGAGAAGAACGGCCAAGAGAGTTTTTAGATCTAAATTTTCTTGAAAGATCTGCTACAAATTTTGTCAAAGTTTGTAGTTCTTTATAAAGTGGAGCGCACTCTTTCTTTATCAAGGAAAATATTGAGGTGGAAGCCTCTCCCATGACTGTGTCTTCCACATGTTGATCTGTAGTAGCTCTGGCAATAGCAACTTGCTTGGTTGTTTCTTTGTTAACTCGACACTCCAATTTGAGGGCTTTATTTTTGCTATTAAAATCTTGTTCAATGCGCAACTTCTATCCAGATACTATTTCAGAGTCTTGAACAAAAAGTGGTCTAAATAGCTCTGTCATATGATCATTAAATTTATTCTCCACTGTCATGCATTCTTGCTTCAATGAATCATGTAGTTTAACTTGAGTTGCAATGTAGACTTCTATGCAAGACATTTGATGTTGTGCAGCTAGGGCTTCAAGATATTTCTCCATATCTTGTTGAATAGAGGCATTTTCAATCTTCACTTTTGGATTTTTTATATGAAGACTATGTGGAGTGATGCCTTCTTTAAAAAAATTTCTAAGTTTCTCCACGAACTCCTCAGTTTTTATTGCTTTCAAAAAAGAGGATTTATATGTCTCCCAAAAATTATTGGTAATTTCTAAGAGATTTTGTGGCACCTCCAGCAACGATGTCAAATGCAAATTTTTTCCCGAACCAGCAGCATGGGAACTTCTAGAAGGCTCTCTAGAGCCTATGGTTGTTCGTGGATGTTTGCTTGATAGATCTGGAATCTGTGCATTATTGTTGTAAGCATCATATTGAACCAGTGCAGTGTGTGAGGCCATTGAAGACTCTTAAGGAAAATAAATGAAAAGATAAATCACAACAGTACACTGGTATATGAAAATTAAAAATTTATCTGAAAAGAAATTTTAACATGATGGAAAACGCATAAAAAAACTTTACAAGCACAATTGCAAAAACTCGAAATGCTCTATAAATGTGTTTCGCACCTATGTGCTCATCAGTACGACTGATGAAATTTTTTACAACCACACTTGTGTGTATAAAAATGATTTCAGTCTCACGTGGATACCAACGGTCATGTCACGTGGCAGAAATCAAGTATGCCTATGGAAGCATGATTTAGGGATATGCCAATAATAAATGGCAGTGATAGCCAAGATCCGCTAAAATAACCGCTAAACCTTCTTCTAAGTGTCATGAAGAATAACAAAGTGGGATATATCCAAAATTTGAACAGTGATAGCCACTAGTTATTAATTACAATAATTAAAATTGCACAAAGTTTTAAAATTTAGAACTACACAGAATTCTAAAAATTAAATATTACATTGGCGGCTACACATCTTTCTAAGAATAAAAAATATAACAAAGTGGGATATGTCCAGAAGGTAGACAATGATAGCCACTTGTTATTTATTACAATAATTAACTTTGCACAAAACCTCAAAATTAAAATTGCAAAAATAATTAAAAAATATAAGTGGAATATGTCCAAAAGGTGGACAATGATAGCCACTTGTTATTTATTATAATAATTAAATTTGCACAAACCCCAAAATTAAAATTGCAAAAATAATTAAAAAATAACTATGCATGGGTTGTCGTGTTTTAAACAAAATGTTTGACTGCATCAACAACTAGCATAGAGTTGCACCAACGGCTAGCATTATTTTACTTGGCTAATATTAAATGTGAGGAAAACTAAAAGATTTTAATTTTGCAAAGTATGTCCCTCAAAGACTTGTTATTTTCCCAATATATAATTCCTTTGCTAAAATGTGATCATTCTTGATCTGCGACACAAGCATCAAACAAAGGATTAAGAACCATTTCTTTGATACGTAATTTTTTTTGAACTCACAGTTGACTAGCTTCAACACAATGGGGGTGCTACGATGTCTGCTTCTCTATTTGTTATGCAACCTATCCATATTTTTTTCCAATAAGGCTGGGCTGTGTGAAAATTTGACTTCTACAAATAAAGGTAGGAGAAAGGCTACAGGATAACCTCGGGCTCTGAGTCTATGGAAGAAATTATGCTTCATGGCACTGAAACCCTCAAGTTTTTCTTCCCTGGAAAGGATCTTGTGAAGTTCACTAAGGATGAATGCTTTCTTCTGATGTCACGGATGAAAGGAGGTAAATGGAATCTATTGATATACATTCATTGATTTTTGAAACAACCTTGTGGATAATTTTCCTGATGTAGTTAACTCAGTAGATTTGTAAATGATAACATTCAAAATATTAACCTCAGGGTCCAAAATTGTGGTAGTGATGTTAATGTTGTCATACATGGCTTCATAACAATCTAAAAATTGTAGAAGCAGAGACCTATCTCAATGCCACACTCCAAAAGCATCATCAATATACCTTTTGTATAAACATAAATTATCTGCAACATGTGGCATTCTCTCTAGAATTTGATTTTCTAGATGACAGAGGAAAATACAAGCATAAACAACTGCAAATTTACTGCCCATTGCAGTGCCTCTTCATTGTCTATAGATTTTACCATCAAATTTTAAATAATGTTGATTTAGCACCAGGTCCACCATATTCAAAATTAACCGAATTTTACCTATAGAAAATTTTTCCTTGATAAAAAATTCAATGGCCAAGATACCTACTGCAATAGGGATACTTGGGTATAAACTTTCAACATCAAAAGAAAAAATGATGCAGTCTTGAGGGAAGATTTTTTCTTGAATGAGACTTAGGATTGAATCTGAATCTTCCAAGTGATTTTTTTGCTCCAAAAAATTTGGAAAAAGTTGATGGTGCAACCACTTAGACACAAGTTCCAACAAGTACCCACAGTATGAACAAATTTGCGTACCCACCAAAGGTTGTTTGTGCACTTTAGGAATCAAATAAAAAGTACAAGGTTGTGCAGTTTTAAGAGAGACTTGCAATAAAAAAAAAATTTCTTCTCTAGTTATGATTTTAAAAGAAACTGCACTATTAACTGAAATCCTAAGTGAATTAAAAAGAGTAGCCCATGGAATTGATGTCACCTGATCATAAAATGTAGCATCTGATAACTGGCTTAGGATTTCTGATCGATACCAATCTCTAGAGAGGATGGTGAGGCCTAAATTTTTATCTACAGATCTAATGACAATGGAGTGATCTTCCCGGAGGTCTCTCAAAGCACGAGAGAGTCTTCTAGAAAGAGGTTGTGGTGATAGCCTCAGAGTGGCTATGAGTTGTTTTCCCAAATGTCTTCTAGATTCCAGGATCCCCAAAAGGGGTTGGTACTTTTCTGGTGTATTCCGAGTTGGATTTGGAACTCTGAAGACTGGAGGTGGATGGTCCACCCAAGAGGTTGGATTTTTATCTTAACGTCCAAAAAACCATTTGACTCTGAGAATATGGGCCATGTCTTCAAATTTGCTATGAATAGAATCCATTGTCATTGCATGAGGTTTGGGGAGAAATTTCAACCCCAAGCGTAGTTCTTTTTCTGCTACACTCATTTTTTTCTCAGAAAAGTTAGGCACGGTGGCATTGGTGATGATGTCGTCTATCACATACACACTGCATCTACTAAAAATATGTAAGCAATGGTCCGTCAGTGTGAATACGGCACCCCACTGGTTTAGTTTTGGTTTACACCATTTCTTGGTGGTTGACCGCGAAAATGCTGCCAACCCTGCCCTAGCTGCCTGCTTGCAAATCTCACAGAGTTCTGATTTTGATTTTTCGAACCAAATATTGGGGTTGAACTTCCATACTTCTGATGCAATTTCTGACGTGCATGAGGTGTGGGTACATGATCTTCCTATCTGACTCTGCTCTGAGAGCGAGGGCGATGTCTTCTCAATGATATGTTATGAAAATTTTTACAACCACACATGTGTGTATAAAAATGATTTCGGTCTCATGTGGATACCAACGGCCATGCCACATGGCAAAAATCAAGTATGCCTATGGAAACGTGATCTAGGGATATGCCAGTAATAAATGGCAGTGATAGCCAAGATCTGCTAAAATAACTGCTAAACCTTCTTCTAAGTGTCATGAAGAATAACAAAGGATATATCCAAAATTTGGACAGTGATAGCCACTAGTTATTAATTACAATAATTAAAATTGCACAAAGTTTTAAAATTTAGAATTACACAGAATTCTAAAAATTAAATATTACATGGGCGGCTACACATCTTTCTAAGAATAAAAATATAACAAAGTGGGATATGTCCAGAAGGTAGACAATGATAGCCACTTGTTATTTATTACAATAATTAACTTTGCACAAAACCCCAAAATTAAAATTACAAAAATAATTAAAAAATATAACAAAGTGGGATATGTCCAAAAGGTGGACAGTGATAGCCACTTGTTATTTATTATAATAATTAAATTTGCACAAACCCCAAAATTAAAATTACAAAAATAATTAAAAAAATAACTATGCATGGGCTGTCGTGTCTTAAACAAAATGTTTGACTGCATCAACATCTAGCATAGAGTTGCACCAAAAATCCCAAGGACGAATCCAACAATCTCAAGTTTATCTAGCATTATTAAAAAGAGAAACATTGTTCCGATGCTTAAAATCCACTCCCCAAAGGCTAATCTCGAAATTCAAAGGCTTAAAATTTTTTCTCTTGTTGGACATTTTAAGTAGATGGGTTGTCATTGCTGTCAAGAGTGAGTGGTCATTGATGTCAATATTTCAACACCAGTAAAATCCACTACCCAAAGGCTAATCTCGAAGTTCAAAGGCTTAAAATTTTTGCTCTTGTTGGACATTTTAAGTAGATGGGTTGTCATTGCTGTCAAGAGTGAGTGGTCATTGATGTCAATATTTCAACACCAGTCAGTGGCAGTTTCAGTGGGCAGCATCAGTTTCAGGATCTCCAATAAGTGCAAAAGTATAGTCCGCCTTCATTTGACCAAGACATGTTCCAGTAGTCAGATGAGGTCCAAAGGGCAAAGAAGAGGCCTAGGCAAATAATATTATAATATTAAAAAAGGAAATTTAAATTAATTATTATAATTTTATTATTAATTAATTTATTAATTAATTTAATTAACTTTTATGTTACATAAGTTAATTATAAGTTAATTTAATTTAATTAAAGATTAATTTTTATTAATTTAATAAACCCTAAAAAGGGTTATAAAGCAAAGTTTATAAATCGAATTTAAAATTTGATTTGAAGCGTCGACGTGTTATAACATCAAGGCACTATGTATATATGAAGGCAAAACCTTTGCCTTAGTCTCTCATGCAATTAATTTGAGTGCCCCTAAGTTTGAAAACGAGCGTAGAAAGGACGCAACATTTTCGCGTTGAAAAGTCTTCGAGGTAGAGGAACAAAAAAATAGGAGCTAGGCTCCTCTCACCTTGCACAAGCGCCATGTAGCATAGTTGGCGATGGAAGAAGGATTTAAGATGATTGCTGGTAGGGAGGACACAAGTTTGAATCTCGCGAGGTTCAAGTTTTGCAAGGAAGGAGGGTCGTCATCTTTTAGAAGCGACACCAACGAGGAGATAAAGGGGGGCAAACGCCTTCCCCTCCTCATGGGAGTGCCTAGCCCACATGGTGGGCTAGCGCCTTGGTAAGGCACTCGGCAGAGAGGTTTCGGGGTCAAAACCCACCAAGGCCCTTTTAGTGGTTGAGACAAAGGTATGCACTGATGATTGTTGGGTTTGTCGCTTAATTTGGAATGTGCTAAGGTTGAAGGAAAATAAAAATATTTTTATGTGCCTAAGGTTGAAAAATATTTTTTGATGGTTTGTAAGATTTAATTTTTGCCTAAATTAAAATTGATAATTAAGTGTTTTGAGGGAGATAAAAGGGTAGGCAATTATTATTTCTGAAGGGTTATTTTTGAAAGTTTGATTTATTAAATTGGAGATTATAAGGAGCATTTTGAGTGATTATTTTATGTGTAGTTTGATGATTGCTAATTTCAAGGAGTAATAAGGTGTATTTGAGATTGATTATTTTTGTGTTTGAGAAATACTTTAAAAGAGAGTTAGTGTGATATTTTATCATCTAACCATTGAAATTGGCAAAGAAGGAAATTTTTATTAAGACACGTTTTTCCCAAGGGCACTTCTACATCAAACAAAAGGTATGGGCATATCTTCCTAGTGAGTGATTGTTGAAAGTTGTGAATGCAAAGTTGGAGTGAAAAGGATTGTTTGGTAAATATTGTTTAGTGTATTTTGAATTAATGCTTCAAGGTTTTCTAGAATAAAGAGTTGTTGATAAAACCTTGTTTTATAAGCATTGTTGTTGAAGTGATTAGTTGAGTGAAAAACTTGAAGTAGGGTTTGCAAAGATCATGAGTATCATTTTTATGTGAGATTAGCATTGTTGTTGAAGCAATTAGTTGAGTGAGGAACTTGAACTAGGGTTTACAAAGATCACGAGTATCATTGTTATGTGAGATTGATTGATAATCATTATTGGAAATATTTGAGTGAGTGTTCATATGCTTGGACTAGGGTTTGTGAGCAAGAATTATTTCATTGAGTGATTGGTTGAGTAGATTTGGTTGAGCCTAGTCAAGTGGATGTGTTAAAGTGATAGTTCAAGTTCTATGAAAACAAATTGTTCTATATTCTAAATTGATTTGAGAAAGAGATTGAGTGTTGATGAATGTGAAATATATTGAGTCTCTAACAATTCTCTATATGTTTTTGTGATAAAAGAGAGATTGAAAGTGATTGAGAGTTTATGAGTGTGAAGCATATTGAGTCTCTAACAATTCTCTATATGTTTCTGTGATAAAATAATGATTGAAAGTGATTGAGCATTGTGATGAACATTAAGCATATTGAGTCTCTAACAATTCTCTTTATGTTTCTATGAGATTGAAAAAGTTCTAGTGTGGACTTGTTGAGCAGATTTGAGGTAAGTATTTGAGAAGACTTGTGGACAAATTTGTGTGAGCTTTTGTGGAAGCTTACAATACAGATTGAGAGCAGATTTGGATAAGTTCTAGTGAGGACTTATTGAGCAGATTTGGACAAGTTCTAGTGAGGACTTGTTGAGAGCAGATTGGACAAGTTCTTGAGAGGACTTGTGGACAAATTAGTGTGAGCTTTTGTGGAAGATTACAAGGCAAATTTGAGATAATTCTTTAAGAAGACTTGAGAGTAGAGTTGATTGATTGATTTGTTCAAGCCTTGAGTTAAGGTTTGGGGTAGATCTAGTAGAGTTGATTTGAGATTAATTCAAACCTTGTGTTAAGGCTTGAGGACAGATATTGAAGATACATTTGTACTAGATCGAATGACTATGTTTAGTACAAATTTAAGGACAGATTTGTGCTAGACCGAAGGACTATGTTTAGTGCATAACATAGGATAGAGTTTGGTGTAGATTTGAGGATAGGTTTGTGTTAGACCAGAGACAAAGATTGAGCAGATTTGTGCTAGATCGAAGAACTGTGTTTAGTGCAGATTTGAGATAGATATTTGGAGGTGACATAGTATAGAGTATGATAGTCTCTAGTGGATAGAGATCCATTAGCCAGGGTAGTGAGGATAGGTGTCTTCAGTGGATAAAGATCTATTAGCCAAAGTAGTGGGGCCAATAGTTCTTCTAGAATATCACCAGTCAGATCTAAGAAGAAAGTTCTATGGATAGAGATCCATGAACTTGATTAGGGGATTGGTGTCTCTTTTGTACAGATATCCATAAAATTTGTAATAGAGAAAGGATTCCCAAGATATTGATTGAGAAAATTTTAGTGAAATATTTTCTCTGTGGAGTAGCCCACATTGGGTGAACCACATTAAATTGGTGTCTCTATTGTGTGTGGTGATTTGTGCATTGCTTTGATTACTGTTGTTGATATTGCTATATATACATTGCATAATATTGTTTGGGAAAGAAAAGTAAAAAGTGGTCTTATACTGTTCACCCCCCCTCTCGGTATAAGCTTGTGTTCTTCAACTCTTACTTGAAAATTCTCTAATATTTTGCCTATGCCAAGAAACCTCCAAGTGTAGGTAAGTAAGAATTGAGATTAGTATGTCAAAGGTCAAATTGAGCTTTCTATAGTGGGCAGAGGTTACTTCTTAGCTATCTTTAACATGCTAGAGGATAGAGAGGTAATCTTCGACAAGGGTCCATGTTTTTCAGGATCAACTAGTTTGTATATGAACCACTGGTTCCAAGAATTCAATCCTCTTGAAGAGATATCAGATAAAATTCATGTGTGGATTAGAATCCCTTTCCTCCCATGGTTTTGGTGGAATGAAAATATTTTGGTAGGCATTGGCAACTAGATAGGCGAGTTTGTTAATATCTCAAAGAGGACTAGATCTAGGTCAATGGCATATTATGGAAGAATATGTGTAAAGGTAAATTTGAGCCAAGGTCTACCAGAGGCAATAAGCTTGCAAATTAATGACTCTAAAGAATATTCACAAAAATTGGAATATGAAAGTATTCCTTTCAATTGCACAAAATGCCATGAATATGACCATTTCGCAAGAGTCTTCCCCTTGAATCCTCTACTAAATATTTACCCAATATTAATGAAATAGGCACTTTTAAATCTAGAAATCCTTTGAAACAAGGAGATAATAGCCAAAGAACCGAGCAAGAAGTCCATTCTACAAATGAGGTCTCAAAGTATAAAGGGGAAACATAAGTCTATTAGCCTTCTAATCATCCAAATAATTCATTGGACACATCGATCTCCAAGGAGCAAATCACTCTAAAGTTGAATAATATAGATTCTATCACATAAAAAGGAGAACCAAAAGATAATGCAGGGACATCAAATATGAAATGTGGGGTCATTTCTCAGAGCTCCTCTATTCACACAGATCCACTTCAGTACACTATCAAAATTGGATATTCTTCATCCAAAAAGAACAAAAATCTCAAAAAAACATATTCAACCTTGGAAATAGTAGATAAAAATATCTTTATTCAATCAGTGGCTAAAAGTAAAGGCACACCACAAGATTCAGACTCAAATAATTTAGAATATGGAGACTTAGGGATAAAAGAGTGCTTAACTTGTAATTTAGATGTCGGGACAAACAAGAAGGCAGGTAGAAAAAAAATCAGAGTCAAGAAATGCAAAGGCTAAAGAGGATATTGATAATGGAAGTCAAAAGCGCATAGACAAGATGCCTCTGGCCAAGGATAAGTCTTCCTCCAAATGAATATTTTGACATGGAATGTGAGGGGACTGGGAACCCCTCAAAAACAAAAAATCCTTAAAAACAAGATCTTAGAGGTAAAATCATGGATAGTATGCATTCAAGAGACCAAGTTAGAAGCAGACATAGCTGACATAATTGCAAGATTGGTGTGGAAAGATTGCAATTTCCTAAAGATTGATGTTTGTGGATAGTCAGGGGGTCTTTTCCTCTTATGGTACAATGAGCATATACAAGTAAAAGAGAGTAAAACAAACCTGAATTGGATAAAAATCAGATTTGAGTTAGCAAATGATACTAAATTTTATGTGCTTTATAATGTGTATGGCCCTAATTCAGTAGTAGCCAAGTTACTATGCTGGAACTCCATGTGGAATGAAATCAGACAAGATAACAATCAAAATGTTATCACTAGAGGAGACTTAAATACTGTATTGGATCCTAAAGATAAGTAAGGAGAGTCTTCTCACAATATCATATTAGAAGTTTAATAAAATATGGTATGGATGTGTTAAATTTGGTAGATTTGCATCCCAAAAAAGGTTGGTTTACTTGGACAAATAGAAGAATTGGGAGAGAGGCAATATCATAGAGGTTGGATCGATTTTTAATCTCATAGTTGTTTTCTTATAATAAGGTGATAGAAACAAGAACCTTAAGGGGAAATCACTTGGATCATTGGCCAATGCTTCTTCAGGCAGATCAAGTCATAATTGCAAAGAATATTCCCTTCAAGTTCAACCCCACTTGGATTGAACACCCAAATGTTTTAGAAAAAATTAAGAGGTGGTGGTAGGAAGGTGAACCGGAACATGGAACAACCATGTATAGATTTCACAAAAAACTACTATGGATAAATTTGAAGCTAAAAGAATGGGCAAAAGAGACACAAAATAAAGGAAAAGAAAAAATAAACTTTGAACAGAGAACTTGAGGAAATTTATAAAACAATATTGGATGAAGGGAACAAGGAAGAGTTGTCTTGCAAAGAACAAAAGTTACTAATAAAGTTGGAAAATTTTCAGGATCAAGAAGAAGAGCTATACTGACTTAAATCAAGGATGTTCTAGTTATAGCAGGTAGATCAAAACACCATTTTTTTCCACAATCCATACTCCAAATAAGAAATCATAACTACATAAAAAGTATACAGAGGGAGGATGGAAATACAGTGATAGACTTGGAAGACATCAAATCAGAGGCTCTTATTTTTTTTGGAAATTTTTTACAAGAAGAACAGTTGATAGAACTCTATCTCAAGAGGAAGCCCTAAAATACATAGACAAGATGGTTAACGAAGAGAAAAACAGAGAGTTAACAAAGGAGATCTCAATATAAGAGTTATGGACCACAATCAAAGGTATGAAAAAGGATAAGGTCCTTGGTCCAGATGGATTCCAAGTCAATTTTTACACAAGTTGTTGGGAAATTTTAAAAAGAGATTTATTAGAAGTGGTAAAAGAAGCAAGAAAATCGGGTAACATCCTCAAGGTCATTAACTTCACTTTTTTAGCAGTTATTCCGAAAGATAGAGATACATCTTGCTTCTCTAGATTCAAATCAATATCTCTTTGTAACATAGGTTATAAAATTATAGAAAAGATAATGGTAAATAGATTGAAGTGCATTCTACCAAATATGATTTCAGAGCATGGAGCCTTTATTGTAGGTAGACAAATTTTTGATAATATAATTTTGACTCAGGAAGCACTGCATTCAATTAAACATGAAAGGAAAAGTTAATGGTATTAAAACTGGATATGGCCAATTCTTATGACCGAGTTAATTGTATATTTATTCTCAAAATTTTACAAAAATATGGATTCAGTGAGAATTGGATCAAGTGGATCCATGCATGTATAAATAGTCCCCAGTTTGTTGTCCTTATAAATGGAGGTCTGACAAGTTTTTTTTGGATCTAGTAGAGGGATTAGACAAGGATGCCCACTATCCTCATATTTATTTGCATTGGTGGTTAATTGTCTTAGAAAACTTATCAAAGCCAAAGCAAAGAAAGGGATTTTAGAAAGGGTAAAAATATCCTCAAAGGTCGGATCTATCAAGCATACTCTCTATGCTGATGATACTCTTATGATGGGCAAGGCTTCCATTGCTAATGCCAAAGCTTGCAAGGAGATCCTTAATGTGTTTCTAATGGCCTCAAGAGGTAAGATGAACCATGGAAAATGCCATGTCTTTGTTTATAATAGCAACATTAGGCTCCAAAATAAAATTTTAAGAGTATTTAATTTCCAATTGGGAAACACCAAAGGAAGTTTCAGGTACCTAGGAGTCCCAATATCCTCCAATATCACCAAATATGCATACTGGGATTTCTTGCTAAAGAAGATAAGAAAAAAAACATATTCTTGGACTTCTTCATTCCTAAATTTGGTTGGGAGAACCACATTGCTCAAACCACTGATATCCTCTTTACCTATATTTTGTTCTTCTCTGATGGCTACCCGAAAATTAGTGATGCAAGAAGTAGAAAAAAATGAGAAATTTTCTCTGGAAAGGAGGGAAAGATGGATCGAACAAATTACCTTTGGTAAAGTGGTCCATAGTTTGTTATCCTAAAAATGAAGGTGGATTAGGTATTAAAAATCCATACCTTATGGCAAAATCCCTAGCAACAAAATTGGTGTGGCGGATGCTTCAGAATGCAAACAGTCTCTGGGTTCAGGTTATGTTGAGCAAGTATGGTGCAGGGTATTCTTCAAAAAACTTGTTATTCAAAGTGAATCCATGTAGAAAAGGAATAAAAAATTGGGGACAAATTCTAGAAGGTCTAGAACTATTTTAAGTAAATTTTTCTTGGGCAATCAGGGAGGGAGAGATAGATACTTTCTCTAATTACTTTTCTAGAAAATTTCCAATAGTGCAGCATAGAGGTCTGACTCAAATTATTAATGATTTAAGAAATAGAGGTTGCAACAGATTTAAAGACCTCATAAGGGTTGCACTGTTTGACACAGATCCTCAGAGTTGGAAAACAACTAAAGAACTGAATATTCCCACCTGCCTCCATCATATTTACATGGAATTATTAATATTTTTAAAAGATAGACCTATGTTTTTAAAAAAAGGTGAAGATGTTGTTATATGGGTTGAAAAGGATAGGTTGGTGGCATATACTGTTAAGAGAGGGTACTTTGCATTGTTAGATCAAAAAATGGGAGGATAGTTAGTAGGCTTTAAAATGTCTACAAGGTTGGTTTGGAGTTCTATTGCCACTCCAAAATATAAGTTCTTTGCTTGGTTGCTAATCAGACAAGTAATTCTAGTTGGAGAAAATAAACAAAAAAGAGGATACATTAGGTCAACAATTTGCTACCTTTGTAGAGAAAATAATGAAACATGTATCCATGTGTTCATTCATTATCTATTCATAAAAATTGGGTGGTCTAACTATGTAATCTTGCGCAACAAAGACATCAATGTTGCTTTGACCGAACGAACAATAGAAGGTTTCATGATTATATAGAATAGTGTGGTGATCAATGACAAATATAATGAGGTCATCCGAAGTGTATGGATATTGCTTCTAATAAATATTTTTTGGAACGTTTGGTCCTGTAGGAACAAGATATGTTTTAACAATGAAACAGTCACAACTGAAGATACTTGGAAGAAAATTTTAAGAGTTGTGGGGGAACAATTCAGAGACTATAAAAGAAGCATGGTAGCTTCCAAGGATTCTTGGAACCAATATGAACTCAGAATTCTAAAGATGCTAGATCTAGACAAGGATAAGTTGACTAGAAAAATCACAGAACCAATTGCAGTTGAGAAGATACATCTTGAAAAAGAAAAAATACATGTGTTTTTTGATGGAGCTTCCAAAGGAAATCCAAGGCATACGGGTGCAAGAGGCATAATTATTTGGTTCTACCTAAAAAAAAGAAAAATATTATTCAAAGAAGGATTAGGCTGCAACACAAATAATATTGCAGAATTCAAAGGCCTAATTCAAGGACTGAGAATTGCTATTCAATTTGAGTTGAAGGATGTGGTTATAAGAGGTGATTCTTTGTTGGTTTTCAACATTATGAAATAGTTATGGTCTCCACAAGATGAGTTACTAAATGATTCTTATAAGAAGGCAAAAAAACTATTGGAAAAATTCCAGAGATGGAAAATTGTCTATATTCCAAGAAGTCTGAATTATGAAGTAGATAAACAGACAAATGAAGGAGTGAGATTGAACAATGAGCAATTCACAATGATGTAGGTTCCAGAATGAATGATTTGTAGTGCTTGTTTTTGCATGTAGGGTGTGAGAATTAGTTTTCTCCCCGGATTGCTTTGTACTTGTATTTTTCCATCAATAGAAATCTTAGTTTTTTGTTTATATATATATATATATATATATATATATATATATATATATATATATATATATATATATATATATATATATATTATTTTAAAAATTATGGCAAACAAGTTGAAAGGTATTCTAGATTTTGTTATCTCAGAGGAATAATGTGGTTTTGTTCATCGTAAAAATTCTTAATGGCATAAAAATTACACAGGAGGCCATACATTCTCTTCATTCCATGAAAAAATCAAGTATTCTTATGCAATTAGATGTGAACAAAGCACATGATAGGGTTTCTTAGAGTTTTCATGTACATGATATTCTCAAAAGATTTGGTTTTGATTATAGTTGGTATGAATTGACTAAGTATTGTTATAGCACTGCAAAATATTATATTTTGATCAATGGTTATCCTCTTGATTACTTTAAGTCATCTTGTGGACTTTGCCAAGGTGATCCGCCATATTCTTGTTTATTTATTATTATTATGAAGGCATTAAGGAGAGATTTCTCCAAGGAAAAATGGAAGGAAAAATCAAAGGTATTTAACTTGAAAAAAATGGTCTCTTTTGAATCTCATCTCCAATTTATTGATGATACTTTCTTTGGGGGGTCATCTATTAGTTGATATGGCCATGGAGTTTTAAATTAATACTATAATTATATGAGAAGGCTAGTGGACAATTGGTTCGTACTACAAAACCTTATATTTTTTTTATTAAAAGTACCTTATTTTGACAATGAATTATTGTGAAATTGAAAAAATGATATTAACCTACTTGAGTATTCCTTTGTCTAATAAAGGAAATAAAATTGACCTTTAGATCTCTTGTTTGAATATAATGAAAGATTGTTTGGTAGGTTGGAAAGGTAAGTTCTTAAACATGGTAGGAAGGCTACAACTCATACAGACTACATTACAATCCATACCTATTTATATAATGCCACTTTCAAGATTGCCAACATGTATAGCATCAAATATTGATAAAATTTAAAGAGACTCTCTTTGAAAAGGATGCAAGAAGAAATTTTGGTTTCCTCTTTGTAAGTGGGATAGGTTATGTAAAGGAAAGAATGTTGGAGGAACAGGCTTGCTGGATTACAGACTTATGAGTTTGACATTAGGGGCAAAGCTTGGGTGGAGACTATTTAGAGATCAAGGAAAGAATTGGGTAAAATATTATTTAAAAAATATATAGGTTCTATTGATGTAATGAAGTTATCAAGGAAAAGAACCCTACCCAAAGGATCATCAATATGAAACTTTATATCAAATAGTTTACAATTGATTAAAAAAACATATTAGATGGTTAGTCAATGAGGGGAATTATGCAAATATTTGGTTTGATGCTTGGCTAAAGCCTTATCTTCTTAACTTTGACTCAAAATGACAACCATTGGCTTGGGCATGCCTAGATTGTAAAGATCCAAAGGTCAAAGACTATATTAATATGAGCAACAAATCTAGATCATGGATTTCTATTAGTAACCTTGTTGAAGGAGAGGAACTCAAACAAATTATAGATGAACTTCAAAGTATGCTTCAAGAGTTTTATTTACTAATTTTTACAAGAAAGGATGAGTTGGCTTGGAATCTATCAAAAGATGTTGGATGCTCAGTAAAGTTGGGATATGAGGATTTAGAGCAATCAAAATTTCTTACTATCAAATATTTTCCTTGGAAGAATAATTGGTCACTAGAAACTCTCCCTAAGATCTCAACATTCCTTTGGTTAATAGTTCAAAGCAAGATTCTTACAGGAGAGAGTTTACAAATAAGACGTATTATGAACCTTTTAGATGTGCCTTGTGTGAGAAAAATTTAGAAACACTAGATCATTTACTTCTTCATTGTCCCTTTGCTCACACCATTTAAGATTATTTTAAAAAATATGAAAATATATTAAATAGCTCCATCAACATTGAAATAGTTGAAATGTTGGATTAATTATTTCAAAGCTAAAGCATTAAGTATCCTCACACCATTTGAGATTATTTTTAAAAATATGAAAATATATTAGATAGCTCCATCAACATTGAAAGAGTTGATGAAAATTTGAATTAATTATTTTAAAGCTAAAGCATTAAGTATTATGTGGAGAATTAGAACTTGACCTGTCATTATGTGTAAGAATCTATGGCTTAAAAGAAATAATAGAATTTATAAAAATAAACCTCAATGCTCAAGTTTGAAACTGTATTATTGCCTTTATTTTAGACTGCTTATAGATATGGTGCTCATCATGGGAAGTTTCAAGTGTAAAAAAGAGGTGGTAAAAAATTGGTTATAGGATTTGAACTACATGGAAGAGTCATATGTGATAATGACATTAAAACAAATGATCTACTTTGATCTAGGGTAAAGTGATAATGTTTGAAAATTAGGTTTATCAAAATTAATATCATGGTGCTTTTAAAGGAAATCCAAGAAAAACTAATGAAGGTGGTTTTTTTCAAGATAATGAAGGTAAACTTCTCCTCACTTATTCAAAATCATATGAAACTCTAACTAATAACTATGCATAGGCTAGGGCACTTTTTATAGGGATTAAAATTGCAACAAAAAATGGATAACAAGCTGTTTCAACTGAGAGGAATTCAAAAATGATCATTAATGCTATCAACAACAATAGATGTGGAAATTGGATAAAAATAAGAATATTGCTAATATCCATCATTTATTGTTGGAGACAATCTCTTGGAAATGTGACCATATTTATAAAGAAGGAAATTAGGTAGCAAATAATTTAACCAAACATGGTATTTTTTGTCTTGGTGAAATTTAAATTTTAGAAGGCAACTAACCAAGTGAGACTTTATCTCTTAATCAAAATGATGTCAAGGAGTTGATTACGAAAACATAGCACTTCAAACAAGTTAAAGAATATACTTGATAGAAAAAGAAATGAAAAATATTTGTGATAAAAAGACATACTGCATATAGTTTAATCTATGTAACAACAAATATAATATTTTAGTATTTTTATGAAAATGACCCTAACAAAAGCCACATATAACTTATTAATTTTTTTTTTTTTTTATAGAGTTTGATTTGTTGTCTTAATAAGATAAGAAAATGTCTTGGGGCACAACGTAACAATTTACTCTTTGGCTCTTCTTCAAAAGGTTTAAGGTTCAAATCGTGACGTGTGTGGCTATGACTAGGGAACAATGCCACGGTTTAAACTTTGGCTTGCTTTATGACTAGGGAACAATGCCACGGTTTAAACTTTGGCTTGCTTTAGCTCTTCTTCAAAAGGTTATTTAGAACTTCAAAAGGTTATTTAAAACTTTTTAAACTTTGGCTTGCTTTAGCTCTTCTTCAAAAGGTTAAAAGGTTTAAGGTTCAAACCGCGAGTGTGTGGCTATTTTTTTTTAAGCAAAAAACCCCTTGCGGGGCCGCATTGTTCTGAGAGACCACGAACAGGGGGTTTTACACCGTCAAAGTCACTTAGGAGTCGCACTTGACCCTGCCCGCACCAACATTATCAATTGGATTTTGGATACCCAATTCAACTTTTTGGTAGGGTGGAGATTTGAACTTGAGACCTCTCTTGAAGGATTTCCCTCTCCTCTCCAACTCACCTACAACACCTGGGTGTGAGTGTGTGGCTATGACCAGGGAACAATGTAACAGTTTAAACTTTTGCTTGCTTTAGCTCTTCTTCAAAAAGTTATTTAAAATTTATAATTTGTATCATCTACTTTCAATTATAATTTTTAAAGTTTATTTAAAGTTTGTGTCTTCTACTTTCAATTTATTCTTTTCAATTTTTTCCAATTTATTCTTTTTAAAAATTTTAATATATTTTATTTAAAAATATTATAATTTTTAAAATATATTTATTTGATTTGTGAATTTTTTTATGATCCAATATAAGCTTAATAACATCTTTTATAATTAAAATTTCGTTTATGTCTATACAATCGCTTTTATCTACTTTCAATTTATTCTTTTCAATTTTTTCCAATTTATTCTTTTAAATTTTTTAATATATTTTATTTAAAAATATTATAATTTTTAAAATATATTTATTTGATTTGTGAATTTTTTTATGATCCAATATAAGCTTAATAACATCTTTTATAATTAAAATTTCGTTTATGTCTATACAATCACTTTTATCTGGCGTGGGCCTACCCAATTTAGTTTTTTTGTTACTGGCTAGAGTCACTATTTGCGCCTACCCAATTTAGTTTTTCTGTTTTTTTGTTACTGGCTAGAGTCACTATTTGCGCCTACCCAATTTAGTTTTTCTGTTTTTTTGTTACTGGCTAGAGTCACTATTTGCGCCTACCCAAATTTAGTTACTGCATACGCATCTTAGCAGGTCGTCACTTCTGTTTGGCGTGCGCGTACCCAATTTAATGACGGCAAACGCATCTTGGCAGGCGTCACTTTTGTTTGGTGTGAGCTTTACACTATGATTTTTTAACGTTTACAAGTCTTTTGGTGGTGATGCAGATTATAAGAAGTATAGTTATCTATCTCTTATGTTTTATTTTCCTTACATGTATTAAACTTTCAATTTTACAAAATCTGTTGTTACCTATTGTCCCCAAATGTCATTTGATTTATGAATTTCTTTTTAGTGGTCCATTTAATTACCGCATACGCATCTTGGTAGGGTGACGTGCCCCATGCTATGATTTTTAAACTCTACCCAAAGATTCTAAGAGGTTTAGCTAGCTATGTCTTATGTCTCATTTCTTTAGTTTTTTTTTTTTTTTCCAGAGGACAATGTAAGAGTTTGAGCTTTGGCTCTTATTCGGGAGGTCGAACGAGGTACTCACTCACAAGTTCCCTCAATCTTCTAAAAGAGGTATAGGGTTCAAGCTTAACGGCCTACATCGGATTATAAAAAAAAAAAAACTAATCTTTTAAAAGAGGTCTAGTGTTCAAAGGGTTCAAGCCTAACGACCTACATCGAATTAAAAAAAAAAACTAATCTTTTAAAAGAGGTCTAGTGTTCAAGGGGTTCAAGCTTAACGGCCTACATCGGATTATAAAAAAAAAAAAAACTAATCTTTTAAAAGAGGTCTAGTGTTCAAAGGGTTCAAGCCTAACGACCTACATCGAATTAAAAAAAAAAACTAATCTTTTAAAAGAGGTCTAGTGTTCAAAGGGTTCAAGCTTAACGGCCTACATCGGATTAAAAAAAAAAAAACTAATCTTTTAAAAGAGGTCTAGTGTTCAAAGGGTTCAAGCCTACGTCCTACATACATCAGATTAACAAAAAAAAAAAAAAACTAATCTTTTAAAAGAGGTCTAGTGTTCAAGCCTAGCGGCCTATATCAGATACTAAAAAAACCCTTTTTAGCTATCTTGAGGGGGTTCACCTGGATGGGACATCAGATTAAAAAAAAAAAACAATCTTCTAAAAGAGTTTCAAGGTTCAAGCCTTGTGCCCTATATCGGAAAACCTTTTTACCTAGCTTGAGGGGTTCACCCGGATGGGACATCAGATAATTAAAAAAAAAAAACCAATCTTCTAAAAAAAAAAGTCTTGGCCCATAGGGATACAGGAAGCAATTTTCTTTAACAAATGTTTTTTTTTTTTTTTTCAGGAGGTCCAAGGTTTGAGACCGGTATGGGTGAGTGTGTGAGGGGGTGGGTGTGTGTTAAATTCTCTATTTATAAGCATAACTCTCGACTTTACGAAGAGTTATAGTTGGGAGAGACTACTCAACCGTGTGTTGGTTGTAAGAGTTTCTCACACTAACCAAATCCAAAAAAATAAAAAAATAACAAAAATAATATATTTTTAAAATAAATATAAAAAATCCGCTCATGCAGATGAGTTGGAGAGTAAGTGGGTAGTTAAAACTCTCCAGTTATCAAGAGGCCTAGGTTCAAATCTCTCCCCTCACATGTTGCGGATATGTTGTATATAAAAAGTTCCTAAAAAAAATAAAAATAAATAAATAAATAGATAAATAACAGGTACTTACTAACAAGTTCCCTCAATCCTTAGAAGGAGGTATGGGGTTTAAGCCTTCCTCACAAGGAGGTCCGAGGTTCAAGCTTGGTGGCTTGAGCTGGATTAAAAAAAAAACTTGGCAGTTTGCGTTGGATATAATAATAATAAAAAAACAACTAACCTGAGGGGTGTACCTAGATGGAACAGACCCCAGACCTCCGTAGAAGGGAAAGTCCTAGCCCCTAACGAATACGGGAAGCCGTTTTCCTTAATTAATGTTTTAAGTCTCCGAGAGCAGTTTTCCTTAATTAATGTTTTAAAACCTGGGGAGCAATTTTCCTTAATTAATGTTTTAAGTTCTAATCCCAAAGGGCTACTGCTCAACCCTATGTGTTGGTCTCAAGAGTTTCTCACACTAACCAAATCCAAAAAAAAAAAAAAATAACATATATAATATATTTTTAAAATAAATATAAAAATTTAAAAGTTAAAATACATGACTCCTCAAAAGGAGGTATGGGGTTTAAGCCTTCCTCACTTCTCATAAGGAGGTTTGAGATTCAAACCTTCCTCACAAGGAGGTTCGAGGGTTCAAGCTTGGCGGCCTGCATTGGATTTAAAAAAAAAAAAAACAGCCTAGCCTGAGAGGTATATCCGGATGAGACAAGCCCTGGAAGGGAAAGTCCTAGCCCTTAGGATTTACAGGTAAATCGAAGAACGATTTTCCTTAATTAAGGTTTTGTCGAGGGAAACAATTTTCTTTAATTAAAGTTTTTTTTCGAGAGGGACAATTTCCTTAATTAAGGTCGGGACAATTTCCTTAATTAAAGTTTTGTCCCAGGAGGACAATGCAAGAGGCCCCGTGGAAGGGAAAGTCCTAGCCCCTAGTGGAAGGAAAAGTCCTAGCCCTTAAGGAGATGAGGAATGATTTTCCTTAATGAGGGTTTTAAATCCCAACCCCTAGGGTATACGGGGATTTTTTTAATTAGGGTTTTAAATCCTAACCCCCAGGGCATACGAGGAATGATTTTCCTTACTTAAGGTTTTGTCTTAGGGGAACAATGGTACGTTTGGGCATTGACTCTTCTTCACGAGTTGAACCGCAACATGTTCAAACCATGGCATGGCCTTGACTCTTCTTCAGGAGGTCCAAGGTTCAAACTGCAGTGGATGTGTGGTTGTTGTATGTTAAATTCCCTGTTAGTGGGTGGGTGATTGTTGTATGTTAAATTCCCCGTTAATAAGTATAGCTCTGGGTTCTATGAAAAAACATGGTTAAAAAAACTGTTCAACCGTATGTAAAAGTTTTTCATACTAACCAGATTAAAAAAAAAAATACACAGTTTCAGGAGAAAAATAAATAAATGTCCTTCCAACCGACTCCCGATTCCACCATACGTGTAAACTCAAAAGAAAAAAAAAAAACTCCAGACTTTGCGCTTGCACGAACGTGGATAAATTAAAAAAAATTAATATTCACAAAATTGTTTTTGCATCCCTAAAATTATCTTCACTAACCCGATAGCAATCATGTGCCATTCCCACAAATTTGCTTTGGATTTTCAAATCGCAATTGTGTTATTCTTTCACATTCCACGAAGATGTGATTTGGTTCCAAATTTTTAAAAATATAAATTTAAGGTGGATTTTTTTTGAATTCAATTAAAAATCCTTTGCTGACGGCTTGGTCCGAGAAACCACATTCTACACAGTCAATTTTTTAACACTCGCTGTACATATGGTAGGGTGGAGATTCCAACTAAGGAGCTTCCTTGCCCTACCTCCTATCTGACGTGGATTCTGAACGGTTTAAATCCTATTGATTTTTTTTGGAATGTACCGTTTACTTTTCTCAATCCTACGTGGGCGAGTAACGGCTTGGTTCCAGTTTTTTTCTATCGATTTAATTGAACGTTGCCCTATATTTCAATTTCGTTATATATACAACCAGTTGTAATTGGAGGAAATACACACTGTGATAAACCCGTTTGCGTTTGCCTTGCTTTGCATTTGAATTCTGAGAGATTAAATGTCGGCTTCGCAAATATAGGTTGTAATTTTTTTTTAATGTGAGCACTGTGCAAACAGAATCCTTCGGTTTCAGTTTTTAATTAGCCTGACTTTTATCATGGTCTCTAATGGAACTGGAATTTTTGCATGTGTAGAACATATTGTGTGAAAATGCAAGGCCAGAGGAGGAACAGGAGTCGAGAATTTTGACTTCAGATTTTGGTTCCTTTCGGTAATACGCTTCTATGTCTATATTTCTTCTGAAATGAAATTCAACAATAATATATTAATAAAAATGCTCTAATTTCTTCATTATGCTCTTTTTTTTTAAGTTTCCATGAATTTAATAAATTAATATTTTTCATTTATGACAAATGCATCTGTATAAACTAATGGAGACCCTTGACATAGCGGCAACCTAGTGTCAATGAGTTCGTTTCCATGTGAATTCCACTAACCAAAAGCCCCAAATGAGATCTGTTCCTGATTTTGTAATATTTCTTACCCACGCTCAACAGTGGAATTTGTGATTTATGGAGTCCTCCAGCGTCTTGTTTTGGCCGCTTTTAGACTTTCGAAGCTGATGTCATTGGTTTGATCTTACACTGCAGAGCTCATCCCTTTTGATGTGTAAGCTTTTTAACTTTAGGCCTTGAAAAATGTTGTCATACTGTGACGTTGCTGTTGTCATGTTGGCTTTATGGAAAATCATGCGTTTAAAAGAAATCTTAAACCATGCCAACTCCCTTTTCAAATCATTTTCAATTTCACCCACTTATTCCATCATATAAATCATCTACCTCTCACTTCTTAGTTCCCACTTTTCTGCATGCCATGTACTCTAGATCAATATTTGTAAGATTTAGTGACAGAATTGCTTTCTGTCTTTCATATACTAATCTTCTCCAGCTTAATAGAGTGAACATGTGAGAAGTTTCCTGGATACATGGATGACATTTGCAGACTAAATATAAATAACAATAAGCCAAACTCTACAAAAAAACTGGCTCAGTCCTTATACATTAGGATAAAGCAAATCAGAGGTTAAAGTATAGCCATATTTACTTTTGTGGAAAGTGCATTCTCCAGCTATTCAATAGTGATGGGAATACATTTAGCACACATTGCAAAGGTAAACAACAATATAACTCAGTCAAAGTAAAAAAATAAAATGCTAAACCGGATAATAACTCAACAATAATCATGACAAATCAACAAATCATTATATGCTTAGTAGTGTAATTGCAGTACAAGCCATAAGTTTTGTCGAAAATTGAAAGGAAAACCAATTTTCATGAAATTTTGAAACTTTGGGAAATAATCAATGAACTCAAGTCTTTACCAGTCTGTCAAACTATGGTTAAGCGAATTTAAAATTTTGGCAAACAAGCAGCTGGATGCAGGTCTGGAATTTGATGGTCTGTAGCTTTACTTTCCATTTTAGGTTGTAAATTACTTATTGTATTTAAAAATGATGGTAAACACCTATAGGTCCAAATTGCAGAAACCTGTAGATTCAACAACAGGGGCCAATAAATGATACTGTAATTTGTTTTAAGAGGTGATTTATATTATTATCCTTAAGGTGTTAAATTTCCTAATCATCAACTAACAGTGCTACAAGCTTTGAAAATGCAATGTAACATAAATTTATTTTAACTTTAGATTTTCTACTGACCATTCACTTGGCAATGTATGACTACAACACTTGAGAGAGAGGTAAGTTCTATAAAAACAAACAATAAATTTTTCAAATCCACTAATTCCCCACCCCTGATTTTCTTCTTCAAAATTTCCAGTTCTCTATGTCTGTGACACATACACAAAATCTAGCTAAAATATAGTTAACATATGCATTGACTTTGAATATGATTTCTTTGACAGTTACCTTAAGTTTATTGTTACAAAAATTAATCTGCTTAAATTATAATGAGGATTATGTCACTAAAAAAATTAGGAAGTCAAATAATGATTGCAGAATTTATGTAAATTATTATTCCTTAAAAAGCATGACCATCTTAGACTAATCCTCTATTAGCTTAAAAGAGAAGGAAAAAAAACATGAACATTATTAGAAGAAATGTGAATTCACAAACATGACAAAAAAAATACTTTAAGCTGACAGGTACTTCAAAATTATAACCTCACTGGATTTTAATTTGACAGATAGAATAAAATCCATATTCCAGGCCTAGCTGGATGTATATAAAAATTTCATAAAACTACATTATTGATTGTTTGTTTCTAGGGAACATAGAATATAATAATTAAGTAAAAGCAGGGACTGCAAACATGCAGCCGCAGCATGTCCACAGACACATGCAGCAGCATGTCCACAGACACATGCAGCAGCAACGAAAAGAAGAAGATATGGAATAAACATCTATAAGTAAACCTTACTTTTTCTCAGCGTATCTGACATCCAATTACTTTTCTTAAACTTTTTCCTGACGATGAAAAGCAGGATTGGCAACTACATTATATGCTCAAATTTCAAATATATGCATCCGTTGGCCAGCCCAAATTTCACCTGAAATATGCCAGTGCATTTAGTTAAATATTGGGCCTGCCAAATGGACAAAACTTTCATGTGTGGGTCAAGTTATAATAGCCTTGAATGAACTAAAGTTACCAAAGTCTTAAAAGATGAGATAGAAGTCTTAAACGATATACTGTATATAAGGATCCCTTTCTTTCTCTAAAAGCCTCTTGGATCTTTTTTTTTTAAAGTGGAGATAGTAGACTGTCTTAACTCTGGTTTTCTGCTGAGTGTTTGCCAAATTAAGGTTGGTTATTCCAATCCTAAGCCCGTCCAGGTCCCCTTCCCTGGAGTAAATGTTTACCGAGGTAGGGAAAGTGGTTATACTGGTAGCTTTTCGGTTCTGTATGACATCCACAAGAATAAAATGATGGAGAAATTGCTAATTCTTGTATATAAAAAAAATAAGAAAATAAATAAAGTTACCTCTGTTCTGAAAACTACATGCCAAAGGCTATTTTTATATTAACCATATACGGACACCCCTAAGTCAAAAGCTCAAGCTTGACAAGGAGGGCACGACTGTTAGTTAGGACCTGGGCTGCGCCAACAGTTTCCTCGTAAGCTGAGGGTCTGGGTACATCCCTGCCCAGACATTAGCCAAAGGGGAGCAAGTGGACATTTTCGGAGACAAAGGCAAGGAACGCAGTTGGGGCAGACAGGAATCGAACTTAGTCCTGACAACGGAACCACGACTGCGCCAAAAACTTGAGCTGGTAGCAAGGGCACGACCACGACACTTAACCAGGACCTGGGCCGCCCCGCTGGCAGGTTGCACGCCAACAAAAGCTAACTCCATGTTGATGTAAGCCACAATAGCAGCCCCCTGAAATCTAAAATTCTAACCCACTGTTTCTTTACAAGCCTGCTACTTCCTAACAATTATAATATCTTACTTATGGAAAGCACGACCCTCACTGAAAAGGTGTATCTCAACGCAACAAAACAATGAACACAGAATACATGACAAACCAGCTTAGTCTTTATAGACATACCTTATTGAATTCTTAGGCCCCTCAATCTCTGGCACTTATTTCACTCAAAGTCCAACTTGTCGGAGTTAACATAAGGCTGGTGAATTTCTGAATGAATCTCTATCAGATCCCAAAGGCCTTAGATCTAAACCTTAGGCTGGTCTCCAACAAGAGTCTAGAACAACATGAAATTAGATGCAGGAAGATTTTGTCCCTTTGTCCAACAAATGAAATTAGATTCATGGATTTGAACATTACATCTCATCTGTGCCAGCTAAAACATCTGTCACATTCATCACAAAGCTTAATTATTATCAACAGCAAGGTATCTTTGCTGTCTTGTTTCTCTGCCAAAACCAGATCATTTTATTGATACCCTGAACCTGACAATAAATACCGAATCTAATTGGTAAGAGCCCTGGAACCTCCACTGATCCCCATTCATCTCCTAGTCCTTCCATTGCAAAGAAATTGCAAATCAATAACTGATTCCTTGTCTATACTTCATTTCAGAATATCCTGACCATTGCACACAATAACAACCCAGGAATTTCAAGAATTTAGATTCAGGAATTCCCGGTCACCAACAAGAGTCTAGAACAACATGAAATTAGATTCAGGAAGATTCTGTCCCTTTGTCCAACAAATGAAATTAGATTCACGGATTTCAACATTACATCTCATCTGTGCCATTTAAAACTTCTGTCACATTCGTCACAAAGCCTAATTATTATCAACAATAAGGTATCTTTACCATCTTGTTTCTCTGCCAAAACCAGATCATTGCATTGATACCCTGAACCTGACAATAAATACCAAATCTAATTGGTAAGAGGCCTGGAACCTCCACTGATCCCCATTCATCTCCCAGTCCTTCCATTGCAAAAAAAATGCAAATCAATAACTAATTCCTTGTCTATACTTCATTTTAGAATATCTAGACCATTCCACACAATAACAACACAGGAATTTCAAGAATTAAGGTTCAAGAATTCCCAGTTTTCAACAAGAGTCTAGAACAACATGAAATTAGATTTAGGAAGATTCTATCCCTTTGTCCAACAAATGAAATTAGATTCACGGATTTCA
This sequence comes from Wollemia nobilis, assembly GCA_028583015.1. Lineage (NCBI taxonomy): Eukaryota > Viridiplantae > Streptophyta > Pinopsida > Araucariales > Araucariaceae > Wollemia > Wollemia nobilis. Next base: position 2,186,729 of record JAQPPZ010001946.1, read on the forward strand.
ACATTACATCTCATCTGCGCCAGCTAAAACATCTGTCTGGTATGAAACTTAATAGTGCGGAAGGAGGAATCGTTTTATATTGAATCGCTTTTTGATTGTAAGGTAGAAAAACCCACAATAGACTTAATTAATATATTTGTTCGATGATGCCTTATTATCATATTTGGATTGCATTTAAATACCTAGTCTAATAGTTGTAAGAGTGAAGGGTTGTGACCCTAAAATATAATTAATAAATAATATAAGTATTAGGGTATGTTAGGAGGGTCCTAACATGCCACCCCCCTTAAAGGAGCTTTGTCCTCAAAGCTGGAAATTTGGAAATTGCTGCTGGATATCTTGAAAATTTTCCCACGTTGCGTCTTCTAAAGGTAGACCTTTCCAATGGATTAAAACTTCCGTGATATCGCGAGTACGAAGGTGACGAGAGCGGCGATCCAAGATAGCTTATGGCTCGACTAGAAGTACTCCATCATCGGAGAGTTCAGGGAGAGTGGTTTGTGTCGTGATATGGGCTCCAACTGCGAGCTTAAGGCAAGATACATGAAATACGGGGTGAAGTTTGGAAGAGGGAGGAAGCTCTAGTTTGTAAGCAACGGTCCCAATACGTTGGAGAACTTTATACGGCCCGTAAAATTTGGGTGCTAACTTCCGAGAACCTTTTTGTTTAAGAGAGGATTGACGGTAAGGTTGGAGACGTAAGAAAACCATATCACCCTCGTGGAAACTACGTTCGCTTCTATGTTGATCGGCTTGCTGCTTCATGCGATGTTGGGCGGTGTGTAGGTTCTCTTTTAGGATCCGTAGTATGTCATCTCTATTAGCAAGTTCCGTTTCCACCGCATGGACTTTTGTAGTCCCTGGAATATAGGAAGTGAGGGATGGTGGTGTTTGACCATATAGTGCTTCATAAGGAGTCATTTTGATGGACGTATGGTATGAAGTGTTATACCACCATTCCGCTAGTGAAAGCCACTTTACCCAATGGAGTGGTTGAGTGGAAACAAAACATCGAAGGTATGTTTCCAAGCATTTATTTACAACTTCTGTTTGGCCATCGGTTTGAGGATGGTAAGCGGAGCTCATACGAAGTTGAGTACCTTGTAATTTGAACAATTCCTTCCAAAAGGTGCTAGTGAAAGTTGGGTCGCGGTCACTAACAATTGTGGAGGGCATACCATGTAATTTAAAGATGTTATCTAGGAAGAGGTGGGCTATAGTGCTAGCGGTATAAGGATGAGCCACGGAACAAAAATGGGCATATTTAGATAAACGATCAACGACTACGAAAATGGTTGTTTTTCCTCCTGATTTTGGTAATCCTTCAATAAAGTCCATAGAAATATCTGCCCATGTTTTGGTGGGTATAGGAAGAGGTTGAAGTAATCCTGGAATAGCGAGGGTCTCCCCCTTTTGTCTTTGGCAAACTTCACATTCTTTTACAAAGTTTTTGATGTAATTTTTCATTCCTACCCAATAGAAGGAGGTAGTGGCTCTTTTATAGGTTTTTAAGAACCCTGAGTGGCCTGCAGTGGGTGAGGTATGTAACTCATGAAGAAGTTTTTCACGATAAGTTGAATTGGGGGTGAGGACCATCCTCCCTTTGTATCTTAATATATTGTCCTTCCAAGTGTATGGAGGTTTGCTACTAGGATTATGTTGAAGTTGTTGAATTAAGGCGTGGATAGTAGGATCATTTATCCATTCTTCATGCACCTCATCTACCCATTTAGGAATAAGGGAGGAAAGAGCATGGACTTGAGGCATATCTTCAAATTTTCTAGAAAGTGCATCGGCTGCCATGTTGTCCTTTCCCTTTTTATATGTAATTTCATAATCATAGCCAAGAAGTTTAGTAACCCATTTTTGTTGTTCCGGGGTATTAGTCCTTTGTTCCAAAAAATACTTCAAGCTATGATGGTCGGTGCGTATAATGAAATGTTGGCCAATAAGGTAAGGCCTCCAATGTTGAATAGCATGGACAATCGCCAACATCTCTTTTTCATACGTAGAGCGAGCTAAATTCTTAGGAGAAAATGCTTTGCTTATAAAAGCTAGAGGCCTTTCATCCTGCATGAGTACGGCTCCCATTCCTATTCCTGAAGCGTCACTTTCAATGACGAACGGTTTAGAAAAGTTGGGCATGGCTAGAACAGGGGTGGTACACATTGCAGTTTTCAAGGTGATAAAGGCCTCATCCGCTTTAGACGACCATTTGAAAGCGTTTTTCTTAAGTAATGTTGTTAGAGGAGCAGCGATTTTACCATAATTTTGGACAAATTTTCTATAATATCCCGTTAGTCCAAGAAACCCACGTAGAGCTTTTAAGGTTTTTGGAATAGGCCAATTTTTCACCTCCTCGATTTTGGAAGGATCTACCATAACTCCTTCCTTTGAGACAATATGCCCTAAGTATTCAATTTCTTGTTTTCCAAAGGAACACTTTGATCTTTTTGCATAAAGTTGATTTTCCTTCAAGATTTGGAACGCTTGTCTAACATGGTCCAAATGTTCTTCCCATGTTTTGCTATAAATCAAAATGTCATCAAAGAAAACTAATATAAATTTACGAAGAAAAGGGTGAAATACCTTATTCATTAGACTTTGAAAGGTAGAAGGAGCGTTGGTCGGGCCAAATGGCATCACCAAGAATTCGTAGTGCCCTTCGTGAGTGCGAAAGGCCGTCTTAGGAATATCCTTTTCATTGACTCGTATTTGGTGGTAGCCTGACCGTAAGTCTAACTTGGAAAAATAAGCTGCCCCGTGGAGTTCATCTAATAGCTCGTCTATGACCGGAATAGGAAATTTATCTTTGATGGTCATTTTATTAAGCGCTCGAAAATCGACACATAAACGCCACGAGCCATCCTTTTTTCTAACTAAAATAATTGGAGAGGAGTAAGGGCTTTTGCTAGGTCTAATGACTCCTGCCTTAAGAAGCTCTTGTACTAATTTCTCTATTTCGGTCTTTTGGAGGTATGGATAACGATAAGGTCTAATATTAGGAGGTTGATGCCCTGGAAATAGTGGAATAGTGTGATCGTGACTTCGTTGTGGAGGTAGTCCTTTTGGTTCATTGAATACCGCCTTATGGTGGTCTAAAATATTTTGTAACTCTGGTGTCTCGTCTTCTTTGTGACTAGGTTGAATTGAAAATAATTGGGCGACCATTCCTTTGTTTCCTTTTCGGATAATTTTCTCCATTCTATGCGAGTGACGATTTGGGAAGGTCTCGATTTGAGGCCTTGGATAATATAGGTTTGGTTCTTTGCTGTGAATTTCATCCATAGTTCATCAAATTCCCATTGGACTACGCCCAAGGTTCGTAACCATTGTACGCCTAGTACAATGTCGCACCCACCTAGGGGTAGGACGTACATGTCGCCTTTCATGTTATAAACCCCCATAGTTAGTTTTATATTTCTGCATTTTCCTTTGCATGCAATTTTTCCGCCGTTTCCAATCATCACTTTGAAGTTATTGCAAGGGTATATAAAACAATTTGCTTGTTTAGCCACCTTTGGATCGATAAAATTGTGCGTGCTACCAGAATCTAGGAGCACGGTAAGGTTTTGTTTCTTAAAATACCCTTTAACTCGCATTGTTTGAGGGGCAGAAAATCCGGCAAGGGCGTTGAAGGAAACCTTTGGTGCATTTTCTTCGTCACTTTCAAGTGTGTTGGATAATACCTCTACTTCGAGTTCAGGTTCCTCTTCAGTAGAATTCCCTTCCTCTGTGGCATCTAGAATATATAATTTCCGTGAGGCACATTTATGATTTCTGTCAAATTTCTCATCGCAATGGTAGCAAAGACCCTTAGCTTGTCTTTCCTTCATTTCCTCGAAACTCAGACGCTTAATTGGTAGAGCGGGGTTAATTTTGGGGGCTGTGTAGGAGTTTTGGGTTCGTCCATTTTGCATTGGTTTGGGGTTGGTATAAGTGTTTGATGGTTTCCCCCAAGTTGGTTTTGTGAACCGATTCCGTGCCTTGATTTTGTCCTCCGCTAATTTCGCCAAGCCGATGGTCTCTAACATGTTTGTAGGGTTATACATTTGCACCTCTATTCGAATTTCTTCTTTTAATCCGCTGACAAAACATTCTTGAAAGAAGGCAGCGTCTAATCCGGATGTTCGATTAGCTAGCCTTTCAAATTCTGCTTGGTATTCGCTTACCGAAGTGGTTTGGCATAATTTAGTGAGGGCCCTTGTAAAGCTTTGAAACTTGCTAGGGCCGAATCGCACTAATAGATTATGTGTAAAGGTTGACCACGTCGGAGTGCCGTTAGTTTTCTCGAACCATTGGTACCATTGGATGGCGTCGTTTTCCAAGTGGAAGGAGGCGATATGCACTTTTTGCATTTTCGGAATTTGATTTAGTGAGAAATATTGCTCTGCTCGGTAGATCCAGTTTGTAGGGTCTCCTCCTTCAAATTTTGGGAAGTCTAATTTGGTCGTCCGTGGTAGAATGGAAGTTTGTGGACCTCCTAACATTGCTCGGTTTGATGACCCGTTGTTGGTTGAATTTGCATGTGGTGTTGCCTGATTTTGACTGATGGCATCAAGTTTAACATCCATTGCAAATATTTTCTCGAAGAGTTCTCTTGTGTTACGGGTATTCTCCTCTCTTTCTGTTGAACTTCTTCAGCGAGCCTTTCGTGTTTCTCATGAATGGAATCCAGTGATCGTCGTCCTTCAGCCATTGCGGTTGGTGTAGGTAACGATCAATATGACTTGGTTGAACTTTTTGAATTTGGTGCTCTCTGTTATTTAACAGGTAGCTTGTAGAGGCGTCAGGGTCGAGAGCGCACGGCGGTCGGTAGGGTGGCAGGCGGAAGGTCGAGCAATTTGGGTGTAAGACAACTTAATTCGTACCTTAGGAGAAGGTTTAATTTTCTACGAGGATTATGACACGGATCCGTGAAGCGTGAATGTTGTTTGCGTCCTCGCGAATGTGGACTGGCTGAAATGTGCGGTGGGAAAAAATTTTTAATGGTGAATTTGCTCCTTGATCTAGCTCTGATCCGGATGGTATGAAACTAAATAGTGCGGAAGGAGGAATCATTTTTTATATTGAATCGCTTTTTTATTGTAAGGTAGAAAAACCCACAATAGACTTAATTAATATATTTGTTCGATGATGCCTTATTATCATATTTGGATTGCATTTAAATACCTAGTCTAATAGTTGTAAGAGTGAAGGGTTGTGACCCTAAAATATAATTAATAAATAATATAAGTATTAGGGTATGTTAGGAGGGTCCTAACACTGTCACATTCATCACAAAGCTTAATTATTATCAACAACAAGGTATCTTTACAGTCTTGTTTCTCTGCAAAAACCAGATCATTGCATTGATACCCTGAAACTGACAATAAATACCGAATCTAATTGGTTAGAGGCCTGGAACCTCCACTGATCCCCATTCATCTCCCAATCCTTCCATTGCAAGGAATTTGCCAATCAATAACTAATTCTTTGTCTATACTTCATTTCAGAATATGCTGACCATTGCACACAATAACAACACAGGAATTTCAAGAACTCAGATTCAGGAATTCCCGGTCTCGAACAAGAGTCCAGAACAACAGGAAATTAGATTCAGGAAGATTTTCTCCCTTTGTCCAAAAAATGAAATTAGATTCATGGATTTTGACATTACATCTCATCCGTGCCAGCTAAAATATCTGTCACATTCATCACAAAGCCTAATTATTATCAACAGCAAGGTATCTTTACTGTCTTGTTTCTCTGCCAAAACCAGATCATTGCATTGATACCCTGAACCTGACAATAAATACTAAATCTAATTGGTAAGAGGCTTGGAACCTCCACTGATCCCCATTCATCTTCCAGTCCTTCCATTGCAAAAAAATTGCAAATCAGTAACTAATTCCTTGTCTATACTTCATTTCAGAATATCCTGACCGTTGCACACAATAACAACACAGGAATTTCAAGAATTTAGATTCAGGAATTCACGGTCTCCAACAAGAGTCTAGAACAACATGAAATTAGATTCAGGAAGATTCTGTCCCGTTGTCCAACAAATGAAATTAGCTTCATGGATTTCAACATTACATCTCATCTGTGCCAGCTAAAAAACATCTGTCACATTCATCACAAAGCTTAAATTATTATCAACAACAAGGTATCTTTACTGTCTTGTTTCTCTGCCAAAACCAGATCATTGCATTGATACCCTGAACCTGACAATAAATACTGAATCTAATTGGTAAGAGGCCTGGAACCTCCACTGATCCCCATTTATCTCGCAGTCCTTCCATTGCAAAGAAATTGCAAATCAATAACTAATTCCTTATCTATACTTCATTTCAGAATATCCTGACCATTGCACACAATAACAACACAGGAATTTCAAGAATTTAGATTCAGGAATTTCCGGTTTCAACAAGAGTCTAGAACAACATGAAATTAGATTCAGGAAGATTTTGTCCCGTTTTCCAACAAATGAAATTACATTCACGGATTTCAACATTACATCTCATCTGTGCCAGCTGAAACATCTGTCACATTCATCACAAAGCTTAATTATTATCAACAACAAGGTATCTTTACTGTCTTGTTTCTCTGCCAAAACCAGATCATTGCATTGATACCCTGAACCTGACAAGCCTGGAACCTCCACTGATCCCCATTCATCTCCCAGTCCTTCCATTACAAAGAAATTGCAACTCAATAACTAATTCCATGTCTATACTTCATTTCAGAATATCCTGACCATTGCACACAATAACAACACAGGAATTTCAAGAATTTAGATTCAGGAATTCCCGGTCTCCAACAAGAGTCTAGAGCAACATGAAATTTGATTCAGGAAGATTCTGTTCCTTTGTCCAACAAATGAAATTAGATTCATGGATTTCAACATTACACCTCATCTATGCCAGCTAAAACATCTGTCACATTCATCACAAAGCCTAATTATTATCAACAGGAAGGTATCTTTGCTGTCTTGTTTCTCTGCCAAAACCAGATCATTGCATTGATACCCTGAACCTGACAATAAATACCAAATCTAATTGGTAAGAGGCCTGGAACCTCCACTGATCCCCATTCATATCCCAGTCCTTCCACTGCAAAGAACTTGCAAATCAATAACTAATTCCTTGTCTATACTTCATTTCAGAATATTCTGACCATTGCACACAATAACAACACAGGAATTTCAAGAATTTAGATTCAGGAATTCCCTGTCTCCAACAAGAGTCTAGAACAACATGAAATTAGATTCAGGAAGATTCTGTCCCTTTGTCCAACAAATGAAATTACATTCACGGATTTCAACATTACATCTCATCTGTGCCAGCTAAAAAACATCTGTCACATTCATCACAAAGCTTAAACTATTATCAACAACAAGGTATCTTTACTGTCTTGTTTCTCTGCTAAAACCAGATCATAGCATTGATACCCTGAACCTGACAATAAATACCGAATCTAATTGATAAGAGGCCTGGAACCTCCACTGATCCCCATTCATCTCCTAGTCCTTCCATTGCAAAGTAATTGCAAATCAATAACTAATTCCTTGTCTGTACTTCATTTCAGAATATCCTGACCATTGCACACAATAACAACACAGGAATTTCAAGAATTTATATTCAGGAATTCTTGGTCTCCAACAAGTGTCTAGAAATTAGATTAAGGAATATTCTGTCCCTTTGTCCAACAAATGAAATTAGATTCATGGATTTCAAGATTACATCTCATATGTGCCAGCTAAAACATCTGTCACATTCATCACAAAGCTTAATTTAAATATTAGGATGAGCAAGGTCATATCCACTCATCAATTTTGGATATGCTATTCTTTAAACTTTTCTTCACTTGAAGCGGTGCATTAGAATATAAATAGTTTTGTGCTCGCTGTTATGAATTTAAAACATCGAATAGGTAGGTGAATTCGTGGATAGGACGAGGTAGTTGGTTATGTGCTATTCTCTATGAAGCATATATAAAACTCCAAGCAATTTTGTTCGTTTAGCTCGGCGTCATCCCCTGTTTTGTGTGTTTTTTTATACACAACATGGCATAATAATTTTTAGTTGTGATAGCATAAAAGATTTGCCCTAAATACAATGAATAAATAATTCTATGTAATTAGCATTTTACGCATATAACATCTAAGTGGCTCTCTACTCGCTCGATTCTTGCAAGGAACCTACATATCACATTGTTTTCTATACTCTTAAGCGGTAGAAGTATTTATCCAGTAGATTATTCATTCTAAAACGAATTTCATAACCACCATAACGAATACTAATCAGTATCAGATTTTACTGGAATGAGTAGCTAGCATAACAAACATCACTATCAGCTCAAACCCTCACAGCAATCATACATCTCAATTTTGTGTAGAGATAAATAGAGAACGTTTTATAATTGTGGTAACCTCAGTAGTGAAGTATCAACTTACGCTTCAGGATAATCTTACATGTGAATTTCATGTGTAAAAAAAAGAAGCTTATATTATTTGTTTGTATTAACTAAATTAATTGCAGGAAGCTCAGGAGTGTCTTATCATCTGAAACCATCTTATATCTGAGGATAAATAAAAGATAAATAAAAGCATTTTCTTTTTCTGTGTTAAAACGATGTTAATTGCACCTCAGGATAATCTTACATGTCGATTCCAGATAGCAATAAGTACAAAACATTTTATTATTAGTTTTTATTTTAATCTTTAATGGTGGTAGCCCAAATAGATATGATATTACAAGTCTAAATAGATTTGTTTGGGGTTTCACAATGAATTTTAAGGCATGTTTCGAAGTAAAACGTAGACCTGAGCAATCGTTAGACTCGCTTTCTGTATGCTTTCTACCATAAAGAATATATATATATGTATATACGATCCTGCTTGCTTATTAGTATTATATTGGAGAGTATCTTGACTTAAATTGTTAAGTACGATTACACGGTTTTTACTGTGCGGCTTTATAGCACGGATATCTGGAATATTTTTTAATGAGTTTAGATATCTTGAATATTATAAATGAGTTATGAAAGTATATTGTAAAGGATGGCCGCTTTTTCGTGACCTGAACTTCTGGGAAGGACAAGCGTGAAATCCCAAGCCTCATACCGGTCATCCCTTAAGAAGGAACGAAACAGATAATGCTCAGGTCTTTTCCTCTTCACTGATATGGATCTTAATGATCAGCAATATGCAACTTTAAACTGCCTCACGCGGACAAAGATTAAGATTTAGTACTGCTTCGATTACCACTAATTTTAGAGAAAACATTAGTGTAGATTTAGCAAGGAGCGGATATTACATGTCGCCGTCTAGGGACCATTTCACAGGACCATCCGCACTAAGCCTTTAGGCATTGATTTGCCTAAATTAGGCTAGATAAGCCAGGAAAAGGAAAGAGAGAGAACAACAATATTAGTTCAATTAATATTATTTAATATTTCTTCTTTTTATAACGAGGCATTTATGTAAAAATACAAAATATTACAGATAAAAGGGAATCCGACTTAAAAAAAAGGCTCGGTTAAAGTTATTGGTCCGATAGTGGCGGTTTGGCGTAGGCGCTGCTTGTGATGTTCGTTTGTAGCTAGTGGAGCGATAGATAGTAATGTGTGATGCTGATGTTTGCTTGGGGCTTTTGTATGGTGAAGCGATAGATAGTACATGCGTCTGTGATGCTGTTAGGGCTTGGAAGGGGAATTGAATCGATGCCGTCGGTGAGGGCTAAGAGGTCGTGTCCCGATAATTGCCCCACCTTCGGCGTGGCTTGCTGCTGTTGCTTTATTGCTGCTGAGTGCATGGATGAAGATTTTGGAGAGACAAATAGTCATGACGATGCTTATCCACCTCAAAACTATGTTCCTATAAAAGATTTTGAGCATCACCATTGAAGACATCAATGAGTTAATGAAGGCTGTTCTTTTACAGAGGGATATTTTTGGGCCATGTAAATTGTGAACAATTTAAAAAAAATTGTAATTAGTATAAGTGGAGTTTTAGTATTATGAAATAGAAGTAGAGTTTTGGTAATGTGAAGGTTGTTGCAGGAAAAATCCTATAGACAGGTGGAGTTTTGATATTTTTGAAAAATGTTATGAAATACATAAGGAGGAGATTCAAGTTTGAGTTTTGCTAAAAAATAATGAATAATATCCAAGGGTGTTGTAATATCAATACCACTTGGTGGTGATTAATACGGATATTTAAGTTGTATTGTAATACAAATACCACTTGGTGGATGATGTTATACGGGTATCTAAGCTGTGTTGTAATACTAATACCACTGTGTTGTAATACCAATACTACTTGATGATGACATATGACAGATTGACCCGTTGCAATCCCATAATTAATTTAAAAAATATATTTCTTCTTTTTATGTTGCTTATAATGTTTTAATTTTATTTAATTTTATTATTTATTTTATTTATTTTTGATTCGGGTAGTTTGATAAACTCCTACAACCGACATATAAGGTTGAGCAGTCTCCTTCTAGCTATGACCCCTCATAAGACCGAGAGCTACACTTATCAGTAGGGGATTAACACATAATCGCACACGCAACAAGTTTGAACCTTGGACCTCCCTAAGAAGAATCAAACCCCAAACCGTTGAGTTGTCCCCTAGACATTTTTATTTTATTTTTTAATCAAGTAATTTTGTAAAATTTATATATGTTGGTTATTTTTAATTTGAATTTGGTCTAAAATTTGTAGAATTATAAATGTAAATATATGTAGAGTTATATATAATATCCATTCAGATAAAGAAAATGTTTTGAATTTCATATTTTATATATTAATTGTTTCCAAAAGATATTGAAATGTATTCATCTATTAATTTTGTTATGCATATTATACGTGTTGGTTCTTAGTCTAGTATTTGTAAATTTTTAATACTAGTAATTATATATATATATTTTTTATACAGAGAATTGGCAACGTCTTCATCATTTTATTCTGTTGGCGAGGTTTCAAATCTGAAAAGTTATCACTATACCACATCCCACCAACCTCAAGTTGGCAAACACTTAACGAAAACAGGTCAGGATTAGAACCACCAACCTGATAAACACTAAGTGGAAATAGGTCAGTCTACTACCTCCGTCCAATTTTGAACATTTAAAATAGGCTATTTAATATATAGTTATTTCCATTGTATAATCTATTTTTTAAAGATTTGAATCAAAACTTTATTCACAGTTTTAAAGTCTTCATTTTTAAAAGTTCTCGTTAGTTAACTGTTTAAATGATTTTCTTCATTTAATTCTAAAAGTTTTCGTTAGTTAACTGTTTAAATGATTTTCTTCATTCAATTCTAAAAGTATGTCTTTTATATTCAATCTTAAAGTTAACTGTTTAAATTATTTTCTTTTACCATTAAATGTCTTTCATACACACTTTTGTCAAAGGATGGAATCTTACAAGGATGTCTATTATGTTCAATTTTAAAAGGATTTTGGTGATTATTTAGGGTTATTTTTGCTTTAGGGTATAAAAAAAAATAAAAAAATAAAAAAATATTTTCTTATTTTTTTGTAGGATCCTATTTTCGGTGCTTAATAAGCGCTTGCATTAGGCTAATAACCTTTTGCAAGATCAGGTGTAAGTCCAGACCACTGAACTAGGGGAAGTACTTGGGCCAACATCCTGCCCTAAAACTCATTGTGAGGAGTACCCTAGGAAGTTTTTTTATTTTATTTTTTATATTCATTTATTTTTAATATTATTATTAAATTATTTACAAAATTTTTATAGTTTTTAATATTAAGTATTTATTGTATTATGAAATTAATTATTTTTAAAAATTTGTTATGTGGGATTGATATGGACCCCAATTGTATTATCTTATAACAACATAGTAATATTAGAACTTGGTTGTTATACATGTATCTATTAAAACCTTCATCCTAACATCCTATTAATTTGTAATGATGTCATATGTTGATGTTAATAGTTAGTACTAATTAGAGTAGGATTATATATTGTTAAGAGAGAGGAAGGATAACCATCTGAAAGTAGTTTCTTCTCCATAAGTTTGAGCAATTCGTCCTTGGATTTGTATGTAATTTGGCTAAATAGTAGTAGTACTACTAGCTCAAGCTCTTTGGTAACTAGCAGATCAAGAAGGAATATGAACCAGACACAATCCACTCCTTAGAGGGAAGTTAGGAGACGAGCAAGAAATTGAGCTTGAACAACAAAAGATGACTGAAGCATGATTGCATCAAAATCAGGAAGACCTTGTTGACCTATATTGGCTAAAGAGAGAAGTTGCTGAAATATTGTGGAGAGACATTACGGAAGCACCAACATTGTCGAAAGAAATACGAAGGAATTGGGTAATAGATTCAAGCAGTGACGGTGTTCTTCTTGTTCAGAAAGAAAGCAATAGTTCATTTTCAGAATCCAATCTCTTATAGAGGTATAGAGAACCACAAATTCCTCTTGAGATACAAAGGTACCTAGATGCAAATAGGCAATTGAGAAGATAGATGGAAGAAGTCTAAAGGCAAGGAACAAGTCTAGGAGTGCCTGAATTGGTTCAAGAAGGGAGGGACGATGTACAATCGGTTCCTCAAGAAAAAGGAAGGGAAGGTGCGAGGAATGATTCAAGTTGTAATTCTAATTTCTTGGACCAATTTAGAGTGACACTAATCCATTCTATTGAACAAAGACATCTGGAGGAAGATAGATGGATTAGAATATTGTTGTAGGCAGATCAAAGATTGAGAAGCTTAAGGCAATTATCACTAGAAACTCAAAATAGAGAAATATTGACTAGGTCACAACTACTTGAGAGAGTAGAGTAGAGGTAACTTTGGCAACTTGATGAGATTGTTAGGTCTTCTTGGTGGTCCAAGGATACCTGAGTAAGGGAGGAGTTCGGTTGGTCTCCCTCCCGGTGGCTCAAGGGGAAGAAATTCCCCTCCTGCTACCTGTAGGCTCTAAGATCGATAGGCTACAAGGACTATTTGTTGATCAAGTAAGAAACAACCAATGATCACGAGATCATGGGGTTGGACACTCAGGACCACCTTGTGGTACACATAGAGTCCGAAGAGGTCATGATGAGTGATTGAGGAACTGGATGAATCCTAGAAAACTAGGAGTAGTCCCAAACTAGGGAGATTTGCTCGAGAATTAGGGGAGAACGATGGAACAATTTCGAGGAAGACGAGGATTTTGAAATAGAATTCAATTGCCAAGGATGAGTCAAGTTTTAAGCCCAACACCGAGAACTCCTATCAAGTAAGGGCTTGAGTGTTGTCGGGATAGTGGTAGCACTATAGGAGGGCAATAGGATATTCACAGGATAACAGAAGGTTGTTAGACTATCCACAGGACAACATTTGGCTGTCAAGATATCGACAGGGTAGAAGGTCGTTAGGATGTCGATAGGGTAGAAGGTCGTCATGATGTCGGTAGAATAAAAGGTCGTCATGATGACGGCATGATAGAAGGCCATCATGATGTCGGCAGGATAGGAGGTTGTCAGGATGTCAACAGGACAAAAAGAAAGCATCTGTGTGTTGGTGGAGCAACAAAGAGCCATCAACAAAGGGATGGGATGACAAATTGGCAGATAATAAGAATGATGAGGAATACTCCAAGGGAGGGCCATCAAGCAAATCAACAAATGGTAGAAAGAGATCATCTAGAGGAACCTCGAACACAAGGTAGTTGTCAGAACATGGGATAGACGAAAGAGATGTATGGTTACGACGAGACAATAAGTGAAGAAAGTCGCTGCATAGAAGAGAAGATGATTCATCAACGGAAATGATGGAAACTCATGTTGGTGTTTGCGTAAGGTTCACGAAAAGGTGATACATGGCAGATGCCACAATTTAAATAATGTAAATAGTTGCATGAAAAAAATATATATATTAAAAAAATATATAAATGAAAAATAGAAAAGCAGAAACATACAAAATAGGAAAGAAAGCAGGAAAATGCTGACAATTACATAAAGGGTGGTGAGGTGGCGATCATTCGATAGTTAGAAGATGGAGTGGCAGGTAGCTAACCATTTGAATGAGCAACATCCATTTTTTAGAAATAGTATAAATAGAGGTAAGAAGGGGAGGCATAGGCATAATGCAAGTGCATTTGCAAGGAAAGAGTGTAGATGCCAAAGACAATTCAAGAGGTTACTGACATTGCAAATGATGGAGGGACGACATTGCAGGCAAGTTTTTTCAAACAAAAGAGCGGGAAGTACTTGTGCAATAAGGGGAGAGAGAAGAAAAACCAGACAAATGACATCGTACTTGTATGCATGAAAAAAGAGAGAATTGAAATCAACAAGTACTTAGTAAAATTTAAGTGTAGAGAAGGCTTACTGCTGCTTGGAAGAGTTGCAGTCAAACAAAGAAAAGTAGGAGCAAGGGTTAGGTGTTGCAAGAGGAGAAAGTTGAATGGTAATTAAGGGGTAGTTGTTGCATTCCAAGCAGTTGTCCCCCTACCACTTCCATCTTATAAATAGGTGTTGGGAGTTGACCATAATGCATTTGAATGCACAACATTGGAGAGAACCTAGAAGGAGCAAGGGCCAGTGGTGCAAGAGGAGAAAGTTGAATGTTGTACAAATGAGAGCGCTCCAAGTAGGGACCATTGTGCAAAGTAAGTGCTCCAAGTAGGGACCATTGTGCAGAAGAAGTAGTAGACCATAGTTGTAGCGTGGAAGAACGCCTTGGGGAAGAAAGAACTTGCGTTGCAAAAGGAAATGGCCAAGTAGAAAGCTAGTGCTACCAAGAAAAAGGGTTGAGGGTTTCTATAGAAAATTCTTCTCCATTGTCGGTAGATAATATTTCTCTTTTGTAGGAACAAGAGTTGCAACAGAGGATTGTTGCAAAAGATGGAAGAAGACATGAAAACCATAGTATATAGAGGAAAGGGCACAAGATGCTGCAATTAAAAATTTTCCAAGTCGTACGGACTATACAGACTGTCGACTAAAGAGAAAAATCATTATTGGAAGAAAGCATATAGCTCGTCTAAGGAGTTACAGATGTCATATGGACATAGGAAGATTACACAGATAGAGTTATTTAGAGGTAGGGTCATCAAGGACAACCATCTAAGATCAGACCGTCTACAGTTGGGTTGTTTGAACTTGGGCCATTTGGCAATAGACCATCCAAGGCTATACTGTTTGGAGGCAAGTCATCAAGAGTTGAGGTGTACGGACAGTGAAGACCATACAATTGAGTGTGAACAAAGGCATGAAGAATGCCATCTAGGACTGAATGCTCTTCCATTAACTGCATTTCCTTGGCCTAAACCTGTCATTCCCTCACCCCTGGGAATCCTCACCACTGTGCTACGGTATCTTTGCCTAATCAAGTACAGGTCGATGGAGATTGAAGCATTAGGATTAACAAGCATGATGAAGGAAGAGGTGAATGACCAATTTGAGATTGCGCAAAAACGGAGGAATCAAGGAAGGACTTAGAAACAACCTATACGAAGTGCAAGACTTACTAACCAACGAGTGGAACAACTTACACAACCAAAAGTAGAACAATTTTGGAACCATTAAGAAGACAATAGTAAGAGGGACGGAAATGAAAGGTGGCATACTTTGTTGCTAACAATAAAGAACGAAGTGGAAGCATACCAAATAGCTGACGAGAACATTTGTGTAAGAGAAGACGCCAACATGGAGCAGGAACACCAAGACAAAGAGTGGATGAACACACTTGAGCTAGTGGGTAGGTGTTTGCCAACGAGTGCGGAGGATGGGGGTGAGGTATTGGAGCAAGCACGTGAAAGCATTTGGGCGAGGACTGATCCACCACTTGTGTATTCCCGAAGGAGATCGTGAAGTATTGGTGAACTTGAGTTAGAATGGAAGTTATTTGGAGGACATGAAACATCTCCAGGTCATGAAATTCCAAGGGGGAGTTACGAAAGGAGCAACAAGAAGATCAGCTAAGGATAGAATCGCATTGGATTGAAGCATGATTTGAGCCAAGAAGGAAACTAGTCACCTATGGTGCATATTGCTAATCAAGCAACGAAGTAGAAGTGTCCACCCTTTGGCAGAGAAGGGAAAAAAGATCTTGCACGATATATTGGAACTTGCTTCACTATTTGGAAAGCAAATGGGGTAAGACACCCTAATGCCTGGTTACAGTTATTCCCAGCCACATTGCGAGCGATTGCGATAGATTGGTATCTGAAGAAGGAAGGAATACACCTTTCGCAACATGGGACAATTTAGTGGAACAATTTAAGGAGTTTAAACCATTGCATGATGATACAAAAATCATAACGGAGATATATTCCATGAAGCAGAAAAAGGAAGAAGACATTAAAACTTACAATCATCGACTAAAGCAACTAACGAACAAGTTGGAGTTTACATCGATGGATGGAATGGTAATAAGGTGGTTTATCAATGGATTACTATTGAAGCATAGAAAGAAGATGAAAATTATCCCATGTTCAGCATAGACTAACGAACAAGATGGAGTTTACACCGATGGATGGAATGTAATAAGGTGGTTTATCGATGGATTACTACCGAAGCATAGAAAGAAGATGAAAATTATCCCATGTTCAGCATAGAAAAAAGTTTATGAGTGAGCATGAAACTTCAAAAGTGAAGCAAGGCAAACAACCATAGGTTTGGGAGGTCACTACAGAAGTGAAGATTCAAATAGTGATTGTTGGCAATTTTGCCACAATAAATTTTTTGATAAACTTTGGCCTAAGTATGGAGCTTTAAAGCGGCAAAGAGCATGCGGAGGTGTTCGGGTTTTCGCGGGCCATAAACGGGGGCGATAAAATGGATGAAATAAGCTTTGGATATTTCATCATTGTAGATCTTTTCGCTAGCTTTCCGACGATATATTATAATAGGCGATCGGGTCAGCGGATCAAAAGTTATGGCCTCGGGAAGCAGGACCAGGAAACCAATTTCGGGCCAGAAAATTGACTGAGTGTTGGGCCCCGCCCGACTGCGCTCATACAAAGGCCCAAAATTTTCTAAGTGTTAGTGTTGCCGCAGCCCGACTTCGCAGCGAAGTCGGGCTGCGCCTTTAATTTTGTGCGCACTTGGGGAGCTGACGTGCAGAACTGAGCCCAAAATTTAACTAAGTATTGAGCGAACCCCGACTTCGCAGCGAAGTCGGGTTGCGCTCTCAGTTTTGTGTGCACCTGGGCATTGTCAATGAAGTACATCCCAAAAAAGTCTAAGTGTTAGGTGCGCAACCCGACTTCGCAGCGAAGTCGGGCTTCGCTCACTGACCTGTGCGCACTCGGGCAAAGAACGTTGAAACCTGCTCAGAAATTTTCTAAGACACGGAGGCCTTCCCGACTACGCTTATCGACCTGACTGCGCTCATCGGCCCGACTGAGCTTAAAGATGATTTCTTCCCCCTCCATCAAATGCTGACAGGTGTCCAGCCTCGAGATTCGAGTCAAAGATGTGACGGTGTGCCGCCAGGGTATCGGACAGATGAGCGTGAACTGACAGATTGTACCGCATCTGCCCCCATTCAAACTGACTCAACTTCCCACCTATCGGATTTCTACGGAGCTGCCATGTTTTCAGGAGGACCTTGCCGCAAGTACATTCTTTACTCGCAGAGGTCAACATCGACCGCTTTTGTCGACTTTTGCGACTTTTTGTCGAGTGCGGGATTCTGTGCCCAAAATGTAATTGGGGGGAAAATTGCGCTATAAATAGCAGCCTCATTTCATTGTAAAAGGGTGGAGGGGAAACATATTGCTAGAGGACTCTGCTGTGACGGATCACCTTCTAATTAATTCAAAGCATCCTTGGCTCTGCTTCTTGTCTCTGTCTTTTTATGCTGCCTTTTGCTAGTATTTCTGCTTCATGTCCATTTATATTTTTGTCTGTTTGAATTCTGAATCCTGGATTTGAGCATTGGTGATTATTTGGATCTGGAATACAAATCAAAAGGATACATAGGATAGAATCGCAGTTGCAATTTCTGTTACATGCTTTGTTTTAATTGTTGTTGGTTGGGATGCAAATTTGCGAATTTGCGATCGTGTTGCTTGTTCTCCCCCCACCCGAAACGCATGATATTTACATCTCTTTCCTGTTCCCTTATCTTTTTCAATCTCTTTCCAGTTCCCTTTATCCCCTTTTTTAATCTCTTTACTGCACTCTTATCTAAAAACCCCCAAGTAGGTTAGGAAAGGAGCCGGCCTTCTCCGGAAATCGGCACGGGGGGCATCCCTTCCTCCCGTCCTTTCAATGTTGGTCTGCGGGTCTAGGGTGCATTGACACACCAAGTTCTTCCCAGGTGGCAGATCCGTGGCCAACAGTGACAAGGAAGATATGCATGTAACAATCCAATCTATGCGCAAATATTTCGAAAGGATAATCAAAGAAGGCAAAAGAGAAATGAAGAAAAGAAATAAATATGGTGCTTGTAGCTTATTTCAAGAACGCTTACGATAACATATGTGAAGTATTAGGGCATGTTGTAGGAGAATGCCCATTCAATTTGAAAGGAACAAAGCATCACACCATGACATGTAGAAAGAGGAAGAGAAACCAAACACCTCAAACAATGCACAAGTTGCAACCAACGAAGGATATCAGAATAATCGTCGTGGTGGACGACACCAAAATAATAAACAAGGAGGACAAAGTTGATTACATTACACTTTTGATGGGAAACCAATCATCTAGTGTCAAAATTGTCAAGAATGGGGACATTTTGCAAAGAATTGTCCAAGCCACAAACTAAAGGAGGAACGAATGGAAATATTGTAACGCAGGTGTAGATGGTGCAGACCTCGCAGCCATAAGGAGGTAAATTGTCCAAATAAAACAAGTTCCAATGGGACCCAAAATGTCAATTTAATCGACATAGGTGAATCAATAAAGCATCAGGAAGGAGAAAAACAAGTGCTAGCAATGACGAGCTCAAGCTAGGAAGATAGAGCAATACCCGAATCCTGCCAAGGAGGAGAGATGGTAGGAATCCCATGACATGATAAAGGAAGAACTCGAGAAAACAAAGCAAGAAAGGCTACTCCATGAGAAACCATTGAAGAAACCTGAGGGAACGTTGAGTAAGCAATCATCAACGAAGTAATTGGTGGCATAGGTATTGAACACAATAGTAGGAGTAAATATGTCCAATTTACTTAGTGCAATACTAGAATTGTATGCCAAAGTAGGAGAAATTGCATGGACCAAGAAAATAGAAGAACCAAAAGAGGTCACAACATTCAAGCAAGATCAATTCATTGATGATTGATGATTGAAGCATGAAATAAGCCAACTTTGATTCATATGGAGTTATTGGATCATAAGTTGACACAAATGATAGTGGATGGAGGATAGAATGTCAATGTCAATGCCTGAGAAGACATGGAAAGATATTGGGGCACCATTTTTATGATCTCGAAATTTTTGGTTGTATGGAGCGCATCAGTATAGAATAGAAATGAAAGGCGTAATGACAAATCAAAAAGTGAGAATAACCGACCAAGATTTCGTCTTAGATTTTGTAGTAATTGCAATGCAAAGACCAACCTACGATGCATTGCTGGGACGTGGATGGTTGAGAATGGCAAAGGTGAATCCCAAGTGGGAGAGGAAAAGACTTACCTTTAAAAGGGACAACACAGGTATATGATAAATCTAAAGACTCAATATGTAATTCAGGATATAGAAACTTAGGATGAATCAGGAAGGTCATTATCATACGAAGAAATTGGATACGAGCCTGACAAAGGAGTGTTGAAGCTAGACAATTGTATGGAGGATGAGGAAGACGTTGATAAGGGACTCTTCCATTGGAAGATTGAAGATTATGAAGTATTCACGCCACATTGCTTTTGCCTCCACATGGAGAAAGAGGACCAGGATGAAAAGAAGGAAGATAAGCAAGAAATTAGTCAAAGTAGTCGAAGACAATCCATGGTAAAGAAGGACAAAGAAAGAGAAAAGTGGACATTTTCAAAGAATTTTGCAAAATACAGGATAGGTGACGCAGTCATTGAAGATAAACTAGCTCACCCAATTGATGTACTCAAAACAACGAAAGAACTTGATACAGTGAAATATGAAGGACCAAAGATGGTACAAATGAACCTTGGTGAAGGAGAAGAAAAGATCATACATTGTGGAGATGACTGTGATCTTGTGGGTGCACAGCCAGTATGGATACAACCATATAGAATGAAACCAAAATATGCAACCTTGGTGAATGCCAAGATCAAGATGTTCGCAACATGCATTATCTTCAAATTTACGATAAGCGAACGTGTGTCATGGATAGTGATTACCTTGAAGAAGGAAGCTAATCCAATTTGGATTTGTGTGGATTTTCAGAGCTTGAATGCCATAACAATAAAAGATCCATTCCCTATCCCATTCATAGACTCCATACTAGAAGTATCCTTTTTGGATGGATTCTCGGGTTACAACCAAATCGGTATCGTCAAGGAGGACAAGTTGAAGACAACTTTTATAGTGGAGAATGACATATATGCATATAATCAGATGCCATTTGGGTTATGTAATGCACCCACCACTTTTCAAAAAATCATTGTACATCTTTGATCAAATGTTCAGAGGGAAGTTTAAGGCTTTCCTAGATGATTGGTCCTTGTATGGAAAATCAACCGAACATTTACAAGCATTGGAAGAATGTTTGGGCTTGTGTCAAAACGCTTATCTAGCATTGAATCTTGGAAAGTGCATGATGTTGGTTCCTTACGACAAGTTGTTGGGGCACATTTTCTGTAAGGAAGGATTGAAGAATGATGTAGATAAGATGCAAATCGTATTGTACATGAAAGAGCCATACGTGAGTCCCATAAAGAGCTTCCTAGGTACAATGGGGTACTATAAAAGGTTTACAAGGAATTACTCGCAGACAACTTATCTGTTGGATGCCCTCACGCGTAAGAATGTTCCTTTTAAATGGATGGAGGAACATCAAAATGCTTTGAAGGATTTAAGGAAATGTTGGTAAGTGCACCCATTTTGGTATTTCCAGATTGGAATAAAGAGTTACATGTCCACATCGATGTATTGAATTTTGCAATTGGATGCGCATTAGCCTAGGAGAGGTAGGTTGGGCTTGATCAACCCATCTACTTTGCACGTTGGTTGTTGTCAAGGGTGGAGAAGAACTATAGCACTACGTAATGGTAAGCCCTAGGGATGGTGTATGTGGTACAAAAATTTAGACATTACTTGCTAGCCAACTCATTTGCTTTCTACATAGATATCTGATAAGCACACCAACTATATTTGGGCGAGTGAGCAAGTGGCTTATCACATTGTAAGAATTCGTGTTTCGGGTGGTAGTAAGACCAGGATTAGTTGTCAAGGATTCATGCGGGGAACCTTCACAAGGAGGAAAATATCGAATTAATTTCTTGATGCACAATTATTTATGATAAGTGCAATACCAACATGGTATAAGCAAATCGGGGATATTTATCGACATTTGAGGTACCAAAGGAGATGTTGGCAACAAAAAAACAAAAGATAATTGCGAAAGTGGCACTATTTTCACTAATTGCGGGCTTGTTATACAAGTTGGGACCTGACCAAATCTTGCAAAGATGTGTCATGGAGGAAGAGATACAAATGACATTAAAGGAAGCACATGAAGGATTGGCTGGAGGACACATGGGGCCAGATGCAACAACAAGGAAAGTGTTGTTGGCAGGATTATGGTGGCCTACTCTTTATCATGATGCCAAGGAGTATGTTAAGGCATGTGATACTTGTCAGAGAACGGAGAAGCCACTAAAAAGAGACTTCATGCCATTGTATCCCTCTCAATCACAAGAACTATTTGAAAGATGGGGTCTAGACTTTGTTGCACCTTTGGAAACAAGCAAAAGAAAGTGTTGGTATATTATAGTGGCCATTGAATACTTGACAAAATGAGTGAGAGCTCTACTAGATAGTGAGGAGCCCAACCTGTTTTTTGTATGAACAAGTAATTACAAGATTTGGCATCAACCTACAGTTGACAAATGATAGGGGAGGACATTCTGTCAATGAAATTATTTATAACTTAACCACGAAATTTAGGATTTTTCATTCGTTGTCTAGTCCATATTACCCTAGAGCTAACAGTTAGATAGAAGCAACAAATAAAATCCTCGTATCAATGATGTACATAATATGTAAAGTGGAAGGAGCCGATTGGGAGGAGAGGTTGCCAACAATCATGTGGCCGTATAAGACAACTTTCAAGCCGACAACAAACCATACGCCTTTCCAGTTGATGTACAAATAGGAGGTTGTAGTGTCGATGGAGTTCCTAGTACGTAGTCTAAAGGTAGTAGTGGAAAAACATATGAGTGATCAAGAGAGCCTAGAGGAGTCTCACGACACTTGTACAATTGGAGGAAAAGTGGGTCATGGCTCAATGGACGGTGAAGATTGCTCAACGTCGAAGGAAATTATGGCATGATAAGCATATAAGGAAGATAGACTTGAAGATGGGGGACTTAGTACTTAAATTTAATGGCAAAAGAGAGATAAAGCAAGGGAAGTTGAAGACCCTATGGCGTGGGCCCTTCCAAATAGTAGAAATGTTGGACAACGGGGTTGCCCAACTAAAGAAGTTGAATGGGACATTGTTTCCCGAAACAATGAATGGTTCGAAGTTGTAACCATATAAAGTGAAGGCAAACATGAATGTGATCAACTTGGAATCATTAGAAGGAGAAATGGTGGGAAGTCCAACGAAAGGATCTCGCTAATCTTCATCAAGTTTTGAGGGTATATGGTTTTATGAACGAGGAGAACCAAGTGGAACCGCAAACCAAGGTGCAACTCAAGAAGATGAGCATATGAATTTAGATTGGCTATTTGGGACAGGGAGAGAACAATCGATAATCGAACAAAGGGAGTTGGAACCCAAACCAGCTAAAAGGTGGAGGATGTAGGTTCATGTGAGATTTCTGGACACCAAAGAAGAAAGAAGACTCAAAACTCTAACAGATGTAGCTTTACAAGGAATAGAATCTGAGGCAAGAGAAAGATCTGATGATGATTCTCCAAGTGAAGAAAGTGAAGGAGCCAAGTTGGCTAATAGAATTTGAAATTCTACACCAAATGATATGAAGGAAGACGCAACAATTGCAAGAAGAATGTGAAACTGTGCGAATGTACAATACTAGACTAAGAGATTAGGTCATTCAAGAACTAGAAGACACAATGCAAAGGATGATTGAAAGGGAAGAAGTGAGACGAGTGGAGCCAGACGAGCTTGAACAACGAAGGTTAACTAGAGAGTAGGAAGCCTACAAGTTATGGAGAGATGTCTATGGAGTGCATTCTTCATAGGAAGAGCATGGATCACCATCAAAAAGTAATTTCTTCTCCATAAGTTCAAGCAATTCATCTTTGGACTTGTTGATAGTTCGACTGAATAGCAGTAGTACTATTAGTTCAAGTTCTTTGCTAAAAAGAAGATCAAGGAGAAATGGGAACCAAGTTCAATCAATACCTCAAAGGGAAGTTACGGAACAGGAGTAAGGAGAGGATCTCGAACAACGAGGAATGGCAATGGAAAGACCATCGTAAAACCAAGAACTTGACCTAGCAAGATATCGGCTAAGTAGAGAGGAAGTTGCTGAAATATTGTGGAGAGACATTACAGAAGCACCAATACCACTAGAAAATGGAGGAAGAAACTAGGTTACAGATTCAAGCGGTGATGAAGTTCTTTCGGATTGAAGAGAAAATAATAGTTCAAGTTCAAGTTATGATCTCTTAAGAAGGTATAGGGAGCCACAAATTCGCCCCTAAGTACCTACATGCAAGCAGACAACTGAGAAGGCAAAGGAGAGAAGTAAGAAAGCTACAAAGCCACATGGAAGAAGCACCCAATTGGACCTTACCAAGAGAAGGGGATGGAATATTTCAAGTATCGACTCAGACTTCTCAATATAGTTTAGAGAAGCATTAACAGATTGCGCAACACAAATGTTTTGAGGAAGATAGATGGACAAGATGATTGTTGTGGGAGAATTAGAGACCGAGAACCGTAAGGCAATTATCATTGGTAGCTTAAAATAGAGAAGGGTTATTGACAAGATCATAACTACTAGATAAAGAGTGGAGTAGAGGTAATTTGTGTGATTCGAGGAGATCGTTAGGTCTTCCCAATGGCTTAATTATACCTGGCCAAAGGAGGAGTTTGGTTGGCCTCCTTCCCAGTGGCTTGAGGCGAAGAAATTTCTATCTTGCTACCTTGTAGGCCGCAAGATTGACAGAATAGGCCAAGGACAACTCGATGATTAAGCAACAAACAACCAACATTCACAAGATCATGGGGTTGGTCCATCAAAGCCCATCTCATGGGACACGCAGAATTCAAAGAGGTTGTCTTGAACGCTTGATGAACTAGATGAATCATGGATAGCTAGGCAGTCCCAAACAAGGGATATTTGCTCGAGAACAAGGGGAAGAGCTATGGAATGGTTTTGGAGGAGACATAGATTTTGAAATGGGAGTCAAGTTCCACGAAGATCTCAAGTTTCAAGTCTAACAACAAAATTTTATCAAAAAAATGCTTGAGTGTCATCTGGATGATGACAACACTACCATAGGCCATTAGGTTGTTGGCAGGTTGGCAGTTCGTTGTAGGTTGACGATAGGATGATAGTCAATCGTCAGAATGACGACAAAGCAGGAGGCCATCAAGATGATAGAAGGGAAAATGGGTTGACAGGATGTTTTTAATGTCAGAAGTCATCAAGATGATGGTAGGAGAGTTGTTTGTTAGGAGGTCAGCAACGTCGAAGGCCAATAGGAGGTTGGTGATGACGAAGGTCATCGAGATGTCGACAATGTTGAAAGAGATCAACTGCATGTCGGTAGAGTGACGAGGCACCATCAACAAAGGGACAAGATGACATAGTGGTAGATAATAAGGATGATGAGAGAAGATCGTCAAGCAAATCAACAACCGATAGGAGGTCTAGAAAGACCCCGAACCCAAGGGAGTCATTGGAACAAGCAATAGATGAAAGACATGTACAATGATAATGGAATGGTAAGTGAAGGGAGTCATCACAAAAGAAGAGATGATTCTTCAACGAATGCAATGGAAATTCGCATCACCATCCTTGTGCAATTAACAAAGAGAAGGTGACACATGGCAAGGGCCACAATGTAAATATTGTAAATAGTTGAAATATGTAGCTAATTGTTTACATGGGAGGCAACCAAATTGTGCAAATAGTATAAATAGAGGTGATTAGGGGAGGCTTAGGCATAATGCGCATAGCCAAAGACACCTCAAGCAATTTCCAACATTCCAGGTGATGAAAGGATGCCACAACAAGCAAGGGTTTTCAGAGTTAGGAGCAAAAACTACTTGTGCACAGGACGAGAGAAGAAAAACCAGACGGAGGATGCTATAGTCGCCTGCATGAGAAAGATGATTGATGAGGACGAGTTGGGGGCTATTATTGGAAAAACACCGACAGAGGCGAAGGCCAAAGGAGCTGCTTGTATGAAGAATTTGTTTGAAGACTATGGAAGGAGTTGGCCGTTTGAAGACCATGCCTTATACAAAAGCGTGTCGTCCCACTAGAAGCTGTCATCACAATCGTCGACAAGGGAGTTGTCATCACAACCTTCAATAGAGAAGGTGTTGTTATAGTCATTGTCATCATAGCCGACAACGTCACAACCAGTGAAAACATCATCTGAAGGAGAAGACTGATGGGATATTATTAGAAGTGACATCAGACGCAAGTTTCTAAAATTAAGACCCTCGATTCATGAGAGGATCATATAGGTGCAACAACAAAGGAGAACGCCACAAGAGTCTGTATGAGAAGAACGAATAAGACATCGACAAGGACATTATCGGGTAGGTGAAGCAAGTTTATAGGAGTATGATTTAAAGATGGGACAAACTCACGAAAGGCAAGCACGAAGTTGAGAAGAGCATCTCGGAAGAAAGGGGAAGGGATGCCAGGCAAAGTGAAAAGGAGAAAGTACCTGTAAGGGATATAACGTGGATACACTCAATAGGATAATACTGCCAAACATTGTGGGAAAAAACCCCTAAAGATCAAAAGTTAAGGCAGAAGTTGCAAGAAATAGGAACATATTTTATCCTGCAAGTACCAAAATTTGACATGGAGTTTTTCAAAGAATAATTGTTGCAGATGTTGTAAACATATGATCCAAAACAGAATGCAAGCAAAGTACAAGTGGGCAATCAACAGATAATTGTTGTATTTTCTCCAAGAAACTTTAGGAGGGCTTTTGGACTGACAAATCAAGGACTTCCAGTTGTCAAGGACGTGGTAGATTCCAAAAGGGTCAAGCCTATGACTGGGAAACTTACATATCGTCTCATAGTGAGACTTTATTGACGCATAGTACGAAGAATTTTTCAATATTCCATGCGATTGGTATACTGTTGAATGTTGCATCTCTAGAGAAAATGCAGATTCTTGGAGTTAATTCTCCCAAAGAGTTGCTGAACTTAGCACCGTTGAAGTGGATGAATGCGAAACCTCAAAAAAAAGAAAAATACTCCCAAGAAAGGGGTGAAGAAGATATTCAGATGGGAAATACTCCTAGATGAACCTTGTCAACCTTTAGAAGAGTAGTCATACTCCAGAAGAAGAGAAGATAATTTGTCGCCAGAAGAGTTGCAGTCTCCACAACAGATTTCTGTCCAATAGATAACAATGCAACAAATTGCAAGGGGACAAATTGTAAGAATACAACAAACCTTGGAAGAAGCGCACCAACAAATAGGAGAAATGCCAAAAGAAATGGAGGCAGAAGCTATAGTTGAAAAGCAGCAAGATGATGACTTTTAGGTAGGCGAGCTTGTAGATAAGTGAGTGTATATAGATCGAAGCAAATGAGTTTTTGGCAGTAATTCAACAGACGGATCCAATGGCATCACCCCCACTACATGGAGAACCTTGTTTTGAAGTAACATCCACCATGGAGGTGCGAGTTTGAAAAATAGTCATGCTTGTAGGGTGCTAGAAGAGGAAAATCCAATTGAATTGGGAAGGACACCATAAAGAGAGGAGGTAGAACCTGAATAGTCATACTCCAGAAGAAGAGAAGATAATTTGTGTCGCCAGAAGAGTCGCAGTCTCCACAACAAATTTCTGTCCAATAGATAACAATGCAACAAATTGCAAGGGGACAAATTGTAAGAAGACAACAAACCTTGGAATAAGCGCACCAACAAATAGGAGAAATGCCAAAAGAAATGGAGGCAGAAGCTATAGTTGAAAAGCAGCAAGATGATGACTTTTAGGTAGGCGAGCTTGTAGATAAGTGAGCATATATAGATTGAAGCAAATGAGTTTTTGGCAGTAATTCAACAAACGGATCCAATGGCATCACCCCCACTACATGGAGAACCTTGTTTGAAGTAACATCCACCATGGAGGTGCGAGTTTGAAAAATAGTCATGCTTGTTAGGGTGCTAGAAGAGGAAAATCCAATTGAACTGGGAAGGACACCATAAAGAGGGAAGGAGGTAGAACCTGAATAGTTGGAGCGGTAAGAACAATTTGAGCAACAAAAATTAGATTCACAAGATAGTGAACTATCTCGGGGAGGAAAAGTATATCAAGGGGGAGACAGGTAAAGAAAGAGTTGATTGGATGGGAAATTTGAGCAAGTGATTATAGAGGGAAAAGCAACAAAAAGGTAAATTCATGTGTTAGCAAAAGGAGAAGAGCATGAATAAGAAGTTGCAATTGAAAAAGAGGTAGAGGATGATCTTAGTGAGCATGTGCTGATCAAAGTGCCAAATTTTAGGCAACCACCAAATTTGGGGGAGCACATTAATGGACAAGTTAATACTTGTCTCACTAAGTTGTCTTAGGTAATTGATAGATTGAAACTTGAATTTGAGATAGGTTGTGTTGGGTAGTGGAAGCAATGGCAATTAATGACAGAAGATGAGCTTGATATGTTTGTAAAATGGACCCAAGAAGGACAATGGAGAGCTAAAATTACCCTCATCCATCAAGAGCCATGGGAGTTGGATACGGGTAGTATCAAAACCATGGAAGGGATAAAGGACTTGCCAAAAGAAGTGCCACTGTATACAAAACCAACCTGTGTTTATATTCATAGATTTTGTAGTTTATCTTGTCCAAAGGGTGACAAGACAGTACGATACATAGAGCTTGTACTGAAATTTTTCCCAATGTACGCTTAGATGATTTTTTTTGGCATATTTATTGTATTGGTTAGCGG
Organism: Wollemia nobilis; assembly: GCA_028583015.1. NCBI lineage: Eukaryota > Viridiplantae > Streptophyta > Pinopsida > Araucariales > Araucariaceae > Wollemia > Wollemia nobilis. Next base: position 2,214,954 of record JAQPPZ010001946.1, read on the forward strand.
CTGAAATTAAGAAATTGCATATTGTAGGGCAAGATAAGGCTCACCAACTACAAATTTCAAAAGAAAAAATTCAGCAAGAAAAATGGACGATGGAAGATGACATAGCCAAGTTGGAAGAGCAATTTAATAAGATTTAGGCAGAACAGAAAGAACTACAAATAAAGATTGAAGAATTAAAGCAGAAAGACAACATTATTGAGGAACAAGAGGAACAAATTACACATCTCAGATTTGAATGCTCACTTTGGCAATAGTAGGAGGAAGCAATGTAAAAGGAATTGGAGCATAAGGATCAATTGATCACAGAACGAGATGAGTAGATTGCAACATTGATGTTGGGAACTGCAAATGAGGCCTTTGTAAAGAGGGAGGACAAGATCTTGATGAAGTTGGCCGAAATGGAGAAGGCCAACCATTTTGGTCTTGAATGGGCTAAGTATTTTAATTATGCCAAGAGACTTAAGGACGAGAAGGAGGCTTTAAATGTGCACATTGTTGAATTAGGAGGTGTACCTGATCCTCAATCACAACAACCACAAAAGCCAAGTGTGACCTTGATGGAGTAGAGAAGGAAGTCGACGAGGACGTTAACCAATTTAAAAGGAAGCACAGATGTAGGCACTAGTTCTAAGAAGCAAAACCAAAGTGTTTGTGATAATGTGTAAGTAACAAGCATTAAGTTGTATTTAATGAAATGAAATGCAATCAAAATGCAATGTAATGCAGTCGTCATTTGCCATACCTAAATATCTTATTAACTGTAAGGTTGGCTATAGTGATTAAAAAGGAAGGTAGATAGTTTTGTAACGAAGTCCTAGAAACCGTTGTTTCCAATGGTCAGGACAATACTTCAAATAGGACCCCGCACTTCATTTTTGATAGGAGAAACAAGATGTTTGATTGCGATTTCAAAGATATTGGAATCTTTGCAATTTATTCCATGGAAGTTATTCTGTTAATGAAAGGCATATCTTTTGTTCTCAATGTGCATGATGATACTTGTATGTTAGATTGTTAGATTCCTAGTGCAAGTGGTTGGTTGTAGGTTGAAGGATTCAGACACTGTCAAGGGTTGTAGTTGTTGTCAGAGTTGCAAATGCCATCAGACCAAGAGCAACGTTGGAGGGAGCCAAAAAGGAGTGAGAAGCTTCCATCTGAGTCAACATCGTCAAGAACTGCCGACATGTCATGTTTTCATGAGGAGCATCGTTTAGGACTGCAAGCTACCGACAAGATAATGTCGACTCAAATGTGACGTCAGGCCAATATGTGGACTAAGGACAATGTCATCTAGTCAAAGTTGTCGTGTAAGTCAGACCTGTTGTATGAAGCTACATTTGCTATCTAGGAATGATATTGTTTAGATTTGAATGCGCTCTTCCATTAACTGCATTTCCTTGGCTCTAATATGTCATTCTCTCACCTCTAGGAATCCTCATCGCTGTGCTTATAACGACATGGAGGAGTCAAGGTCAAGATTGCAAACTGACATCCCTAATGAAAGACAAGGACATGGCAAGCAACCAACAACTTCATTGCAAGAAAAAAGCAAGGGGAAGTGTTGGGTAGTGGAAGCAATGGCAATTAATGACAGAAGATGAGCTTGATATGTTTGTAATATGGACCCAAGAAGGACAATGGAGAGCTAAAATTACCCTCATCATCAAGAGCCATGGGAGTTGGAGATGGGTAGTATCAAAACCATGGAAGGGATAAAGGACTTGCCAAAAGAAGTGCCAACACTGTATACAAAACCAACCTATGTGTATATTCATGGATTTTGCAGTTTATCTTGTCCAAAGGGTGACAAGATAGTACAATACATAAAGCTTGTACTGAAATTTTTCCCAATGTATGCTCAGATGATTTTTTTGGCATATTTATTGTATTGGTTAGCGGCTGAAATTAAGAAATTGCATATTGTAGGGCAAGATAAGGCTCACCAACTGCAAATTACAAAAGAAAAAATTCAGCAAGAAAAATGGACGATGGAAGATGACATAGCCAAGTTGGAAGAGCAATTTAATAAGATTTAGGCAGAACAGAAAGAAATACAAATAAAGATTGAAGAATTAAAGCAGAAAGACAAAATTATTGAGGAACAAGAGGAACAAATTACACATCTCAGATTTGAATGCTTCCTTTGGCAATAGTAGGAGGAAGCAATGTAAAGGGAATTGGATCATAAGGATCAACTGATCACAGAACGAGATGAGTAGATTGCAACATTGATGTCGGGAACTGCAAGTGAGGTCTTTGCAAAGAGGGAGGAGGAGATCTTGATGAAGTTGGCAGAAATGGAGAAGGCCAACCATTTTGGTCTTGAATGGGCCAAGTACTTTAATTATGCCAAGAGACTCAAGGACGAGAAGGAGGCCTTGAAGCTGCAAATTGTTGAATTAGGAGTACCTAATCCTCAATCACAACAACCACAGAAACCAAGTGTGACCTTGATGGAGTAGAGAAGGAAGTCGACGAGGACGTCAACCAATTTAAAAGGAAGCACAGATGTAGGCACTGAAGCAAAAGCAAAGTGTTTGTGATAATGTGTAAGTAACAAGCATTAAGTTGTATTTAATGAAATGAAATGCAATCAAAATGCAATATAATGTAGTCGTCATTTGCCATACCTAAATATCTTATTAACTGTAAGGTTGGCTAAAGTGACTAAAAAGGAAGGTAGATAGTTTTGTAACGAAGTCCTAGAAACCGTTGTTTCCAATGGTCAGGACAATACTTCAAATAGGACCCCATACTTCATTTTTGATATATGGATACAATGTTGTGAGAGGATGTGTTATGCAATAGATCTGTGTATGCTTAGCTGATAGGAGAAACAAGATGTTTGATTGCGATTTCAAAGATATTGGAATCTTTGCGTGTATTCCATGGAAGTTATTCTGTTAATGAAAGACATATCTTTTGTTCTCAATATGCATGATGATACTTGTATGAAAGACATATCTTTTGGGGTCCTAGTGCAAGTGGTTGTTGTAGGTTGAAGGATTCAGACACTGTCAAGGATTGTAGTTGTTGTCAGAGTTGCAAATGCCATCAGACCAAGAGCAACGTTGGAGGGAGCCAAAAAGGAGTGAGAAGCTACCATTTGAGTCAACATCGTCAAGAACTGCTGACATGTCATGTTTTCATGAGGAGCATCGTTTAGGACTGCAAGCTACCGACAAGATAATGTCAACTCAAATGTGACGTCAGGCCAATATGTGGACTAAGGACAATTTCATCTAGTCAAAGTTGTCGAGTAAGTCAGACCTGTCGTATGAAGCTACATTTGCTATCTAGGAATGATATTGTTTAGATTTGAATACTCTTCCATTAACAACATTTGCTATCTAGGAATCCTCATCGCTGTGCTATAACAACATGGAGTGGAGTCGAGGTCAAGTTTGCAAACTGACATCCCTAATGAACGACAAGGACATGGCAAGCAACCAACAACTTCATTGCAAGAAAAAAGCAAGGGGAAGGAGTAGATGCAGATCCCCTTGGAAGAGATTACCTGGACAACATAAGCGGGAGACTTTTGTAGAACATTGTGGATGGTGTATCCAAAGGATCATCCTTCGAGAATTGCATTTTAGAATGTAGAAGTGTAGTTTATCTTACTGGTCCCTAGATTTGATAGACTTTTCCAAGATGTACTTACTAGAGTTACTACAAACCTTGGATGCTAAGAGAAATTGAAGCAAAATTATGCGTGGTGACATGGAAGTACGAGTGTCATTATCCCTAAATAGTTTAAAGAGTATTTGGCTTACCAATTTCCACAAGATCGGTGAAAAAGGAGGGAGTGGAGCCCTACTAGTTGTGGATTTTTGTTGACAAGGTCACCAATCTCAGTTTGCAAGAAGTGGCTAAGATCCATGGTAGCCATGGATTGAAGATTTAGCGTCTCAAGTCATATGAGTTGCAATGTGCAATGAATGTGATAATGTCTAGATTGTCTAACAAACAAAGCCTCGGAGATGCCATACATGGAGGGAATCTCATTGCCAAAGAAAAGTATGATTGGGCTAGTTTTCCTGGCATGAATCTCTAGCAAACAATATTCAATTTTTTTTGATGTGGTATATGAAGACTTTCTTGATTTTCCTGGCATGAATCCCACTCATACTATTCCAAAAAGTGGACTGACCATTTTCTATTGGGTGCATGTTGCCCCATTGATGAAAGGGAACTCCAAGAAAGGTAGCATCAAGGAAGAAGAGTGCATCAAAGAAGAAGGCACAAGAATCACAAGGAGACGAGAAGGACGACATGGATACCATGGATGAAGAAAGTGAAGAATCTAATGGAGTTGAGTAGTTGCCAAGTGCCAAGGGACCAGTTTGGAAATAGAAGCAAATGTAGTTGGAGTAGCTATTAGGTACCTAGGGATAGGAATATGGGAATATAATATTATATTGTTGGCATAGGCCCACACATAACCCAAGGTTGGTTATATTATAATAATGAGGAAGATGAAGGGCTTAGGAATATGGGCATATAAAGAAGGGATATTGTCAATGTAAAAGATTATATCAAGTATTCTTGTAATGGTCTAGGCTCGTGGAGCAGATTGGATTGATTCCTTAAGGAGTATTTTTGATGTTGCCCTCCCTCAAGGGTATTATCTATATTTGTGTCTATTTCTATGGATTGTTATTGTGCGTAGTTAATTGTGGATGGATGTTTGTTATTCTTTCATATTGGAAAGAATACAGGTTCGTAATAAGTGATTTTAAAGCAACAATTCTGGCAAAGTGGGGATTGTGTTTTTTTATGGATTTCACAGAGCCCTCACTAAGTTTAGATTTGCATTGAAAGCCTATGTAGAAGAAATGAAAAAAGAGGACATGATAGAAGGAAAAAGTATAGAAGGAACCACATTGTTGATGTCCGATAAGCCAAAGAGTGATTAGAGGGATTTGCTCAATGCTATAAATTCTACGTTCATGGCTGCATTCAAAAGGAAAAGTTTATTATTTCCATTAACCCTAGCAACAAGTACAATTTTATTAATATTGCTTTGGCTAAAATTTTGCTGGTTCAAGCAACAAAAATCAAGGACTTAAAGCTTGAGGGTAAGAATGTTTAGTTTTTCAAAATTTGAAGGTCACCGTGAATAAATATGTTTTACATTTAGATTTTTATGCTATCAAAATGGGTGATTAGGATATTATTTTGGGTTATCCTTGGTTGGATTCTTTGGGTACTGTTAACATTAATGTGCAAAAGAAGTTCATGAAGTTTCGATACAAGAAAAAGAAAATAATAGTACTAGATATTTCTGTGTAAAAGGCAAGGATTTAAGGAAAATAGGAAGCTATTGTAGGGAAACAAATTGAAGAACCAGTAGAAGAACCGAAAATAGAGTCTAAGGAGGAGTCAGTAGTAGAGATCAAAGAAGCAAAAGCAAAGTTCAAGGACGAACCAAAATATGGGAGCAAGAGAGAAGAGCATAAAATAGAGGCACAAAATATTGAAGAGTCAAAGAAAGTAGAACAACAGGCTAAGGTTGTAGCATATCACCATCCACACCATCATGAGAGGCTACAATCATGGAGACAAGGCATAGAGCAACAAAAGAACTACAATGGACATACATGGAACCATAGGAGCAAAAACTATGGATATCAGAGTGGCACAACAAAAGCTTGGCATCAGTGAAGACCACCACCAATCAAGATTCCACTTGGGTGGTTGGGTGATCAAGAATGGTACCAATTATCTGCCATGATTAGAGAATCATATTATTTAGTTTCTTCTTATATTTCGAGGACAAAGCATTTGTAAGGGGGTGGAATGTTAGGTACATAGGGAAATAAATATAATATTGTATTGTTAGCATAGGGCCACACATAACCCAAGGTTGGTTATATTATAAAATTATAAATTAAAATGAGTAAGATGAAGGAATTAGGAAGATGGGCATATAAAGAAGGGATATTGTCATTGTAAAAAATCATACCAAGTTTTCTTCTAACAATCTTGGCTCATGGAGTGGATTGGAGTGATTCCTTCTGCAAGGAGTATTTTTTGTGTTGCCCTACCTCAAGGGTATTATCTACAACTACAAATACCATGACACCAATTTCATCTATGCTAGAGGAGAAAAGTGAAAAAGGGAAACATCTTGCATCAAAACATCATTTGTGGTAGAAGGGTTAGAGTAGTCAATTATTGAAAGAACCTAATCAAGGTAAGGAGACAGTGGACATGGTCGAAAAGAATACTAATATAGGAGGAAGTGTGCCAAAGATTTAGGAGGGCAAGGAAGCCAAACAAAAGATCAACTTAATTGCTCACTATGGGGAGGATGTTGAGGAGACAACCATCGAGGATGATATGGACATGGAGCTAGAAGATGGAGGAACGAGCGAGCATTTCATGAAAGATGAAGGAGATTGCTCACAAAGATCAACTAATTGTTGAACGTGATGGGCAAGTGGCAGTGGCAGTGGCAGTGGCAGTAGATGCGAGGAAGGAAGATAAAGTAGCGAAGGAGGCTGAAGTGAAGGCTAGGCTAGTAGAAGTTGCATCATTATGGATTATAGTGGGCTTCTTACGAGGCCTATACAAAGAGATTAAAGGGAGAGAATGAAGCCTTGAAGCTATAGATTTAGGAGTTAGGAGGAGTATCTATTCCACCACCTTATCCTCAACAAAGTAGTCCTTAGGAGCAACTACAGTTGTTAACAAGGACATCAATCAATCTAGATAGGAGGGTAGAGGAGGGTTCTTGACTCACTGGCTGCTATTATTGTTGTTGAGGTTGTTGTTACATTTGCATTCCCATATGTTGCCACTACTGCTCCAACTTTCTTTGCTTCTTATCCGTTCTACTCAATTCTTCTGAATTATGGTAGCTGCTCTTTAGCCCCATCAGACTCCTCACTCCCTTTATCCACAACATCCATCTCATCATCTGATGTTTGTTGTGCCTTTCTCTTATTTGATGCACTTTTCTTTCTCTTCCTTGGAGTATTGGCTTTCATCAACGAGACAACATGTGCCCATTTGAAGATTGTTGGTGAATGCTCCAAAATAATATGAAGGGGAGTTAGTCCTAGAAATTGAATCTTCTCATGTGACACTGCACCCAAAATCAGAGTAATGGCATGGAAATTCATTGAAAAAATATGATATATTGTATTGGAAAATTATAAATGCGGTCTAACATAAGTGTAGCCCAACCATACAATTCTCCAGTGATTATGCCTTCCATATAGGGTATGAGCCAAGTGGGCATCTTCAAGGCTCTTTGTCTACAAGATAATTTGGAGTCTTGGACATGATCACATCCGTTGTTCATCATAGTTCATCAAACATTAGATGCTGCATTTTCAATCCATGAGTTCCATTCTTTGTCAATTTAGCCACTTGTGAACTGAGATTGGCAACCTTATCAACAAAATTTCTTAGCCGGTAAGGTTCCATTCCATCCTTCACCAGTCTTGTGGAATTTAGCAATCCAAAAATTCTTCAAAAATTGTTTGGAGAAAATGTCACTCGAATCTCTTTGTTACAAATTATTATTTTGCTTTGATTCTACTCAACATCATAGGTCTACAGTAATTCCAACAAGTATGGCTTAAAGAAATATTTGTCAAAGACTCACACCTATAGAATAAATTCCATTCCAAAATGCAATCTTTAGTAGGTGATCCATCAGATGCTCCAACCACCATGTTCTGGAAAAGTCTCTCGTCGGTGTTGTCTAGGTTATTTCTTCCAAGGGGATCTACATCCTCTCCTTCCACTTATTCTTCACCTTCAGTGAAGTTGCTTGTGCCTTGCCATGACGTTCATCAGGAGTCATTGGATTTGCCATTCTACCCATTCAGTTTGCTTTGAAATTTGTGGCATTATATACATCACTTCTGCTTTCAATATTTTTAGCTCAAATTTTGCCAACTTCTAGCAACAATAATTTGCAATTGTCTTCCCGATAACGTGTCTTTGTTGCACAACTCCACTTGGCATGTGACTTCACTCCTCCCATGCCTACATTCAACTTTCATTGTATGGACTTGATTATCTGCATAGAGTAATTGTTGACACCCTACCTCCAGATGGCTTAGCCTTGGACGACCTCCTTCCAGATGGCTCAGCCTCAGACAACTTAGTCCCAAACGACCAGACTACAGATTCCAATAGCCTTATCCTTGACAACTAATTTTTGGATAGACTTCTTGCATCTCTCTGTCTTCCTCTTGCAAACCCTTAGTCAATCTATATGCTTTTGTTCAACTTCTTTGTTCCTGTGTCAACAATCCATAGAGCTTGTATGACGTGGAAAATTTTTACTCTCTACAATTAAACCTTTCTTCCTTTGCTTCAGTTGGTTGTAGTCGTATTTTCCTTGTTTCCTTTTGTCAATGTTGAACTATAGCCCTTATACTTGCAATTAAGAATTGTTTTCTGTCGACATTGGAATTTCCAACAAAACCCTTTTTGACACTTCTCCTTGGTAGTTTTTTCTTGCAATGTAGCGTCTGAGGGTTTGTTTCTTGTGTACTCCTACTCTGGTCTACTACTTTCTCACAATATTTGCTTCTCAAGACCTCATCTGTACTATTTGGCAGTTTGCACTTCCTCCATCCTTTTAATATACGCAAATTGTAACACCTTCATGAGTCCAACTCCTTTGGTTCCTTTCATCGTTGAGCATTTGAGTGTCTCATGGACCTCTCTCATTGTGTATTTATAATATGGAGGTGGTAGGGGGACAGTTGTCTTACATGTGGCAACTGTTTCTCAACTACGGCTTCGCCACGTTTAATTGCTTTAATTGGACATGTTTTTTTGTCTAATCCTTGCCACCTCGCACATGTTGATTTCACACTTTGTTCTTCTCTCCTTGTGCATGTTTATTTCACACTTTGTCCATCGTATGACCATAATTTAATTGGTTTTTGCCCTTATCCGTATGGTCCAAGCATCTAGACAGCTCGCTCCATTGTCCTCACGACGTCTCTTGGTGGCTCCACTATTTGGCCTTGTCTAACCGCCTGCCACTATGATCTCATGCTTTGTTTTGTATGACCTGGTTGACTTGATTGTTGACCAACAGTTCTAGACTACCTTCGTTGTCATCGATTTCTTCTTGATGATCTTATAGGTTCAGGTTCAACTCCATTTTGTCTATCGACCAACATTCTTGTAGCTCTTTCTTCTAACATCCAAGCATTCCTTCCTTCCCTTTCATTTCTCTTGGACGACCTTAGTGCTGGTTGAACTTATTCTCGATATGGTCCAGTCGCATTCAATCCCACATTTCTTTCTTCGGAACTAGCTTTAGCATTTTCTATTGGACTAGTCCCCAGTTCAGATGATCTAAGGGCCAATTGGGATCTCCTTCTATCTCCTAGATGGCCAAGGGTTGGTCCAGACGGCCCACCCTATTGGAAATACGGTCTAGGTTCAATTTTAGGGAAAAAACTTCCCGTCAAACTATCAGGAAAAAAGCCAAGAGACCTCTTTCCTTGGTCAGGCATATCCATATGGACCAAAGGACCTAATGACCTTCCCAGACTGCTTGAATTGCCTAAGTCGTAAGCACGCCTTGGGCCGTCTAGTAGTCTTTGCAGGCTACTTTGACTTCCCAAGGAACTGTTCAAGTTTGGCGGATCCTGATTTCTCCAACTCATCCACCTTCTTGCCTCTAAGGTATTTCTACTTTGAGTTGCTTGTTGCTATTCATTGCCTTTGGGTTGATCATCTTGGTATCATCCTTCTTGCTCAATTCCCAAGTTCCAAGCTTGAACTATCACTGCTCCAATCTTCTTCATTACTACTTGAACTTGTCAAGGATACACTACTTGACTCTTGCCTCAAATTCTCAACTTCTCCTCCCCTTCTTGGCAATGGTACTTCATGTACATCCCTCCATACTTCTTCACTTGCAACAAGTCTTCTTGCGGGGTTAGTAGTCTGTCTCCAGAAACTCAGCTTTCTCTACACAGCCATTAGCAAGTCCCAACACTTGTTTGTTGTGCACTTCCCGAAGTTTCTTCTGGACTTGTTCCATTCCCTAAATAAAATTTTCCTACCCATTGCTTGAATATCTTGTCGCATTCTTAACAATTTCCGTGCACGTTGTCTCCTTAGTTCTTCCATTCTTCTATTTAGTTGCTCACTCTGCTCTTGCAACTATTGCGTTTCTTCCCTCATTCGTTGTTGTGCACGACCAATGGTTGCAAGCAAACTCATGCCTTTGTACTCGCTGCCCTCACTACGAGGCTCTTGTTCTGGTGGTTCTCCTTGCCCAACATACACTACCACCATTCGCTGTATGTTTTCTGCATTCAGTGACCTCAACTATTCTTCTACATCTAGAAATCTAACATGTACCTGAATCCGTCTACGCTCCATAGACTGAGGCTGTAATTCCTCTTGTTTGATCACAGGTTGCATATTTTCTCCTTCTCTACTTGTATTCTCCCCTTCATACAACCAAGCTAGCTGCTCCACAAGTTCATTGTTTGAGTCACTACTTTCTACTGCACCATCTTCCTCCTTGGTCTGACTCGATTCCCCAACTTCTTGAATCGAGATTCCCTCAAAAGGTTCCGAAGACTGAGTTGGTGCCACTGTCAGTCTTCCCGTACTTGTTCCTTCTCTAGTTGGTTCAAAATTCACCATGTTCACTTGTGCTTTCATCTTATATGGTTTCAACTTCGAACCATTAACTGTTTCGGGGCACAATGTCCCATCCAGTTTTTTCAATCTTATTGTGCCATTGCTCATCACTTCATCTACTTGGAAGGGTCCAAGCCATAAAGTCTTCAACTTTCCTGGCTTGATTTCTCTTTTGCCGTTATATTTCAAAACCAAGTCACCTGACTTCAAATCCATCTTCTTCAGGTGCTTGTCATGCCACAACTTCCTACGACGTTGGGCAATCTCCATGGCCCACTGAGCCATCACTCTCCTCTCGTCCAATCGGATGAGTGTTGTTAGCCTCTCTTCTAGGCTCTCCTGATCACCTAGACGGTTTTGTACCGCCACTCTCAAACTTGGTACCAAAAACTCCACCGGCACAACTGCCTCCTGACCATACATCAGTTGGAATGGAGTGTGATTCGTCATTGGCTTGAATGTAGTCCTATATGCCCACAGGACTGCTGGCAATCTCTCCTCCCAATCAACATCTTCAATTGCACGTCTTATACATTATTGACACTAAGACCTTATTCGTTGCTTTCGCTTGCCCATTTGCTCTAGGGTAATATAGACTAGACAACGAATGCAAGATCTTAAATTTTGTGGTTAACTTCTAGATTATTTCATTGACAAAATGTCCTCCACGATCACTTGTCAATTGAAGAGGTATGTCGAATCTTGTTATCACCTGTTCATACAAGAAACGTGCAGTACTCTTTGCAGAATTATCAGGCAACGCTCTTGCCTCGACCCACTTTGTCAAATATTCTCGTTACCACAATGTATCTACATCGTCTTTTACTTGTCTTCAATGGTCCAACAAAATCAAGACCCCATCTTTCGAACAATTCTTGCGGTTGTGATGGGTGCAATGGCATGAAGTCCCTCCTTAGCGGCTTCCCAGCTCTCTGGCATGTATCGCATGCGGTCACAAACTCCTTTGCATCACGATAGAGGGTGGGCCACCACAACCTTGCCAGAAGCACCTTCCTCATGGTTGCATCTGGTCCCATATGCCCTCTTGCCAGCCCCTCATGAGCTTCCTTCAGCGCTGCATTCACTTCCTCGTCCATCACACATCTCCGCAACACTCCATCAGGTCCGATCTTGTACAACAATCCAACTATCAATTGAAAAGGTGTTGATTTCACAATTATCTTCTTCTTAGTTGTTGTCAACTCATGTGGCAGCTTTCCCATCGACAAGTATTCTCCCACATACTTGTACCATGACGGTAGCATAGTGATTGAAAACAAATGAGCATCTAGAAATTCATCCGACACTCCTTTGTAGGCTCTCTTGAGCGAATCCTTGACAATTGATCCACTATCACGTGTTTCTTCCTTGGTCTGACTACCACTCGAAACATGAATTCCTGCAACGTGACAAGCCACCTGCTAACTCGTCCGTGAATAGTCGGCTTGTTGATTAAATACAACACCTGATGGTCTACATAGAAGGCAAAAGGATTGGCGAGCAGGTAATGTCTAAACTTTTGTACCGCATACACCATCCCCAAGGCTTCCCACTCCATAGTGCTGTAATTTTTCTCTGCATGAGACAACCGACTGGAAAAATATATGGGTTGATCCAACCCATATTGCCCCTCCTAGGCCAACCCACATCCAATTGCAAAATTGGATGCATCAACATGGACATGGAACTCCTTTTCCCAATCTGGAAATACCAGAATGGGTGCGCAAACCAACTTTGCCTTCAACTCCTCAAAGGCCTTTTGATGCTCCTCCATCCATCGAAAAGGAACATTCTTGTGCATCAACACATCTAGAGGGTGTGATACTTGTGCAAAGTTTTTGATGAAGCGCCGATAATACTTGACATGTCCCAAAAAAGACTTCAACGAACTCACGTCGTATGGCTCCTCCATGCTCATCACGACTCATATTTTGTCAGGATCGGTCTTCAAACCCTCCTTACATACATGTCCAAGTAACTTGCCATATGGTACCAACAACTTACATTTCTTTGGGTTCAAGGACAATCGTGCATTCATACACAATGTCATGCATTCCTCCAATGCCTTCAAATGCTCGTCCTTCTTCCCGTACAACGACCAATCGTCCAAGAATACTTTGAATTTGCCTGTGGACATTTGTTCAAAAATATATAGAATTATCCTTTGAAATGTGGCAGGGGCATTGCATAAACCGAAAGGCATTCGATTATATGCATAGATGCCATTCTCTACTACGAAAGTAGTCTTCAACCTATCTTCCTCGACTATATTGATTTGGTTATAGCCCGAGAATCCATCCAAAAATGAATAGATCTCGTGTCCAGCTACCTCTTCCAAGATTGAATCAGTGAAGGGTATCGAAAAGGGATCCTTAATAGTTACTGCATTCAAACTTCTGAAATCAACACAGATGTGGATCTGATTACTCTCCTTCAAACTGATCACAATTGGTGACACCCACTCACTCACAATCACCTTGAAAATGATTCCAGCATCCAACATCTTTTCAATTTCTGCATTGACTAAGGCCGCATACTTTGGATTCATTCTGTACGGCCTTCTTTGCATTGGCTGTGCACCCAGAACCAACGAAATCCGATGCACACACAATTTAGGCGGAATCCCCTTCAAATCCTTATAGGTCCATGCGAAGACCTCCTTATATTGCATGAATATTTTGAAAGTTGTTGCTTTCAAGACTGGATCCCAGTCGTCCCCGCAATGGATCATCTTCTCTTCATCTCCTTCACCGAGGTTTACCTGCACCATCTTTGGTCCTTCATACTGTATGGTGTCAGGTTCTTTTGCCACTTTCTCCACATCAAATGGATGTGTTGGCTTTTCATCAATCAAGGCATCGCCAACACTATATTCTACAAAATTTTGTGGAAAAGTCCACTTCTCTTCTTCAACCTTGGTTGCAGACTTCATATTCTGACTGCATTCGCCGATCTCATATACACCCATATTGGTTCATCTTGGTCTTCTTCTATGTTGATACACATACAATTTGGCTGGAAGACTTCATAGTCTTCCATTTGCCAATGGAGAAGTCCGTTGTCAAAGTGCTCCTCATCCTCCGTGCATTCCTCCAACTCCAGCACACCTTTGTTTGGTTCTCGTCCATTCTCATCCTCCGATGATGAATTCCCAGACTCATCGGATGTCACCAATTCTTCACTTACAAACTGATGTGCTAGCCTTTCTTGAATGTCAAACAATCCTTCTCCCAGTTGTGGTTTACCTTTGTCGTGCGTAGCCACCCACATCCCAACAACGCATCATAGGCTGGTTTTTGCATAGCAATTACCACAAAATCCATGATGAACATTTGATCAACAATCTTCACTTTTTGTGCAATTAGTACTCCCTTCATCTCTATCCCATACTAGTCTGTGCCATACAACCGAAAGTTGGGAGACCACAAAAATGGTGCCCCCAAATCTTTCCACATCTTTTTTAGGCAAGACATTTACACTTGACCCTCCATCAACGATTACTTGAGTCAACTTGTGATTCAACAACTCAATGTGAATCAGCGTTGGTTTCTTCCCGGCATCTATCATCAAGATTGTTGGGTCAATATACTGATCCATATTTGTGTTGCTTCTAGTTGGTGTTGTGACTCCTCCATTCTCCTTGTCTACACTGGATACTCATATAACTCTGGTACTGTGCTTACTAAACTGGATACTTTCACTTCGATACTCTTATTTAGTGCTTGCGTAGCCAACAGGTTCGGTACTACATCATCTCCTTCAATCTTGATGAGTTCCTTCAATTTCTTTTCCTAGAGCAATCTCTCCTGATTGTTTTTTTTTTTTGTCTCTTCTTCAATATGGACACGTGCCTCCTACCATCTCTTCTCTTTAGCAATGTTTGGGTTTTGTTCTTTCTTCTTTACCTGTGCTCGAGTTATGGCTAGCTTGTGTTTTTCCTTCTATTGGTCCTATGAAGATTTTTCAATGTCAATAAAATTGACATTTTATGAGTTACTTGTACTTGCTTTCTTTGAGCACTTTGCCTCCTTGTGATTGCTTGGTCCACATCATTGCATTATTGTTTCCGCTACGCCCTCCTATGATAGCAAGTTATTGTAGCAATTTATTGATTGAGGCAAGAGCCTATTTAATACATGCCTTAGGGTTACAAACTAGAAGATCGATATTTCCAATTGGGAGATTGTCACATGCAAGAAATATTAAGATAATATTGCATCCAAAAATGGATGACCTAATCATCCAAAGATGCATGACCTAATTATAATACTAAAATGATGCAATAAAATATCCTTATATCCCCTCGTTACATTATTTCAGATAGGAAATATTAGGACCCCTCCTTAATTTAGAGGAGTCTTGGCTCTGGCTCTTGACTCTAGATCCTATCACTAGTTGTTGGCTCCTGGCTCTGGTTGTTGGTTGTAGCTCTTGTTCTACGACTCTTGCTCTTGCTTGGTAAAAACCTCTGGGTCGGCCTCTAGGTTTGTTGCCTCTAGGTGTGCCACTAGGTTTGCCTTTGGATCTACCACTAGGTATACCATTGGGTCTACCTCTACCATTGGGGTTGCCTCTGGGTTTGCCTCTAGGACTGCCTCTTTGTCTACTGCCTTTGGGTCTGTCACTGGGTCGGCCTTTGGGTCTGCCACTGGGTCGGCCTTTGGGTCTATTGCCTCTAGTTCTGTTACCTTTAGGTCTGCCTTTGGGTCTATTGCCTCTGGATTTGCTATAGGGTCTGCCTTTGGGGTTTCCATCTTTTATTTGTTCAACATTGCTTTCATGTTGTCCCATTATGTGACATTTGTTTATCCACAATCACTATGTACCTTGTTGGTCATTTTTTGTTTGTGCCAACATATGGTTCTAGGAGTTGCATGGGATTTTGATTTTACGAACTTAGTGTTACTAGTTCCTGCTTGACCATCATAGCCAAGGCCTTCATTCTTTGGCCTAATATGTGGCATTATGGGTTGTGTGATACCTTGCCCATTTCTTCCCAACCCTGTACCATTGTGGCCCATTCGCTTCATTAGCTTTGAGCCAATTCTTTTGGTGTGCTTTTCAAAGAACCCGAGTTCTTGTTATTCAACATGAATTTCAACCCCTATAGTAATATGGCCTTTGTCATGGCCACCATTATCATCAATAGCAAACAAGTCATTAGTATCACAAGCTATATATGTCTTTGTGATAAGATCGTTTGTCACAATAGACAATTGTCATTAAGGGCTTGAGGTTGTTTGTGTCACAACAAGCAATTGCCATCAAGGCCTTGAGCTAGCTTAACAAGCATCTACCATCATGGGCTTGACCTTCAACTACTCCTTTATGTTCGCTTTTATTTGACGCTTGCAAATGTCAAGTGGGATTAACGCCATGTATACTATCCTTACAACATCTATAGGGATTATAACACTAGTTTGAAGATCTTTGCAAACATCAACATCTTTGAGAATTGTTTGCAAATAGCTTCTTATCTTCATAGAGATCCTTATCTTGCGAGAAGTAAATACCCTTATCTATCTGGTGTTGTATACTTGTTATTTTTTTGATTGATTTAGGGATTGCTTTCTCTTGGCTTTTCCCATGTTTTAAGGTGTCAATCTCTACCAAAAATGCACCTTTTACAATCCTTCAGTTTTGCAAGAAGGGTGAAGGTGTTAGATAATGTTGATATTGCAACTTTGACAATCACAATGCTTAAGTAATGTTCCAAAATAGAATTTTAAAGTTTGCAAGATCAAACCACCCTTATCAGTGCAAAAGAAGGCAAAAACAATTTCACTACACCCTTATTCCTTCGAAATTCACTCAAAATTAAAGTGCATGAAAAAAAATGCTTTTCACTTCTTTTTTATCATTTAAAAAAAAAAGAATTTTAAAAATAAAATAAAAAGCACCTATTTTAAAAAAAATAAAATCATGCTTTTTTTTTTTTTTTGAAAAACCAAAATACCCCCCCACTTAATTAAAAGTCACGCTCCTATTGTTTTTTTTTTTTTTACTTTAAAAAAAATAACTTTTAAAGCAATGAAAAAAGAGCACCCATGGGTTTTGATCTTGGGTGGTTCGGCTGGGAAGGAAAACATGCACCATGCACTAATCCTGAACAAAGGCTAGCTCCACTGTGGGTAGGGCCTTTGTCGTGAATTGGTCGGCGTCTATCCTGATGCCTTTGCACACACTGAACGAGTGGGCCATGTGTTACAGTTTGCCCTGTTTGTGAAGGGGGATTACTTGAGTGGGATGAAGTGGGTGTGCAAGATTCGAACCTTGGCTTTTTGCCCACGGATGCTCTTATCTCCTTCATGCTTCATAATAGTTTAGTAACTTCTAGGCACAACTATAAAAAAAAATGCTTTAGTTCATGAAACAATCATCCTACCTAGTCATCAATCCTCGTATCTGTCGTCGCCTACATGCTTACGTTGACGATTGGATCCATGAGGGCTTCCTATAAAAACTTGCGTGTATCAAACTAGTAAGGGCATGTCACCGAATGACAACTTTTGTCCCTTCCCTTAGACCTCACATAGTCTCCTGGTTGGTGCATTTGAGCCATTGATTTCTTTCTGATAAACTAGATCAACTTAATGTTGAAGGTTTAGAGCATACTCGGATTACCCTGCTCTGATACCAATGATGGCAAAGTAGTTTAGCAATTCATTCATTTAGGCAAGAGCCTATTTAATATATGCCTTAGGGATACAAACGAGAAGATCGATACTCCTAATCAGGAACTCATTTCATTCAAGAAATATTAGAATAATACCGAATCTAGAAATGGATGACCTAATCATCTAAATATGTAATAAAATATCCTAACATCTTGTCGGAGCATTCTGACAGTTGCGTGCGAAGTGCCTCTACTCTTGACATCTCGAGGCATTGAATGATTGGTCTTCCATTTGAATCATGCTACAATCAACCCTCTCCTCTTGCGAATCAATTTGCTTGTTGTAGCTGCCTTCTTCCTTGGCAATTATTTCGATGTCTGCCACTTGTTGTTCCTTGTCTGCGCTTTGAAGTTCTCGACTTCTCTTCCATGCTTTCCTTGTGCACCATCAAGGTCTAGTGTCTGCTACTTTTGAGATTGAATGGATAATAGACAACAACATGCACCATAGCTTGACAAAGATTACATAATGCTTTCTTTGGACAATTGACACTGGTGTGTCCTAATTTGCAATTAGAACATCATGTCCTTTTTCTCATTTTTCTTCTTAGGCTTCACACATCATTATCATACGCTGTAAGTCCTTCCTCATGGCCTAGATTGTCATGCTTAAGTCATCTTGATTACTATTTGAATCATTGTCTCGATCGTGGATTGCACTTCCTCCACCTTCGTTGTCTTCATATCACTTTCTAAATTCAACACTCTATCAAATGCTTCTTGATACGAAGTTTGCGGAACTACCTTCATCTTCTTCTTGTATTGTGGCATCAATCCATCCAAGAACCATCATTTTTGCAGCTCATCCATTGGTTTTGTTTCCATCTTATTGAATCAATAATTATATGACTTGATGTTCTCATCTTTCTTTTGCTTCATTGAGCAGATCTCTCCAAATGATCTCCATATTATCTCGAAGAAATATGGATTCTTTACTAAATGCAGTCTTCAATTCATCCCAAGTTGTGAAGAGTTCTTCTTTTAAGTGTCAATCCATCATTATTCCACACAACATGGCTAGAAATAATTGTAGAAATGAACCTTCATCATCTACACCATTGCTCTCCATATTGTTTCACACATTTTGATATGGCATTCTAGGTCTTCCTTCCCATCACCTATGAACTTTGGGCACTTCTGTTTGCCCATAGTTTTAGCAATATTAGCTATTGGTGGTTCGTTTTCACTTGACGAACCTTTGTTTGCAAACAATCTTTGGCCGCTACCTTGAACTCCCACACTTCGCGATCTCTTTCGCAAATACACAAGCATTGGATTTGGTCTCTCAATAACACTCTCCTATGATTGCCTTTGTGCTTGACTCCCATTGTTTGCACCTCTAGGCACTCTCCCCCACACTTGTGTTGGCGAAACCAATTGTTGCGCCTCATCTTGCGCATGCTCCATGTTTGTGCCTTCTTCACAACTTGCGTGAATGTTCTCCTTGGCCCGAACCTCATTTGCTCACAATGCTTCCACCTGTGCTTCGTCTTTCTTTGTTAAAAACAATGTTTTCCACCTTTCTTGTTCCTTGTTGAAACTATCCAACACTTGAGGATTCTAAACTCATTCAACTTCGGGCATTTGTATCTCTTTACTATCAAGTTTTGTCAGTATTATTCTTTCATGCAGTCGTTCATCTTCCTCAACATGCTCATGTTCTTCTAGTTCTTGTTGTTGTGCAATCCTCAAATTTTTGTGTATTGGCTAATCTCTCACTCTTCCATGTTCACATTTTCCACGTGCTTGTCGTAAGTTAGTCGTCATCCACCTCTCCAAGCTTCATGCAGTGTTGGTTTGAACTTAAACTGCAATGATGCAAATGTAGCATGGTGGTGGTATTCCATCCTTGGAGGAACAATTTGGATTAATAGATTAACTATCTACAACTTGTAGTGATGTAGCTATATGACCTACTCATCTCCTTGTCTTTGACGGTCTTGTTCACTACTTAAAATAGCCCAATATGAGAATCAGACAGCCTGCAATATTCTTAGATGGCTGGCACTAGCTAGATGGCTTACCTTTAGTCTTGACGTTGCATTGTGTGGCTTGGCAACTGCATTGATGACTTGGTAATTGCCAGACAACCCTGTAATGGTAGAACTTGGAAAAGAATACAAATGATAGGATTGAATTTAATCTACTACATTAATCAATCAATAGTAATACATGCAAATCACACACAATAGCAATAGCAAATGATGAGCAAGTATGGATAGATATTGCATTAATAATAACCTATTATGACATTCTCTTACACAGTATTTGATCTTGTGCAAAATACCTCCAACACACCACTTTCTCTCCTAGCATACATAATGCATCTACAATGGACTCTCTCCAACATATACAATGTATCACCTGTGTGTACCCTCTAAAATATGAGGGGGTCTTATTTGAACTATGGGGACGGTAGTTACAAACAACTACCACACCCCATACCTCACCTCCTAACTACAAGACAAACTAAGTGTTAACTACGTTTGCATGACTATGTTTGCACATATCTCCAACTTGAGTCATTATTACATGTATTATTACAACGTACTTCTTTTATTCAAAAATACAAAACTTAACATATGCGTAGTTGACATCCACACAATTTTTTTTCTAACTTGTTTATTTCCTTTGTTGAGGTGGCACATCAAAGCTAGCACCTATAAAGTGAGTTCATTCGTACAGGCTCATAGGCAATCATCATTCAGCCATTGTTTTGTGTATATTGTTTACGTGTGTTCATATTCATTATTAGTGCAACAAATTAAATTTCCAAACCCTTTTTGTTGTATTGTAATTGTTGTACGCTATATGTATAGGGTTGTCATCCCATGCAAGCTTGGGTCGTCTGACCTAAAGACAAGTCGTTTGAATGTTGTGTCAGGCCGTTTGGACCTCAAATTGGGCTGTTTGATTTGGTGTTGTGCAAGGTTGTTGAAGAGGTTGATGCAAGTTGTTTGTGTGCATCTTGTAGAGTTGTTGAGCAATCTAACTGTCATTCCTAATCATTCCTCCAAGGGTGGAATACCACCAATGTGCTACAACACTCTAGCCTTGAAAGCAATAACTTGCTCCAAGTTTTCTTCTTCCCTATTTTTAATTCTTTCTTCATGGGACATAAGTGATCCCACCAAATCATCAAGCTCAAACTTCTTCAAATCTTTGCTATCTTCATTAATCATTGCATAATTGTTCCACAGATGTCAATATTCTCAACACAATTTTAACATCTCCTTGTGTTGGTTCTTCACCATAGATACTCATTTTGTGAACAATGTCGTACACCCTAACACAATAATCTCCCACATTCTCATTTTCCTTCATTCTTAGATTTTCATATTCTTTCTTCAATGTCTATAATTTCATCAATTTCACTTATCCAGACCCTTGATGGGCTGTCTCCAAGGTCCCAAGCTCCTTATTGAGACACTTGATACGCTGTCTCCAAGGTGTCCCAAGCCCCTTGGCAGTCTTGACATCAACAATTCTTGGAAACATCAAGAGTGCTTTTATGTGATACAAAGCCAAAGAATATTTTCTTTGTGCTTTCTCCATATTCTCTTTTTCCTATGGTTTATAAAATAGTTCAATCTGCTGGTTTCTTGTATTTATGTTCCACAACACACCACACTTCGTTGGAAACCAGCAAAGTCCTCATTTTATGTACTAGTAATCATAATTTTCTCTAAATTCAGGGACAGGCAGTGAAAAATTGCTATGAGCCATGACAACTACAACAACAATGCATGAAATTTTCCTCCACAAACTTGACTTCTGAATTCTCTTGTTTAAGAATCTTTAAGCCCTCTGCTTCTCCAAAACCAATTCAAAATCAAATTATACTGACTTCAGAAGATTCCATATTCTTGAAATAAGAAGAATTCTTAATATTTATTTGTTCTAGCATTAGTAAATTAGACTAGATTGCAATCTCGATATGTTAAAAAAATGTAAAGATGGTAAGACCAAGGAAAATTTTGATGTAAACACTATAGAGGTGAAAAATTATGTAGGTTTTGATGGTTTTATCTAAATCACAGATTATGTTAGCAACATTTCCACCTAAAATAATTCCTGGGAACCATATGCTTTGTCTGATTATAGAGCATCCACCATTTATTTACGTTTACCATTTTTAAGATGTGAGTACAAGTGAAATTTATTTCCATTGTTTGGCATAGGCAATACAGAACCTATTACAACTAGCAATTGGCAGTATCCCATCATTCAACAGATAATTGGAGAAGTTTAAAGTGATGTCAGAGAAAGTTGATTTCCAAGAATTATTTTTAGTTGAGATTACAATGATGATTCCCAAATATGCAATCATATGGCCTTTGTGGTAAATTTGCACTCCGTTTCTTTTCCATCATTTTAAGGATTTTGTCTAAACAATTAATAGTGGAGAATTTTACTTGATAAAAACTAAATTGAGATAGACTTCAGTTCTATAACATTATTTCTTTATCTTGAAAAGTCTTCCCTTTTGTAATAGACATACAAAATCATCATTGAAGGAATTTCTTGCAACTCTGTCTAAATTTGGAAAACTGAAAATTGAGATGAATAAACATTCACCAAGATCTATAAACTTCTAAAAACATATTAGATTTTTTAAAATGTTTTTGGAGAATTTGTTGGTGGTTGTAGTCTAGTGCTGAAGGTGAGTGTCCTCTCTATCAAATGTGAAGAATAAGGAAATTTAGTTGTTAGGAAAAGTTGATTTTTATTTGTCTATAAAGATATGCATGTTCCTCACATCTTTCACTACATGTTTGACTTATAACCATGTTAGTAATTACCACAGGAGGATGGTATCAATTTGGCAATCCCTATCGCCGTTAAAGAAATCATGACTATGTTTTGGACTATGTTCCACCAACTCCACAAGAATTCAAAGAAGTGAATGAGCGGAGAAATGGGTATGGATATTTAGATAGAACGCCTACATTTTGTTTCAGAATTATTTCTTTGTACTTATTCATTGGATGTCAAATGTAACTATACACATAATCCTGAAGCTCTGTTAAATGTTTGAATTCTTTTAGAAATTGATTCTATAACTCGTCCATCGTTTTATCCTTCCCAATTAATAGTTAAACATGGTAAATTTTTTGAGAATACCCATGGCACTCATATTTGAAGTATTTGTCATTAACTGTGTAGGTGGTTCCTCCAAGCAACAAGCGCCGTACGATTTTCTACTTTAGAAGATGGCAAGATAGTTAAAGGACTTGGGGGGATTCCTCAACATGGCCCTGTTCTGTTAGTGGGATATCACATGTTGATGGGATTAGAGGTATATCCACTGGTTGGGGAATTTCTTAGGCAACGGAACATTCTTGTCTGTGGGATAGCTCATCTCAATTTGTTCTCTAAAAAATCAGAAGAGGTGATTGATAAACTAGTCAAGTTGATAATTGCAGTACTTTTAGGTTTCTTTCTACGAAATCATTTGTTCTGTTATATCCAGGAGGGTGTACGTGAAGCTCTGCATCAAACTGTCATTGCACCGATCTGATCTCAAAGGAAAGCAAGAGACGTGCAATTGTTTTTTCCGGCGCTGGAACTTTATATATATACTCTGAATTCATGTAATTAAAGTTTAAATGATGCATCATTGGAGACATTTTCAGAGCTTGAATTTGGACATAATGAAACTTTGGATGTTTTATATACTCTTCAAAAGACATTTAAATTTCAAGAAATACAATTGAAAGTTGAGAGGTATTGAGTGAACCAAACTTTGAGGCTAGTCATAATATTTCTTCCCTATAGAAAATTTTGAAGTTTAAGAGCACAAAACCAAAAATTCACATGCCAATTATCAAATTGCATGGTTTTATGTCTGGGGTCAGACATGTGCACTAGATTACTATCATCGCATTTGTACAGGAAATTTTCTGATGAATCATGTTCTCTGCACTATTAGAAAATGGCTTTGAATGAAAATAGAAAATTCTACAAAGATTTAGGAGCCTATCCTGATGTAAAAATCGTCTTGTGTTTTCTGAAATCCACACAAATATCATCCTTAAGTGAAATTTGTCAGGGAAGATTTATGTAAAACAATATATAATATTTTTTGTGCGGCTTGTTTGCAAGTTCTGATGTTTGATGTAATCAAGAAATATTGGTCTTAATCTTTCTGATTGTTTGATGAGGATTGATAGTGACGGTTACTGATTCATTTTTTGGTGAAAGTACAAGTTTTCTCAAGCAATTTTGCCAAAACAGTCAAATATAAGTGTGTCTAGATGTTTGTATAAGTGAGCTACAAAATGAAAGGAACAGAGATTTTATTACTAATGTTGTGATGCTACTCTCTCTCTCTCTCTTTAATATTTTCCTTCCATGAATCCTCTGCAGTATTAATCCTGACTCTTTGTACTCCTCTCCCTCCCTCACATTGAAAATCTTTTATCAAATTCTAAATTTGACTTCCTGTATATTATTGACAAAAAGCAAATGGTATGCTGTCTATCACCATAGGGAGAGCAGTGCAGTTGTTTTGGCCAGAGAGGGCAGAATTTGTTCGAATGGCAGCCAGATTTCAGACCACAATTATAATATTATTCCTTTTGCAGCAGTTGGAGAAGACGATCTTGCTGAGGTGAGTATTCAGAACATTTTATGTTTGTCATAAATATTTGTGCAATGCAGCTTATGATATTGTTTTGAGCAACTATATTATCTGAAAAGTTCAGTTTATATTTACTTTAATTTTTGCTTTGTAATCTTATATATATTTTATGTACAATAAACTAGGTAACTAAGCACAAAGAGAGTGCACACAATCATGATGAATATATACATATATAGATGAACATCATAATATAATGTGAAGAAAAACAATCAGATAAGGTGAATGAATATAATCAGTACTTGTAACGAATCTTGTGACAAGACTTTATTGATACAGGCACCAAAGTCATGTAATATGGCACTCACCTAATTTGGTTTAATACCTGCACTATGACAACTCATGAGTATCCTATGATGATCTTAAAGTGGACATGAAATAAAATTAAAATAAGGGGCCTGTTTATAGACCTCAGGAACCTGCATCAAAGAAACAAAGTTGGAAGAAACATATCATAAACCCCTTGATTTGCTATAAGGACATATGCTTAATTAATTTTTTATTTTTATTTTTTTATTTAAATTTATATGGTGGAATCGGTAGCTGCCACGAATCCGGGTAGGCTGTCCGTCTTTTTATGGCCACCACAGTATTCTGCGCTGTCCGCCTCAGAAGCCGCCACACAGATCTTCGCGCAGTCCGCCCCTATAACCACCATGCCACAATCATTTTAAACCTTTTACACCACTGAAAGCACCAGGAAAAGGACAAGCGTTCAGTCCGGTGAGGCCCAAGATTTGAACCTAGGTCCTCCGCCCCCCTTAAGGACATATGCTTATTACAATCCATTGTTTCTTACATTAATAATATTGGGCATCATGTTAATACATCACTTTAGCACTTGAGGACTTTATAAGACAGTGTGTAATGTTAGTTTTACTATAAATTGCTTAGACAAAACCCAACTTGAACTAGGTACGGAGATGTCATTATGAAGTAGGGCTAACATCTAACCTCTCTAATAAAGTTTAGTGTGTTTGTCAACTTTTGATCATGATCTCCGTTTGTAGAAATGGAATACAACATACTGCAATACAATTCCATTAACACTCATATATAAACAAAATACACAATAGGAATACTTACAAATACAAATTGGTACAGTGCACACACAACATGTATCCTACGCTATCTGCAAAACATCATATTTCGATCAATGACAACAGGCACACCTACTCCCGCATTTGTTACATAGATGCATACTTATAGATATAACAGGATCAGTAGGCGGTTGACAACTAACTCCAAGCTACCATTTACATTAAAATTAAAAAATACCCCATTACTTTACATTATTACAAACACTTTGTGCACACACAAAACATGTAGTCATTCATGCAGATGTGTCAAATCGTCTACCCACATCTATCCCTTCTCTAGACTTGTTGATGTTTGACACATGAACTAAACATTGGGGATAGAAGCACTAAACATTGTAATGTAATCTCTTGTCACGTGTCTTCTGCTTTGTCTTATTCCACAGAGCTTCGAAAATTGGCTTCACCACAAATTTTTGCCAACAAACTGTTGTTCTCTAATTGCTCACACTTCTTGCAATCAACATCATCACCAACATGATGGGAAACACCTGTTGCTACCTATGTCATGGGTCAAGGGGTAGTGCCCCTTATGGGGTCGAGGGGCAACGCCCTTTGCACATGCCTCCTGGGCAAGATGGCCTTGTCTTGGCCTCTAACGGCCCACCTCATGGGCTTGGTGGCTCACCTCTTGGGTTCGATGACCCTAGGCTTGATGGTCCATTTCTTAGGCCAAACATTCCTGGGCATAACGACCCACATCCTGGCCCAGACAACCTTTTGTTAGGCCCTAATGACTCTTAGGGCTTGACGAACCTCACTTGAGGCCTAGGCCAGAGACATTGTCTGAATGGCCTGGCGCACTGGTTGGATGACTTGACTTTGTTGGACAACACATTGCTCTTCCTGACGACGATTTGTCGTTGTCGCAAAGTTGGGTGCTTCTCGGGTGACTCCCTTCTCCTGTGTGCACAAGTGTTACTCTCACTAGATGGCCCATTTCTAGTGCACACACGACCCATCTCTCAAATAGTTCCTGTGGTTGGGACAAATTTTATGGCATGAAATCTCCATGTAACAACTTCCCATATCATTGGCACCTCTCACATGCTTGCACATACTCCTTCGCATCGTGATAGAGGGTGGGCCACCATAGCCTTGCTAGAAGCACCTTCCTTGTAGTCACATCTAGTCCCATATGCCCTTTGTTCAGTCCCTCGTGAGCTTCCTTTAGTGTTACCTTTGCTTCTTCCATTACACATCTTCTTAGTATTCCATCTGGTCCCATTTTGTATGGTAATTTTGCTAGCAGTTGGAAAGATGTTGACTTTATAATCATCTTTCTCCTTTTTGTTGTTGACATCTCCTTTTGTAGCTCCCCTGTGGATTGGTACTCTTCTATTGATTTATACCATGATGGTATAACACTAATTGAGCGTAAGGGAACTCGTCTAACACTACTCCTATAGACTCTCAAGTGCATCTTTGACAATTAATCCGCTATCACATGCTTCTTTTTAGGTCTGACCACTACCCAAAACACAAGCTCCTGTAACGTGACGAGCCACTTGCTAATTCGTTTGTGTATGGTTGGTTTATTATCAAGCAAATATTGATGGTCAACGTAGAAGGCAAATGGATTGGCCAACATGTAGTGTCTAAACTTCTACATTGCATACACAATTCCCAAAGACTTGTTCCATCATGTTGTAATTTCTTTCTGCTCGAGACAACAACCGACTTGCAAAATAAATAAGCTAGTCTAGCCTAAATTTTTCTTCTTGGGCCACAACACATCCAATCCTGAAATTGGAACATGAAATTCCTCATTCCAATCTAGAAAAACTAGAATGGGACAACATACAAGATTTGCCTTCAACTCCTCAAATGCTCCTTGATGTTCCATTTCCACCTAAAGGAACATTCTTTTTTGTCAGTGAATCCAATGGGTAGGACACATGGACAAGTTTTTTGATAAACCTTCTATAATATCCTATGGATCCTAGAAGGTCTTCAATGAAATCACGTCATGTGGTTCTTCCATGTTCAAAATGACATGAATCTTATCAGGATCTATCTTCAACGCTTCCTTACAGACTATGTCCTAATAGTTTGTCGTATGGCATCATCAAGAAAAATTTTATTGGGTTCAAAGATAAACGGGCATTCATGCATAACCTCATGCATTCTTCCAATGCTAGCAAGTGCTCCCCTACCTTCCCATATATTGACCAATCATCCAAGAAAGCTTTGAACTTTCTTGTCAACATCTAATAAAATATATACAGAATAATTCTTTGAAATGTGGCAGAGGCATTACACAACCCAATGGCATCCTATTATTAGCATAAATGTCATTCTCTACAACAAGCATTGTCTTTAACTTGTCTTCCTTTGCAATGCTGACCTGGTTGTACCTAGAAAACCCATCTAGAAATGAGTAAATCTCGTGTCCGGTTACCTCTTACAAATGGAATTAGTGAAGGAAATCAAGAAAGGATCTTCTATTGTTATTTCATTGAAACTCCTAAAGTCCACGCATATGTGGATTCTATTGGCTTATTTTTCAAAGTGATCATGATCGGTGACACCCACTTGCTCACTATTAATTTGAAGATTATGCCGACATCCAACATCTTTTCAATTTCTGCATTCACTAGGGCTGCATACTTTGGATTCATTCGATATGGCCTTCTCCTTACTGGTAAGGCACCTAGGATCACATAGCTCTGGAGGTATCTCTTTCAAATCTTTGTACATCCATGTGAAGATTTCCTTATATTGCAATTTTTTTTTAAAGTTATTGCTTTCAAGTTTCAACACTAAACCCCAATCATCTCCACAATAATTTATCTTGCGCTCTTTCCATTCCAAAGTTTACTTCCACTGTCTTTGGTCCTTCATACTTGATGTTCTCTGGATCATCCATTGCTCTTGCCATATTTTTTAGATGTGCTGGTTTTCATCAATTTCAGCATCACCGACTGTGTATTTTGCAAAGTTCTTGGGGAATATCCATTTTTCTTCATCCTCTTCCTTGTACACAATCTTGTTGATGCTTTCAAATTTCTCATCATTGGTTTCCTTTGTCTCCTCTGTCAATATACAGAGGCAAGTGGGCTGAACTATTTCATACTCTTCCATTTGCCAATGGAGAAGTCCACTATGTGATCGGTTTTCATCTTCACTGCACTCCTCAAGGTTTAGCACTCCATTTGGTTTGTAATGGCTATCTCCATCTAAAGAACTTCCCGACACATAAATCATCGTCAAATCCTCGCTAACAGTTTGATTCTTCAAATTAAATTATATATTTGTGTTGTCCTCTCTTAAATGTTAACCAATCATTTTCCCAATTATGATTAACCTTGGCCATCCTTAGCCATCCTCTTCCCAACAATGCATCATATGCTGGTTTTTGCATTGTAATCACAACAAAATCCATGATGAATTCCTATTCCACGATTTTCACCTTTTGAGTCATTAAGACTCCTTTCATTTCAATACCATACTGATCTGCACCATATAGCTTGAAATTTTGTGACCATAAAAATGGAGCCCCAATATCCTTCCATGTCCTATCCAGCTTGATATTATCTTCCTGATAATCGGTTATCTTCACAAGATCCATACTTTCGGAGATACCCCTGAGGGTTGCAGGCGGTACCCTTACCTCGCCCTTTGCTCCTCAATGGAACTCTCTCCGAGTTCTCGGGGAGGCTGGAGGAGCTGGTATTTTCAGGTTTCTGCTCTCCTGGCTAGCATTCAAATACGAATAGACAAGCTCCCGCCTTATTCTTTGGGGATTCTCTCCCCCTCTCAGCTTAGTAAGGAGAAGATGCTCCACGAGATTCGGAAGGATGTTAGTCTCCAGTACACCAGATGCACATGGATCTCTCCTGTTGCCCCTCTTTCCCCCAAGTTGTCTTTCTACCATGAGCACTTCTTATAGATTCAAGAGGGCAAAATAGTTCCTCCACAATACCTTCAGCAGCACACAATGCATAGTCTTCGGATCATTGTTGGGCAACTCAGGGTGTGTTCTCACCAACTCCGGATTGAGTCAGATCACCATATTTCGACAGAGGAGCGGATTTGCTTGTTTTGCTCCTTGGGTGAAGTTGAAACCCTTCATCACTTTATTTTTTGTTGTCCCATTTATTATGAGATCCGAGGTAGGTTCCATTGCCTTTTCCGGGACAACTCTCAATATGTTTCTAACTTCTTCAGATACCTGGACCAACGTTGTCTCGCACTCTTTCTTAGGGAGATAACTCAGCTCCGACGGCATAAAATATCTCTAAATGGATCTCACCCTCCTCAACATCAGCTCATCACAACATACTTCACCAACTCCGACGGACCAGGTGACTTCAATCGGAAATGCCCCACATCATCCAGTTCGGACAGAAGCATGGTCACTAGACAACGCACCAACAGTTTGTCAGGGTTCCGAACTAGCAATGGGTAGAGACATATCATGGACTTCTTCAGCTCCAGTACTTCGGCCTCGACTGTTAGCAGAGATTAGTTTCTGGCGGGTTCTTGGAGCTTGCCCCCCTGGGCGGCTCCCTCCCCCCTCCTCTCTCTCCGTTCTTCTTGGTGTGCACTCCTCTCGGTTGGATTGCAGCCCTCCACCCCTCTGCTCACCCTTTTCTTTTCTTTCCCCTTTCTCTTTGGCCCGTTTGTCGGGTTTCATCTTATATTTATCTTAGTTCTTTTCTTTGTTGGGCTTTTTAGCCTCGTTAGTCAGCGATCATTATTGTCCTTCCTATAGTCCCTTGGGTCTTATTTTGGCCCATCGCGGACATTAATAATATTTCATTTCATTTCATTTCTGGGAGCATATTCACACTTCACCCGCCATCAACGACTTGCGTCAACTTATAGTCTAGTATTTTGATATGAATCAATGCTAGCTTTTTCCCAACATTGATCATCAATACTATTGGATCAATGAATTGGTCCTCCATATTTACTTCTTCTTTTGGCTGGCTTTGCATTTCCATCACCTTATGTGGCTGAAGTTCATTTCCTAATTGCGTGCAATGTCGATATGGTGTTAAGCAAACTCGTCATTTTCACTTCTACTATCGTGTTCAACAGGGACAGAATTGGACAGAATACTCTATTTGAGCCAACGTAAGAAGGAAATCTGCAGTTCTATAAAGCAATTCTGCTTCGACTCCAGGAGCTATGATTTGATCCTTGGCTAGTCACCAAATAGGAGAGAATGGATGCTGATGGATTGGAAAGGAAAGGTGGAGGATTTCTTCATGCTTCATTAAATAAATTAGGATATTGAGCACTTACATAGCAATATGTTGGAGGCTTCATAATATGCCCTCTGAATGAATCCAGCAATGTGCAAGCAAATTCAGGAGTTTCTTACCTAGTCAAGCCAGCCAAATTGTACAAAGGGTGCTGGCAGGTGTTTTGTCAGAAGATGAGCAGCATTTATTGTGAGGCATGTTGTTCTGGTTTCTGTATAAGCCTTACATTTTCCAGTTCTCTTTGCCTCTGGCCTGTCATATACAGTTTTTGTATTTTGTTCTTCATTAATGCTGGTTCTAAAATTCATGTTTAACTTTTTGAAAGTAAGAAATTACATAAACTTTCTGTAGAACATACATATTCAATTTTACTTGCTCTAATTTTTGCAGTGTTAAAGAAACTTAGCTAGTGCTTTTAAATTAAAACTGTGAGCTCAGCTATGAAATATCATCCATTTGCATGTATTGTCTTTCTACTTCTTTGGTACTCCTGGAAGATAAAAATTCTTGTAATAGTTCAATACTGCCCAGAAGACACTTTCTTCTCCTGGGTAAGAACTGAACTTACATTACATACTGTATCTATATCTATAGAATATAAAGGAAACGGCTTCACATGTAACCATCAAGTGAGTGAAAATGAATACAGATGTCCATAATCAGTTTAGCTTATCCTCTCCAAGATGGCCAAAATGATAAAAACGGTTTCCCAAGAATATTTAACTAGCAAGTTATGATTGAGAAAAATAGGATCCTACATCCAATTTGAAATAATTTGCAACAAATTTCAAGAAAGTCTTATAGCTGACACCAAGTGCTGTCATTGTAAATTTATAATCTATGATTCCTCCTCTTCTACTTTGAAGAAAGTATATGACAAAATGAGATTATTAATGCTATGTAACTTGGGGTCTGTTTCAAACTCTGGATCAACATAGAAGAATACCTGCATAATATATGAAAAATCAGGCAATGAGCTTCACAAACTGAAAAAAATTAAGAAACAGAAATTCATTGTAGTGGATTCCATACTTACAGGCATGCCGATCTTCTCACCTGACAGGTGCTGTTCCTCAAAGCAAAAGCACTAGATTTTATTGAAGTAAATAGCAGCCTGATACAATCTCAGAAAGGAAGACATATATTGTCACTGAAGGTAATACCATACTGCTAATTCTTGATAGTGGGATACTTAGTTATACATGATAGAAATCATAAAAATTTGAAACTTTAACTGCATAAGAGTTCGAGTAATGGATTCAAAACATGCAAAAATGATGCATGCCTTTTGAAGCAAAATTGTCTGCTAAGGGCAGCATAGCATGTTCTGCACACACCATTACACTTTGTCTACCAAGTTATATATACGGGACATAATATGCAAATTTTACAGAAAAATATATAATAATGCCAGCTTAAGATAAAATTGCAGTCCAACATTATGGTAAAGGCACTAGAATCAAGGCACGGGTGCACTGCAGGTACAGCTGTGAGTGTCGTAGCCTTGTCAAATGTAAGGATTTAGAGATTTCACAATATACAAATTGTACAAGAGATTTCTGGATTCATTGACTATTATAAATCCTGGTACTTTAGTTGTAACTTCTCACTCCATCTTCAGAGGAACAAATGCAAATTTTAAAAAGGATGCATAGCAGAGAATACACATTTTAAATTAATAGCATACACATATTATGGAAATGGCTATAGGTCATCTGATAATCAATGTGTTTATACTACCAAAATACAGAAAATAATCACAAAAATGTCTTAACAAAAGTATATTAGTCTATAAGCCAAAATCTCAAATTTTGAAACATTGAGTGGTGAGAAGCTCTAAAGATAAATAATTCTCATCTTAATCTGCACCCTATAGAGCATCCATTTCTACATTGTTTAAGATAGGCCCAACACACTGATAATCACCATTACAACAAACATGCTGAGAAAAAGTACTAGACAAAGATGCAAGGCACAAGTAACCATGTCTCGCTAGGGACTTCATCCCAATAGACTTCTTTGCATGGGACACAACTAAAATTTGTATGAACTGTTGGTCACGAATCCGCCACGAGGAAAGGATTTTGTCGTTATTGCGCCCTGGACCCGCGAACCAACATTGAAAGGCCGGAAGGAAGGGATGCCTTCCGGGCCGATCTCCGGAGAAGGCCGACTCCTTTTGGGGGGCTTGATTTAAGCTAAAGGGAACAGGAAAGAAATAAATGAACGGAAAGAGACAAATGTACAGAAAGAGATACAAATATGTCCAAAGGTTGGTGGGGGGGAACTAACGATGACGGGAACACACCAATCACCGCTACTTACCGCATACAAACACGAGAGAATGACAAGGAACCGCAAAACCTAGGCGTACTTCCGATACACCAGCAGCATATGCACGACTTCAATAGCTCCCTAGAAAACATTCCCTACAAGGAACTAACGAGCGGGGATCGTATCAATCACCGAGATACGTACACTGACTGGGGTAGAAAGTAAACCTAGAGATGTCGAGCCGGTATATGTGTTAGGTAGAGAGTTTAACCGCACGGCTTCAATGGCTCCCTAGCAAACATTCCCTACAAGGAACTAACAGCGAGGGATCGCATCAATCACCAGATACGGGCCAGCAACGTCACACACAACTGATGGAGCTGCTACCAAATTTATAATGAATGCTTTAAATAATGAAGTACAGAAGGTGCTTTAAGCAAGCAATGCTAGAGGAACCTGATCGCCAAATGCCAAAGTGAATCAACGAGCGACGACACGGGTGGGCCTAAGGCATATAATGAAAGACGAGCATAAAAGAATAAAGACGATAGAAACGAACCGGGCATACGATTGTATTCATAAGCGAAGCACGGTTACAATAAGCACGGTAGTTCCCTAACAAACATTCCCCTTCCACCACTTACAATGAAAACGTGGTGGCTATTTATAGCCCAAAGCTCCCCCCGTTACATTAATGGGCACAACGTCCCGATCAAACATTAGTCGACAAAAGCAGCCGCGGAATCGCCGATGCTCGACCTCTGTCAGCTGGATCGTACCCTCGGCATGGTCTCCCCGAAGGTTGAACAGCCACGTGGCGGCGCGTTGGGTAGAACTTTATATTGACAGAAATGTGGGTAGGCGAGGCGGTGGAAACTCTCATCGGTCTTAAATGAGGCAGTCGACACAGGCGGTGCAGCCCATACTTATCCCTTTTGGTCGGCAGTTTTGGTTCAAATCCCGAAGTCGGACACTTGTCGTATGATGGGTTATCTCTGTGTGACACATGTCTGCCTTGAAGGGCAGTCTATCTATCTTCGCTTGGGATTGGAGCTCCTTGGGATGCGTGGGCAGAAAACAGTGCAGTTGGGAAGGCCTTCACGCCTTGGTCAAATTCCGGGTTTGTTCCCCTACTGTACACCTGTCAAGGGCGCATTCCGGCTCGCTGAAAAGTCGGGCTACGCACAGGTGAACACTGGTGTCTGCCGCTGTACGGACCTGCTCCGGCAGTTATCATTCTTCTTTGTCAGCCTGCCAGCCAGCCAGTGCAAGGTGCGCCCAGAAAGTGGGGCGAAGTACGCACTTCGCACCAAAACTGGGCGAAGTCCGACTTCGCCCCAAAACTGAGCGAAGTGCGCACTTCGCACAAAAAACTGGGTTTCCTGGTTCAGCTTCTCGGGGCCATAACTTTTGATCCGCTGACCCGATCGCCTATTATAATATATCGTTGGAAAGCTTGCGAGAAGATCTGCAATAATAAAATATCCAGGGCTCATTTTGTCCATTTTATCGCCCCTGTTTATGGCCCGCAAAAAACCCGAACACCTCAGCATACCCTGACACTTAGCCATTTTTCAGGGCAAGTGCTGTCAATTTTGAGAAGAATGAGAATGTAGGGAAGAGAGAGAAAGGGGGGAGAAGGAAGAGCAGCTCTCTTACAAAAAATTGAAAACATTGCACCCCGTGCAAAATGTGACAACATTTCTGGCGGCTCGCGGGGTGTCGAGCTCGCCTCGGCGCAAAGGACCCATGCCTTCATCCATTGGGCAACAGAGTCACCCTCGCTGCAACTGCTCTTCAGATCCACCTCCGGCAACTGCCTCCTCGGAACACTTAAAAAGAAAACACTGCACAGACTGAAATAAGGAAACAACTAAAACTTGGAATAATAGCCGGATTATTTACACAAAATTTTGCGGCGCTATTGGCATGCCGCCACCACAAATCTAACTTTGGTTGCCTATCCGGTAAACCTGCAGTGCCCGGACCAGATCTGATTGTACTTCAGACGATCTTTGAAGTCCGGCTGGCCTCCCAAAGCTTGCCAGGTTGCGAACATGGTGCAACGTGGCAGATTGTCGTTCATGCCGGTACCCGTACAATTGATGAACGATGTGGCAAGGAGATTTTTCAGACGGGAGCCCTCTTCGGGTACCGGTTGCGGTGTTGGTTGGAGCCAATACCACCACGGTGGAGACTGTAGGTGAACATTCATTTCTCCGCTTGTGAGGTCAAGGCTGCTCACCAAACCTTGATTCCTCCGGGGTGTCTTCTATCGCCTAAAAAGGGCGCCTGCGATCAAGAAATCTGGATCTTCAGCTCAGTCGGAGTCGCCAGGTGATTTTGCCAGATGAAGGCAAGCCAAAGATTCACCAACTCGGGCTTCCTTAAAATATGGAGACTGTACGTCTCACCTCACGGATTCGTCTATGCGAGCTTGGTAATCAGCCGGCCTGACGCGCTCGCCTGGAGCGTTGATATTAATTTCGTAAAGTCAGGCTGGTTTCCCGGGTTCCTTGCTCGCCACCTTCTACTTGAACGAAGGCGTTAGGACCGGTCTTTCGGACTCAGAGAATATGAACGTGCAGAGTCGCCAGGTGCTCTGATTTTGAACAGCAATGAAGCGAGCACCAGTGCTTCAATTCTGTTTGGGGGTGAGAAACTTCCTTGTCCCACCGAGCATTCGGAAAGAAACTGTCAGCCCGAACAAGGACGAGCTTGAGATCTTCCAAATGCGAGACAAAGCGTCCCACCGGGCGTGCCAAAAACTGTTGGTCACGAATCCGCCACGAGGAAAGGATTTTGTCGTTATTGCGCCCTGGACCCGCGAACCAACATTGAAAGGCCGGAAGGAAGGGATGCCTTCCGGGCCGATCTCCGGAGAAGGCCGGCTCCTTTTGGGGGGCTTGATTTAAGCTAAAGGGAACAGGAAAGAAATAAAGGAACGGAAAGAGACAAATGTACAGAAAGAGATACAAATATGTCCAAAGGTTGGTGGGGGGGAACTAACAATACGGGAACACACCAATCACCGCTACTTACTGCATACAAACACAGAGCATGACAAGGAAGCGCAAAACCTAGGCGTACTTCCGATACACCAGCGGCGTATGCACAGCTTCAATAGCTCCCTAGCAAACATTCCCTACAAGGAACTAACAGCGAGGGATCGTATCAATCACCGGATACGTACACCGACGAGGGTAGAAAGTAAACCTAGAGATGTCGAGCCCGGTATATGTGTTAGGTAGAGAGTTTAACCGCACGGCTTCAATGGCTCCCTAGCAAACATTCCCTACAAGGAACTAACAGCAGGGGATCGCATCAATCACCAGATACGGGCCAGCAACGTCACACACAACTGATGGAACTGCTACCAAATTTATAATGAATGCTTTAAATAATGAAGTACAAAAGGTGCTTTAAGCAAGCAATGCTAGAGGAACCTGATCGCCAAATGCCAAAGTGAATCAACGAGCAGCGACACAGGTGGGCCTAAGGCATATAATGAAAGACAGCATAAAAGAATAAAGACAGTAGAACAGAACCAGGCATACAGATTGTATTCATAAGCAGAAGCACGGTTACAATAAGCACAGTAGTTCCCTAACAAACATTCCCCTTCCACCACTTACAATGAAAACGTGGTGGCTATTTATAGCCCAAAGCTCCCCCCGTTACATTAATGGGCACAACGTCCCAGTCAAACATTAGCTGACAAAAGCAGCCGCGGAACTGCTGATGCTGACCTCTGTCAGGCTGGACTGTACCCTCGGCATGGTCTCCCTGAAGGTTGAACAGCCACGTGGCAGCGCGTTGGGTAGAACTTTATATTGACAGAAATGTGGGTAGCTGAGGCAGGTGGAAACTCTCATCAGTCTTAAATGAGGCAGCTGACACAGGCGGTGCAGCCCATACTTATCCCTTTTGGTCGGCAGTTTTGGTTCAAATCCCGAAGCTGGACACTTGTCGTATGATGGGTTATGCTGTGTGACACATGTCTGCCTTGAAGGGCAGTCTATCTATCTTCGCTTGGGATCGGAGCTCCTTGGGATGCGTGGGCAGAAAACAGTGCAGTTGGGAAGGCCTTCACGCCTTGGTCAAATTCCGGGTTTGTTCCCCTATTGTACACTTGTCAAGGGCGCATTCCGGCTCTGCTGAAAAGTCGGGCTGCGCACAGGTGAACACTGGTGTCTGCCGCTGTACGGACCTGCTCCGGCAGTTATCATTCTTCTTTGTCAGCCTGCCAGTGCAAGGTGCGCCCAAAAAGTGGGGCGAAGTACGCACTTCGCACCAAAACTGGGCGAAGTTCGACTTCGCCCCAAAACTGGGCGAAGTTCGACTTCGCCCCAAAACTGGGCGAAGTGCGCACTTCGCACAAAAAACTGGGTTTCCTGGTTCAGCTTCTCGGGGCCATAACTTTTGATCCGCTGACCCGATCGCCTATTATAATATATCGTTGGAAAGCTTGCGAGAAGATCTGCAATAATAAAATATCCAGGGCTCATTTTGTCCATTTTATCGCCCCTGTTTATGGCCCGCAAAAAACCCGAACACCTCAGCATACCCTGACACTTAGCCATTTTTCAGGGCAAGTGCTGTCAATTTTGAGAAGAATGAGAATGTAGGGAAGAGAGAGAAAGGGGGGAGAAGGAAGAGCAGCTCTCTTACAAAAAATTGAAAACATTGCACCCCGTGCAAAATGTGACAACATGAACATATACAGGGACTTTTGCCTTTGATTACTCCATATCTCTCTAGTTAAAATAAACACATATGCAGTCCACTTTCCCTTCACTGCGAGAGAAACTGGCTACCTAGGAAAGAACTCATTGCTAAGGCCTAAAAAAAAGAGTGCAGAACCATATAATGTATGAGAAGGTGTTTCTACATCTCCAAACCACCAAACACTGCTGCTGCTGTGATTGAGAAGCGCGTGAAGAATAAGAAAATACAGCACATGAAATAATAGGATCTGTAATTGTTCTGCATATGAAGTTCAGACAAGGACAGAACAAAACAAAATACCTTTAACATATGCTGAATCAATTTCAATACAAATCTTCCCAATAGCCTGCCCCTGTACTCAGAATACTAATTAGTTAACTCCCACACTTGCGCAAAAACCCAGACAAGACTTGAGCAAAACTTAACACTCTTGACTAGGCAATTTTAATCAAACCACTTTTGAATTCTTCAGAATTATGTGAATTGCATAGAACTATAACTAAATGAGTTTATTCTGTTATTTATACAAGGATACATTTTGGAACAGTCTCGACAGAAGTTCCTTAGCTCATTCTAACTAGAATAGTACATTACGCTGCCAACACCAGCCCAACCCCTACAAAATCATTACAATCCTAATTGTAGTGATATATAAAAAATACAAAATCAGAAAGGTCAGTAGAGATTGAAAGAGCAGAAGATAAGCTTCTCCAAAAAACGGAATGCAAAAGCATCAGAAAACATAGAATATCCATTGCTCCCTTGGGCTTAGTGAAAACCATGCTTTTGTTTTTTCCTCTATTCACTCTCCAACATGCATCCAAAATTGGCATGAGTTTTCACACCGCCCAAAGTGTCACTGAATCTTGCCTCTACATTGTGCAGCCCAACCCATGATTTTGTGCTAGAAGGCATTCTAACAGACCCACAAGGACTGCTCCCTGAAGCTTTCTGAAACATTTACTGGCAACGATTTCGTTTCTTCACCCAACAAATATGTTAATCAGGTAAACTATCTCTAACTGTATTATTGTATTCATATAGGAGTTTTGTAACACATGAAGACATCATAATTGAATATTTCTTTTGTGTCCTTATTTGTGCTTTACAAGGAGATGTGTCATAATGGCAAAAAACATGAAATGTTTACTTTAGTTGTTGAAGATATGGCATGTTTTATTACATAAACATTAGTAAATTGAAATTAACTATACATGAAATAAATGTTATATTGTGTAGGGTGTTGTATGGAAATTGTCATTGACACACAAAAATGACAATAATATATTAAGGACAAGAAATTTTTTGATGCAGAATATGCATTTTTTACTGGAGATTATGGCTAATATTGTTTGAAGTTTTCCTTTGCAAATAAAGCCCATCTTATATTGCATTGAGTGGAGAACTATAGAGATTCATTTCATTTGAAACGAATATGCGGTCAATTTTTATTTATCAGGTTAGAACTTAGTGTCGTGTCTGCAGAAAGTACTTTCTATAAAGTACATTCACTTTTTATGTTGTATATCAGTATGTTATGGCTAAATTATAGCATAGTCACTCACCATAACTTATTTGTCAGTGCAAGCAATATTGCACTTTTTTAGTGGAAATCCTCAGTTTTTTTTTTAATTAGTTTACGATGATGAAACAGATCCACCTGTATTACATCTTGACTGCATTATCACTGTATTTTAACAAACAAGATCGTGGTAGCATGACAATCCATATTATCATGGGCCACTTTGTCACAAAATTGTTTATCACAGTGTGGGATTTGAACTCAAGTTGCACTTATACCATTGCTTCACAATACCTTGTACAGTGGACACCCTGAGTTGTTAGTAATGTACAGTAGACAGTTCCATATGATATATGCATGGTGAATGACAATATAGATTAATTAATTTAAATCTGGTAGTTGATATAACACCATCCATCTGTACAAATTACGTTGAACTATTCATATATGCAATGCAAGATTCCGATTTCTAAATTATACTAATTCTTTTAGTGGGTAACTCCTACTATGCATTGTCAAAGATTGTAAAACCGAGATTTGTAAATAAAACATGATAACAGTTTGCCACCCAAGCAAAATTCATAAAGCAAGGTATCATGCTTCAAACTAAATATATCATCCACAGAACTCATTACCCTTTAGTATATATTTGCATGCAGGTAAGTTAATATTTTTTTGCTAGTTGAATATTCTGTTTTCTAAAATTAGTTCTTTCTCACATTAGTGATTCGCATCAACAGGAGTGACATGCCTGGGGAGGTTTCAAACCAAGAAGCACATCTTCCAGTGGTAGCTCCAAAAATCCCTGGAAGATTATATTATTTATTTGGAAAACCCATTGCAACCACAGGTACGTTAATATGTGTATCCTGGGGCCTTTATGTGCCAATGCATGTGTGTATGTTGCAAGAATGGAGACAAGATATTCATTGAAATATACATCTCCACTGGTTGACATATT
The DNA here is from genome assembly GCA_028583015.1 of Wollemia nobilis. NCBI lineage: Eukaryota > Viridiplantae > Streptophyta > Pinopsida > Araucariales > Araucariaceae > Wollemia > Wollemia nobilis. The sequence continues at coordinate 2,254,709 of JAQPPZ010001946.1, forward strand.
TTGAATCTGATCTGATCTTGTGGTCCAAAGATCAAGAGCACAATATCAAAATATCATTTATGTTATTTGATCTCTTTTTACTGTTTGTAGGCTGATTTCATTTTCAATGGTGTTTAACATTTGATTCAAATTTCATTGGTCTCTGACTTATCATCTCATTCAATTTATCGGTGCTGTGGATTGTTTTTATGATATTCTTGTCTAGGAATATTTGCAACATATTTGATTAGGAGCTGAAGGATAAGGAGAAAGCACATGCACTCTATCTGCACTTTAAGGATGAAGTAGAAGTAGCTATGAGCTATTTGCAAGAGAAGCGAAAAGAGGATCCTTACAGACATATTACGAAGGTTTTATATGAAGCAATGCAGGAATTTAATCATGAAGCACCTAGCTGAGGCATAATAAATCTCTTTTCTTGTATTTAAGGTGCAAAGCAAGCATGTTTGACCAAACTTATAATTTGGACTTTATACCTTCAAATATAACTCCTACAAAACTTGGAGTTGGACTTAAATGCATTTTTAGGGCATTCCATGACTTCCTAGGGAGGTCATCTTGTAGTTCTCCGTTCTTTAGCTTTGTAAGATTATCAAAAGTTTAGACCAATCCTTTCAAATATCTAGTTGCACTTCTTAACAAGATTTTTCAATTTATTAATCTAGTTTCTCTCAATTCTTTATTTTATTTTATTAGCTTTTTGTTGACATCTATGTTTTACAAATGTTTTTGGTATAAATGTGTCAAATCACTTCTAGAATTGCTTTCTTATATAAGTTAGTGTCATGTGCATGACACACATAAAAGAACAATCCAACTTCTATGGAAATGGTGCTGTGTACTAGGGACTTTATTTGAGTTAAATAACAATAAGACTTGTATGCATTGAGATGATCTTCACCATTATGATATATAATCATTTAGTTAGCTTTTCAAGACTGCATTGAAAACATCTATGATGAAGAATTGATTAAGTCATGAAACAAATATAAATCAGTCATGCATAATGGACTAAAACATTGATCACTTCACAAATTTTACTCATATACATGGAAATTAGAGTTGTAGACTATGTTCTCATTTTTAAGTTCATTTGTTGACTTAGTAAAAAAATCAATATTTTAACTTACCATAAATCCTATTTGGTCCACAATTAATTTTCTTGGCACTACGTATAGATACCAACTATAAACCCTTAGAAAAACTATTTGACTTGCAAACTACAAAGACAAATGAAAATTTTAAAACATAGTTAGAAAACTTGAACTTGGCAAAAGCTTGACATTCTAATTTTGAAGAGTTTCTTGGCAACTCAAAGAAACTTGATAGAACTCAGCAAAAACTTGACAAAAAGCAAATTGAAGAAAATAATTTAATTAAAAAAGTACATTTAAAATAAAAATTCGAGCCACAAAGTTGATTTTCTATTATATTTTCATGAAAAAGAGATCAATTACAATTCTTGATCATCAAAACTAACAAAATATCTCTGTGATTTTTTGTTTTGTGTTTTTTGCATTTTTCACCATGTGGCCAAGTTTCCCCAATAGTTTGTCGATGAGTCGAATTTACTGCAAGAAAATCGGGATCTCATGAGAAATCAAAGAGTTTTTTTTTATCTATGTTTTAAAACATAAAAGAGTTTTAAAAAGTTGATTTTGGTTTTATGTAAAAAACAATTAAATTCTTGAAACTTTATACAAGAAAGTTTTGAAATTACATACAAAAACTCATTATTTTTCTCTTAATACCTTCAATGATATAACTAATTATTGGCCACCCAATTAAAATTGTTCATAGTCAAGGACATTGAAGATGGTTAAAATTAAATGTTCACTAAACAATGAATGGAAAACTCTACATATCTATAAAGTTAGAGACAATGAAGGCTCAAAGTATATAACAATAATGATTTTCCTTTTAACTAAATTATTTGGAACTATAATAGACAAGAAAAA